>JAOXNO010000001.1:131077134-131087247 GCA_028565335.1 Limnodromus scolopaceus
GTAGATGCCATATCCCTGGAAATGTTCAAGACCGGGTTTGATGGGGCTTCTATTAACCTGGTCTAGTTGAAGGTGTCTCTGCCACCTGGCAGGGGCGTTGGAACTAGATGGTCTCTAAGGTCCCTTTCAACTCTAACCATTCTATGATTCTATGATGATGGTGTTCAAGCTACAAGGGAGAAATCCTAATCGGATAAATAAGATAGTATCATTTATATGTGGGATGCTGTGTGGATCTGGATAAAGATCTATAAGTATAATTCAGATTATGTCATCACTAAATCTCATGAACACAATCTGACTGAAGAGCACTGCTTCCAGGTTATCAGTGCAATACTTCCTTGATAGAAATCTTGTTTCAGGACAGCTGCCTGGGAACACTGAGAAATCCAAAGCTGCTATGTCCATACTGCTTTGAGAGCCACTAAGAACTCTTCAGATACCAAAGCACTGACTCTGAAAGTTCAGCAAGAGTTATTTCAGTATATCATTTCCCAGTTACCCATTTCTTGCAGAGGAAATACAAAACCTGTATGATACAAGCAGTATTTCCCTTTACAAATTATATTTTTTTTTCACCCAAAGACCAAATGAGTGTCTCTTCTTTTGTCCCCCCTTTCATTCTTTCCTGCATTCAGACCTTCAGACTCCAAAATGTGCATGGTGGTAGAGGATATTACTGGGAACACTTACTGCAGTGCGGCTGAGCAGCTTGCAAGCTCCAAGTCCATCAGCTTTGTTACAAGGCACGAAGAAGTGTAAAAGCATCAACCCTGTCTCTACTTAGTGCCCAGATTCAGAAGGTTTCCAGATGCACTCAGTAGATCAAGGTCATCAGTCCTGGAAAGAGAGTGTGTCTGGCTCTCCCATAATAATTCTGGTGGATCTTCACTGTTGATTCATATTTTGAGAATCTCTCTTCTAGCACCTTTTTGCAAAGTTAAATATAGACTGATACCACATATGTGGGCCACAAAACCAGGCATAAAAAGAATAATGCCTTTTCTATCATTCCAGATATCCAAAAGCATCAAGAAAATCCATGGATTTACATCACACATTTGCATGACACAAACCCTATACATGTGACCTGATGATGTTAGACTATTATAGCCATTCTTAGCAAAAGTAGCTGATCCCTGCAGTGCAACAGCCTTGATGTCTGCTCTGACCGCGCTGGCAATGCCAGGGTACTCTGTTATCAGCTAGTCAGAGCTCACACCAGCCTGCCTGGCACCAGAGGGTTGTCACCTATGCCGTTTTCAGCACCCCCAGCCTTGACCCTTGCTTGATTCAGAGAGGATCCATTTTTAAATTTAGCCTCTATGGCTAAAGCAAAAGTAAAAAGAAACGTTTACAATTTTGAGATGAATAGTGTTATTTCACTTTGCAGATACCTTCTGGGTTTTCATTATTCCACTTGTCATTTTACACTTAGCCACAGCAGTAATAAACTGTTTTCTTCACCTAGATGAAGTGATGAAATAGCTTTCCCTTATCTCCATATCAAAAGGTTACATATAGTCTTGACCGATTGACAGTCCAGCTACAGAAATTTCTGTTTTACTTCCTTTCTCAACTGTGTGAGGAAGGTACCTGAGTCACTGGGGACATCTGAAGTCATGTGAGCCAATTCCCTGACTCAGTCACCCAGACTAACAATGAAATATGGGTCTAAGTTTCCATAGAAATGATACAAATGAGGTGAAAAATTATATATACCAACAAGTGGATTCCAGATTTGTTGAATGTTCTGTAGAGTTATAAAAATAAAATAAGCTGAATCAAATTTTTATTCATACTTCTCTTACACAAGCTGACATTTGCCGCAAATATTTCGGAGGTATTTTCTCAGTTCCACATCAACTAATAAAATGTCTCTGAGAACTGAAGGTGGGGATTTACTACTACCTTTTGAGCAGGTGGTGTTAAGGTTTCTCATGAATCATTGGAGCTAATGAAATAGGTTTTAGATGAGCAATTATTAAGGACAATGTTATTTTTTCTAACTGGTAAAACCTTATTTTCATTTTTAAATATTAGCCTGCATTAACCTAAAGCAAAACTGCAAGAAAACTTCTAAAATATCATGTATAGGCTGCCTATTTCCAGCAAGACATGTCAGCGATGCTTGCAGTGTTTTTTAAAAGGGGAGGGATGTATAATCACTAATAGTGCAGCTTGTCAAGAACTGTGCAATCCATCAAATAATTTTTTTTTTTTTTTGGCTCCTTATCATGTCTCTAGAACAATGAAGTGAACCTCAGGTTCTTTACACCTGTTTTTCATTAAAATGCATAATGAAACACAGATGCAGCAGGAAGTATTTCACCATAAACATCTGACTTTATATAAAGATAGATAAATTAGTTGCTACATATTATGTTTAATGGAAGATATTCATGGAATTTCCACATTCATAACAAATGAAGGTTTTAATCCAATGTTTAAAAAAATACAAACATATTTATGTATTTATGATACTTAAGTATTGAAGTTTTTGTTTTTCAAATAATATTGAACTTTTTTAAAATTAGAAGACCAGATATAATGCTTTATTATTTTCTTTCTGTTAAGCCATGCGCACTATTGCATGAACCCACATATCTACTCATCTTATGACTTTGCCAGAATCTCATTTTCAAAACACTAACTTCCAGACCAAATACCATTCTCTGTCAATAACTGGAATCAAATGGTGAAATCACGGTGGAGAAAATGACTGGTTCACTGAGATATTTCAGACCATTCCCTGTCTCCAGACCAGTGTCCTGTGATGTCCCCTCGAAGGCCTTGCTTGCATCTGGTGAGTGGCTTCACCTCCTGTCTCCTGGGTTCTCTGCTGCCCTGTCTTTTCTCTCCTGCCTCCCTATTGCAGCTCCCAGTACCCTCCCCAGTAGCAATCCGTGGCTCACTCTGCCCATGCGTATATCTCAGAGTCAGGTCTCTTCTGGTCTTCCTTTTACCTGGATTCTGAAGAGCTGTAGTGACAGGTTGCTTATTATTGCAGGAAGAATGAATGGATGAATGACTAGAGCTGATCATCTGAAAGGACTGAGACAGCCAACAGTCAACAGTCAAAAAAAGAAGGGAAAAAATTCTGCACCAAATTTTGGACCAAACAGCCTGAATTGATCAGTGAATGGATACCTGTGTGCAAAGAAAATAAATCTCTGTAACATAAATTGAACTATAAATACTAAGAATTTTCTTACTTGATATTAAGTCCTGGAATTTATCTTACCCACGTTGTTGATATAAGTATTTAGAAATGCCAATGTTGCAAAGCATTTGTTCAGACTCAAATTTTAGTTTGCCTTTTATATGCACGGAAGACAGCAAGAGTTTTGTAATCTACTTCTCTTTATATTAATGACTCCACAACTACAATACACATCCCACTGGTGTTTGTGAAATGGTCAAAAAAAAAAAAGTGGTTTTAGTTAAAAGTTCAAGACAAAGAATGCTCAGTGGTCCATGAGAAGTTGTGAAAGTCGGCAGTAATATAAACAAGGACTCTGAGGATCACTGTTATAGACAACTTGTGAGATGAATAAGAGGCTTTGCTTTTGCCTCACAGTTCAGTATGATGTGAGCAATATCATCACCCCTGCCATTTGATGGCTTTCCTACTCTCCTTAACACATCTTCCTTCATCTGTACACCTTAGAAACAGCATGTACCTAAAGTAGTATTGTGTGGCCTGTCTCATTTAGCTTTATAGCCACCTATTGTCCTTCAGCTCTTTAACTGAACAATAGCTCTGCATGTTTCAGACCAGGATTCATTAGACATGCTCCATTCTGCCACAGATCTCTTCCAGACTGGCCTCGCAATCCCCCCTGGTCTCAATATTCCTCATGGAGGAAAGCATCCAATGACTACTAATGGATTTGAAGGAAAATATTTCACTGATTTTTACCACAGTTTGAGCTAGAAAGAGCTAAAAAAGGTTTCTATGAGGCATCATTATTTTAACTAATCTGAAGTGATCCATCCTGTGCATAGCACTCCTGAGGCATTCCTAGAAGCATTCATTTAAGTGATAGTGTTTCGTTGGTAAGGAAGGCAGCGTTTCAAGGCTTCCTCGTTATTTCTAGATGTCCCTCAGAATATGACTATTAACAATTGCTTTTGGTTGCAGAGAACACAGAATAAAAATTACGGCATAGAAAGTACTGTATCTAATAAGGGAATTCAACCAGGTACAGGAGCTGTGCGGGCTTTTTTTAATCCTTTGCAACAAGAAGGAAATGTAATGTAGCCTGCTGTTCTTCCTCATAACAGATGACAAAACAACATCCAGCGTTTGCAATAATTAACTGAAAATACATGCTAAGATATTATTACTGGGCTGTAAGTATCCATTACTTCCCTTTCAGAAAAGGTCATATATTTCTCTGGGACAGGGAGACATATAGGAAAGTCCGTGTTCACATTTTCCTTTAAAATACAGCCCTTCTGAGTACCACAGCATTGCAGCCAATGGTCTCCTATAATTTCTGTTTGTTGCTGCAGAGAGCTGTATCTCACCAAAAGACAAAATAATAGCAATGTGGTGGCTCAAAAATGTTTGTGAACTTTAAAAGTGAGGATAACGTTCTAACATGCTTACAGTTGAAGTTGAGTCAGTGATATTATGCTGTTTTTTAAAATGGAAAAATTGTATTGTGATCTACAAAGAGGAGCATTATTGCTTAAACAGTTCAAATAAATAATCTCCATTCTGCTCAGCACTGGGAAGGGCTCTTCTGTAAGACTGGGTCCAGGCTTGTTTTCCTGAGATAATTTGACTAATTAGAGAAGGTTCAAAGGAAACAACAAGAATGATCAGAGGTCTAGACATCCTGTAGACTGAAGAAATCTGGGTTGCTTAGTCTAGTGAAAAGGAGCCCAATGTGATATACTTGATGTCTTCAGCTATAGAAAAGGTAGCTGAAAAATGAAAGATTAATAAACCAATCTTTGTCAGCACTGGGTTTCGGGCAAAATATGACGTGCTTAAATCACACCAAGGAAGATTCAGATTTGACGTCAAGAAAAAATTCCTAATATAAAGAATATTTCAATGCTGGAACAGATTTCTGGAAGGTGGTAAAAATGTCCAAGCACAGAGAATATTCTCAGTACTCCAGTCCTGGTGGAACTTCTGTTCCACCACAGGAACAGGTGACATTGCACTGGGAGAGAAGGGACCAAATGGCCTCCTGAAGCCTTGTGCAGTGCAATTTTCTATGCTTTCTATGTTATGAAAATTCTATAGAGTCAAAGAGTGATTTACTTTGTAAGAGATCTTTGGAAGTCATTTGGTCCTATTCACCTGCTCAAACAATGTCAATTTATGTTGCAATTGGTCAGTTTGGTCAGGTTGCTCAGGTCCTTCAGGACACTATCTTTTTTGCTACTGCTTGAAGAGGAAAGTGTTCATCATGGTTTGTATGGTCTTTTCTATAATCAATATTCTACATCCTCCTGCTTTCATCCTGAATTCTTAATAGCCCAAAACTTTTTATATCCTTGTGCACTGACCTTCCTGTCAAAAAGACAGGTATCTTTCACAGTCCAAGCACATGGATACTAATGTAACTGCACCTTCAGATTCCTGTGTCTGGTGATACAGCAATGGACACTATTGCACATGGAGGTAGAAAACTTACCAAAACACTATTAAGAGGGTAGTATGAATCAAATGATCTCTTTAAGCAGTATTTGGAATCAGTGGACTTCTGGATAATTGTTTTCCTACATACATCTCACAACGTTCATATCTTTAAACCTGGTTTACAAACATTGTGAGATGTATTCAGAAACCAAAAGGTTTAAAGACCAGAACCCCAAGGAGCAGCTCCAGTGACCAGCAATCTGCTTTTCCCAGAAGCATCAATTGCTTGATTAACAGGAATGACTGAGGAGCAACCTATTTGAAACTGCTGAGTTTCAAATGCTGCTCAGCTCTACAAACACCAGAGAGATAGCACTCCAGGAACATCTCTTCTAGTTTCCCCTATTCAAAGTGTTAAATGCTATAAATGCCAACAGAGATAATACAGGTTTAACTTTAACTGCATAGCTTTCCTCCACAAATGCAAAAATTATAACTAATAATTTCACCAAACTAAATGGTTGACTAGATTGGAGCCTGGAATATAGGAGCACAATAACATGCACAGCTGTCATCCAACAATGTAAAAGGTTTCCTTCGAGCCTTCCTTCTTTTTCAACAATCTCTGTAATGTAAATATTAAGAACACCATAGAAAGTAAATGTTCAGCTGTGGGGATTTTCAAATTTGCAAAGAGAGCATGAAGTGTATGAGAATTATTTCTAGTTGCATAACATCTTTGTGTGTTAAAGATTAATTGGGTTAGGAATTGAAACTTGCCACCTTACCTCTCACCTTGAGAAACACAAAATCCTGATTTTCAGTGTAAAAGCAGAAGTCACCATTACCTTCATTGACATTTCTAGTCATTTAGCACTTTGGGGACCCAGTTTAAACCAAGTAAGTTCAACAACTCATTTGTTTTAGAGCCCAGGCAATAGACACCATTCTTAAAAGAGATCTGGAGGTAAACACTGTTACAGATTGCCTTGAAGTCTTCATTATTAGATTTGGGCATAGGCAAGATAAATGTCAGCTAGGAATGATCAAAGTTGAAAACTTTCTCCCTCTTCTTTGGGACAGGGATTGGACTTCCTGCCCTTCAAGTCTTTGATGATATTCTCAATGCATACAGATTTGTTCAATGAGGCTTCCTTTGCCTCATAGAAATAAATGAAAAATTGAAATCTTAGGTTATTCTGGAATTTTTAGCTTCTGAATTTGATGTGTGTACTTGGAGCAGCTCTTCAAAATAGTCTACGGTTAATATTGTACCTTTTGCAGAATTATAGTCTAGTCCCAAAGAGACAGAATCAATCTGTGAAGAACGGTTTTGGTATTTTTAAGGAACTGGAGGTATGCCAACAATACTGCTACCAGGATTTTTTTTTTCCTAATTACAATGTTGAACATGGTTAATTTCATACCAGTCATGAGACTTTACAATAGGTTGTAATATACTGTGAACCTACACTTCCACATTATATCAGAATCAGAAGTGATAATTGCATTGTATCATCCTACAATAATCGTCCAATTAACCTATCATATTCTGCTCTAGTAGATCCCATTTTGACGCAGTAGTTTTGTAGAGTTAAAAAAAAAAAAAAAAGATTAAGTTCACTCTAAGCTTTAAAGAAGTAGATAATTCCCAACTTCCTATGCCACAGACAACATTAAGTCCTAAATGAAATGACTGTTTTTCTCCTACAATCTGAGTTGTCCAATAAGGGTACCCTGGGGTATTCTGGACTATTGCCAACAAAGGCCTATCTTCAATGAGGAAGAAGTAATTAAACAGAAAATTTTTGCCAGCAGCCATCCTCAATTAGTCTAAGGTTCATACTGAAGAAAACATGATGGGTTTCAACAGCTGCTACAAATATTTCCATTTGGGGTCCTCCCACTGAAAGCTAATTTCCATGGACCCATATCTTTGCATTTTCCTATTTTCTTGTGATATACTTCCCTTTTGGGATTTCTGAAGTGCACTTACATTTCAAATGAACTTACACTAACACAAAGTTCCCACAGTCTGCCAGAAGCTCACAGTGAATCATGTGCAATGTGGCTACCACAAGGTGCCCTTTGGTCAGTGATCCCACATTTATCTAGGGCTACACCTAAATGAGTGTTTGTTGAACATGTCTCTTACCTAAAATTGTCTTGACTTTTCATTCAGAAACATGGTCCTACCCTCATGTTAAAGCTGCTGTAAAAGAGAAGAGAAATGACTTTGGCACACCTTTTCTGATGGATAACCATAGAATGAGAAAGCCAGAACAATTAAGTTCATAAGGAAAAATGGACCTTAATGTATATAAAGCCTTTTCATACTAAGGAAATAGGGATAGACAAATATCCGTACAGTGTGGCACATAGTGGGGAGGGTGGTGACCTCAGTGTCCTCTCTGTGATTTCCCCTCCTCAGTTAAATTTAAGATGAAACTTAAAGTTATCCTGCTTGACTTGGTTTATTACAACTATTGTAACTGTTATATTCATAACCCACCCCTATCTCCATGAGTCAATGCGTTCAAAACATTCACTTGATATAAATGCTTGATATAAATGTAGGTCTTCTGGACTTATTTGAGGATTATATTTATTTATTTTTTCTGTCCCTAAACTTAGTGGAACCATAGGAACTGGAACTTAAAAATAATTGCCATAAAAAGAGTGAGAAATCAGAATAATGAAAAATTAAATACATGCACTGGGACTGTTTTGGGGAAGAGCTAACACATACAGTAGAAATTAAAGGGGAAATATTTAAGAATTAAAGGTGTCTCAGAAGTAGGCAAATTAAGCTGTCCTACTAAAAAAGAGTTCAAAGAAAAAATGGTAGAATTTATTCTTTACAAATGCATACTGACTTGAAATGTGGAAAAATGTTTTCTACAAAATAATAAATTTGTTTTTCTTATTACTGTCACTAAACAATATCTAAACTCAAGTTTGCAGAGTATAATTGGCAGATTTCCATTTATGCCAGTTTCTTGTTTCCTTCACATTTCTGTTCGTGGCAACAGCAAAAAGAAGTGTTAATTAACCTTAGCAGCAAAGCAATGTAAGACCACGCTCTGAATTCAGAATGTCCTCTGACAGGACACAGCAGTCTGCAGTAAATTGTAAGTCATGCTGGCCTGTCAATTAAACAGGACAAGTTAGGAAAAGAGGGCAGAAGATCTTCATATTGTTTTCTCAAACTGAAAAGATCAACTCAGTCAGTCAGAAATAACTGTCTGCATTACTGCCTGCAATTACTTTTAATGGGACTGTGATATCTGCACACTGTGCCGATACAGTACTTTTAAGCCAAAGAGATGAAAGAGTGTTTGTTCAGCTTTTTGAAAGAGATGAATCAAGGAGAGATGTTTCACTGTAAAATTGTAGGTGTGTTTCAGAAAGAAATGCACAGACTGATGATGTTCTGTACGTTATCTGGAAACGAGCACAACAAACTTCTGAAATGGGCCAGAATTATTCAAGGCTGTTATACTAGGCTTGAATAACAGCAGCAATTCTGTGCATGGGCTGGCCAAATAAAAATAACTTAACTGAATATCCTTCTGTATAATTGCTTTTTTTGATTTTTGTAATCATAACCGTTCTTATGGTCTTGAGCAGCTACCCAAATTCTAGGAAAGAGGGCACCATGCATAAGAAGCGCTGCCTTTCCATGGAAGGGAAGATTCAATTCCAGTGAAAAGCTTTTGATAAAGTAGATGAAAACTGACAAAGTCCTGTGTGTTTCTTACCTGTTGTTTACTGAGTAGAAATGGTTCATATTTTGTTTTTTTCCTAGGAAAACAGATTTTTCTTGATCTCCTTATAGTTTTTAAAGCTTTTTTATCATATCTCATTAGATTTTTTTGTGTTTTTCATAAGCAGACGATGTCTGCTTGTTTGTCACCTGCTCTTGCAAAGTTCATACCAATCAGAAAATGGAAAAATAACATTTCTAGAAATATGGTTCCAAAATTCCGGTGATATTTAAAATGTGTGGAGTCAAGAATGACTGAAGCATGTGAGGGTTTTTTGTTTGTTTGTCTGAAGTAAATAAGCATTTAATTATAAGTTTTTTAATTTATCAAATTAAATACACATTAATTAAAACTTAACAGCAAGCTAGAAAAGATGATAAACACCACCGGCCTCCTTAGTTTTCTAATAATGAAAGTTTCACGCATAAAAGCAAAAGTTTATTAAAAAGTTCATGCACAAAAGGGGACAATTATGGATAGCATACTTTCTGGGAATTAAGTAAAAATGTCACCATGAATTTCAATGGATTTATATTTTTTTGCGGTGGCATTTTCTTCTTTATTCTGCTGAGGTCCCTTTGTTTAAAGAATCTATTGCTTATTGTCTAAATCATCTCATGATTTTGCTAATTAATAATAAAAGTATCTCTTTGTGCAAGTAATGGGAAGCTGGGGTTGTTCAGTCTGGGGAAGAGGAGACTGAGGGGAGACCTTATCACTCTCTACAACTACCTGAAAGGAGGC
>JAOXNO010000001.1:131087347-131174434 GCA_028565335.1 Limnodromus scolopaceus
CTTTACTGAAAGGGTTGTCAGGCATTGGAATGGGCTGCCCAGGGAGGTGGTTGAGGCACCATCCCTGGAGGTATTCAGGAGATGAGTTGACATGGTGCTCGGGGATATGGATTAGTGTTGGGTTGGTGTTGTTTTGGATGTGGTGTGTGGTTGTTTGTGTGGTGGTTGGTTTTTTTGGGTTTGGGGGTTTTTTTTGTTTTTTTTTTTTTTTTCATTGGGTGGACTAGATGATCTTAGAAGGTCCCTTCCAACCTAGGCGATTCTGTGATTCTGTAATTTCAATTCTGAAGCAGAAAATTATTAGTTTCAGTTCTATAGAGACATGTTACTCGAATAAATTTAAAAAAAAACAACAAAACAATTTGCTGACCAGTGATGTGCTCTGTTGTCTCAAGGGTTTTTTCCACTTACTGTCAAGTTCTTCCTCTTTCTACTACTCCTTAAGGAACACATTTTGTTCCGTGGAAGGATGTTCAGTGTAAACACAGTCTGCATAACATCCATGCACTCAGTTTAAGACTTCTACTAAGAAAAAAGATCCAAGACTCTTTGTACTGTTTGACTACTGCCAAAAACAAACTCTGCTTTTCATTATCAAGGCCCTACTTCTGAGTTCATATCAGAGGTATGAAGAGGAATTCTTTGCCATACATTAGCTGCAAATAAATGCCTTCTGGCATCCATATGACCGCCCCAATATCTTACCTTTCAGAAACAATTTGCTCACATGTTTTGCAAGAGCAAGGAAGCATGAAATGACTTGTCCCTAGCATCATAGCAATGTCAGGAGAGTTCCCAGCTTGTGCTTGATCTATCATTTGTATTTCTAATTTAAGCAGCTGAATTCCAACATCATCAAGTCTTCCCCTGAAATTATTTGCAATCGCCTGCAAACACTTGTGGATTTTTCTCACTCTTAACACAAAGGTGGCCATTCGGCCTAACATAATTTCAAAGTTGCAATTGCTGCTCTGTTTCTCCAGTCACCAGGATGCCATCCAAATAATACTGTGTAGCAGCTGCTCTACAGTGATTTGAAAAATTACACTGCTGCACTCCGGCATCCCAGGGCAACAAGTCACACCGGAATTATCCTTTTAATAACTGATGGCAAGGCAGGGTGACCAGCCAGCACCCCCTCCTGGAAAGCAGGTACCAAGCTCAGTGAGCCCCCGTGCTCCCGTGACGTTCTGAGTGAAGGAAGCATTGATCCATGTCTGAAGAAAGATTAATTGGTACTTTATAATCCTCATAAACTAGTACACCATCTGTTTTCACTACAGTACACATATAGCAAAGAAGATTATCCCTTCATTTTCTACTTCCCTGCACTGATGTTTCACAGAGACTCTTCTTGTGGAAGCATTTGGGGGACTTTTGTACAGAGTGTGAAACTGCTCTGCTTTTGGACGTGCCTTTTAGACTCGACTTTTGGACTCTGCACTGTTAACAGAGCCTGCTCCTAAGGCGAGCATAGACATTTACTCAATGAGCAGATTCCTACTGACTGAGCATGCTGTCCAGCGCCCAACCTCTCCCAGCTTTTGACTCCAGTTTGTGTAGCAGACTCCTGCAAAACCCCAGACACCCTCCCCACACACACTTACTGCAATTGCCTAATGTCCCCTTATCTGCTGTCAGCCCCCAGCAGCAGGCAGACTGGTACAGGAGGGTATCTGAAGGCCTCAGTCCAACACAGCCGTGTATGTGCAGTCTGCTTCACACGGGTATGTGGCTCCACAGAAGCGCACGGGGTTGTACTGACTGCAGGGGTACCGCCAAAGCCCGCTGAAGGTGCATACTTTTATCCAATATCTGCATTTTCTGACCAACTCTATTGCTGCTAATTGAACTAGGATGACCAATTTTTGAAATTAAGAGCGTGGATAACACATTTCTTTAGAGAACTGAAAAGCAGCATCAGAGAATAGAATATCACAAATACTGAGATTTTCTTAAACTAAAAAACCCAGATGGTGTGGTAAACACTTTGGCAGTTACGCCTTTGCTCTGGCTAACTGAGAAACTGATAAAAAGGCACATGTTTAATGATATTCTTATTATCAAACCAGAGTTGTAATGCTTTTCAGGTTTGTAACAGACTGTGCTATTCTTTTTAGCTACAACAGTAAGTAAGGAGTTTGTTTTGCTATACCTAGAGGTCTCATAAGCTCTATTAATAAAAAACATCTCTTGCATTGAAATAAAAGCAGCATACTTTCAGAGTTTCTCATTGTGTGCAGGTCTTTTTATGCAAACCACAAAAATCTGAAAACAAGCATACAGCCAGCCCATGGGTGGCAGGCACATCCTTCCTTCCAATCCTGTTTTCCCAACAGGCACTATTTTGTGGCTTCTGGGCTCCAGCATAACTCCTGCATCCAAATCTCTTTCTTCCACCATCTTTGATGCCTGTCTGTTAGTCTGCTCCTTGCAGAAAGCAGCCACTTGCTTCTCTCTTGTAGTCTGTTCCTGTGCTGCATGCACCCTGCCTGCTCTGCCTCCTTCTCCAACCCCACCTGCCATATCTTGGCTCCAAAAGTTTCTCCTGACAGAGTCAGACCAGCAGCACTCAGGGTAGAGGAAACCTCCTCTTCTCTGAAACAGCTTTGCCAGCCAGCATGGGACAACTAAGCAGTCTTCCATTCTGCTGCCCAGCCATGTTCTCTTTAAGAGAATGAGTAATATAAGCACTAACAGAGTAAACAACCATAGCCTCTGTTGCATACCCCCATGTCTCTTCTGAGGGCTGCTCCAGAACCTCACTGCTTTCCTAATTAATGGAATTCTACGGACCACCCTAAGATTAATTCTTGGTCCATTCACATCCACTTGTTTTTGTGCCAATAATATATAGCAGGTGGTGCATAAGAGCTGGACAAAACTAATTTCCTGGAGTCTCATATTGCCATGAAAATATCTGGATGCTGAGGAACAGTTGCAATAGTTCCTGGCCATTTTCCAACCATTCCTTGTGAACTGAAATTGATCTCATCTTTTGGTGAGGTCCTCTAAATCTGTCATTGGCAAAGCAACTTCAGGGCCCACAAGAAGCAGTCAGCTGCTAGGCATCAGCTTGCGAGCTGTTTCAAAGCCCACTGCAGATGGAGGAAAGGCCAATAACCTGGACTGGGAACTCCACAGTGTGGATCCACACAGATTTAGCAGCTTGGACGTGTTTTTGTGTAATTTAGTACCCAGTTAATGCAATTTTTCCTGGGCTATCAGACTGGGAAAGAAGTGGTGAACATGCCTTCCACTTCCAGGGCTGAGCTATTTCCACTCTGCACTGCCCACTGACTCTGCTACGCCCTAGAAGGCTTCAAGCAGCAGCAAGGACCACCTTGTCTTCTCCAAGACCAAGCAACAACAGGAGACCAGGCCAAATGATTCATCCCTCCATCTCTTCAGATTAACTGGATAACTGACTCTTCACCAGCTAACACTGTAACTGTTGATTCTATTTAGCAAAGGTGGTGACAGCTGGGGGGAATGAGTTTAATCATTTCATCATGAAACAGAAAAAGATCTGTCTATAATGATCTGCTGAAAGAAGAAATGGCATTGAAAGCCCTTTCTCATACCTCTGTGTGCTGTCATAAAGCAAAGCACAATGAAAGGCATTCAGAGTCAGCTTTTAAATTATTTTAAGCTTTATTGCAAACTGCCCTAAAGATACCTCTAGTATGACATGGCACAGGTTTGTTGCCCATGACATTTATTTTAATTCCTACAACATGACAGCTTGCCATAGAGTCTGCAGTGTGATTCAAGAATGGAACAAAGTGCAAACAAATGTTAATGTGCCATATGCAAACAACATTTAAATTTGCTGTTGGCAGCATAATTTGTAACATTATTCAGGAAACTTCCAGCCATGACCCTTATAAAAAATGCCAGTCTGCAGTGAAGTACTTGCATGCATATGAAAAGAAAGAAATCGGCAGGGTTTTTAAAATCAGCTTTGATTGGGATATGCTTGAACTTTTTTGCTTACTGCTACTGACACCAGCATACACCTTCTAATCATGACAAAACCTACCTTATATTAACAAAGTATTGAATCACATACTTCACACTGTGAACAAGATGGACTTCATCCATTGCGATAGTTTAAGGACCAGTGTGTGAATTTAACTTTTATTTTCAGAATTTTACATCAAAATTGAGAAAATTTAGCTCAAAAAAAGGGAGACCTATAGTAAGTTTAGCCACAATCCATGTAATCACTTTATGTTAAAAGGACTTTTTGTCCAGAAAATGTTACCTAAACCAATACACTGCTGCAAAATGTGTGATTTCTGATGAAAGTCCATTCCAGGAGAAAACTTGCTGCAACTGCAGAATGAGTCTTGAAATAGAAAACCTGATATGTTAGTATAGCCAGCAGAATATGTGCTCTTAAATGCTTTCTAATAAGATTGAAGCAATTCATTCTGATAACCTCAAATAACAATATGAATCACGGTCCACAGTGTTCAATGTACTGAATGGTAAACTAATAAGGCAGGTTTCTGAGGAAAATGTCGGGGAGGATGATTTGGCAATTGTATCCCTATTTCATGTCGAGTAGCAATGGAGAGATCCTCAAAATGCTCATGCCTGTCTCTCATCTGGCAGTGAGGGTATCACCACACCCTTAATATATATTCTGCTAACTGTAACAGTTGTAATACACTGCACTGGTCAGATACCTACCTTCTGATGTCATCAAAACAAAAGATTTCAGTCTTGTCAAGATAGAAGATAAACATTAATGTTTTTCCCAATAGCTTTTGATAACGTTATACCTATATTTTGTGTCAGAACTAGATATACGTGTGCGTGTGTCCTATGAGCTTGTATATATGTCTGAGAGTGTTTGGCCAGAAAACTCTTTCATCCGAGGTTTTCAAGACATAATTATCTCTCTTCAGTCAGATTTTTCTAATGTTGTTTTGTTCGATCCAAAAACAAATGTAGCCAGCACACTTAATGCCATAAATATTTGTCACAGATGTCTGCGCAGTGTTTATTCTTTACTGGTTATGTTGGGTAGAGGAGTACTTGCTTATGTGTTTTGTATTCATCAATGTTGTGGCATTATAAATTTGTCTTTAACATCTGGCAAGTTTTGAATAGTTCAGAAAGGTTTCGTTCATCCTATGATGGATCTCTAATTACATTTTAAGGTTTTCACTATACTGGTTTCACTAATGTATTTTTTGGCTTAGGAAAAAGAAGGCGAATCAGTGGTCAGTAATGTCTTTCCGGGTAAAAGCACAACATCCTAACAAACATACTGTCCCTGATGCTGATTTTTACATCTATCGCTGATGAACCCATTTGCGTGAATCAAGTCAGCAGAACTGGATAGAAGATGACCTGCATTTATTGATTAAGGAATCTCATACAAGAGAGATCCTCATAGCTTGCTGAATTTGAGATGCTAAAGGTTACCATCAAGTAACCCTAACATTGCTTTTTTTGTTGCCCAGAGAAGGCAGATCTAAGCATCATGGAGGAGTAGGTATGAGAACAGCAATGGGACTCAGACCCTAATTTGATGCCAACACTCGGTGAACGGGGAAGCTGGGAAGCTGCACAGGCAACTAACACTGCCATCTTCCCACTGACAATGAGCCCAGGATAACTCCATCAGGCCGGGAAAAGTCTCAAAAAAAAAAAAAACCCTCAGGTTTTTTTCAAGTGAAATTCTTTCAGTCCTTGGAGGAAAAAGAAAAAGTGGTGAAGATTGCCATATGATTTCAGGTTTGATACTACTAGAAGAATTTTGGGGCATTCAGTTGCTGAAAAACACTTTGCCTGAGAGGGAGGAGGTAGATAGCCTCTGGGAGCTGAGGCTGGAATGAATGGAAGAGCTCCAAACTCAGGAATGAGGAAGAAAGTTGGCAGGCAGTTGTGTGATCACCATACTTGGTCCTAATATAGAGCAAAGCAAAATCCAATTCAAGTGACAGCAGTAAAAGCATAAAATCCTAGAGGCTGTTATTTCCCAAAAAAAGAAGCTCGTAAGCGTGGTTAGAACTACAGTCAAATATGCAATCTTTCCAGACAGCTATACATAAAATCTTGTACCTCATCCACACAGATACTGGGGTAAAATCAGTAAGAAATACTTGATAAGCGTAGCTGGTCTCTGTCTTACCCCTTTTCCTATTCACAGCAGTATCCCTTTATGCAACACACAAAGTTGCCTCGCTTGAAACACACAGTTACTCTGGGAGCATTGTGCTATTAGTTTCTCAGGGATTTCATTCTTGCATTTACAACAACACCACTGCAACACCTTTTTGCTCATCCTAGAAGGCATCTGCCTTTGCTCTGCCCTTGGGGCCGCCCATGCAGCCAGACCCACCCCTAGCTGTAAGTGTGAGAGTGCAGGCCTGCCCAATCCATTCTGAGCTGCACATCACTCACTTCCCGGCCTCTGAGCCAGGGCTTGAACAAACCTTAGATATAGTAGCCTTTGAAGCCTTGTGCAGGAACGGGAGGGCGTGCTGGGGGAAAGAAAGAAGTGTGACCTCATTCAGTCTCTCTCACCCTATGGGCATCAGACCAGAAGATGCATTAGCCTTACAACGTACTGAATTAATTTGTCCAATTGTGGCTCATAATGATCACATGGTGCTTTATGTACATTGTTCTTGAGATGCCCTAAAGCAACACACGTGTTCTGACATAACCTGTGCTTTTGAATTTGGTTTCAAGAGCCTGTGATACATTAGCTCTCCGTTGTTCCGGTTAGAGAGTTAGGAACAGATAGCCAAAGCTTGCAGAAGTTGTCTATTGTCTTTCACCCATATACATTTACCAGACATCACCATTCATATTCTAGCAACAAACTGTCACAGGGCACAAATGCCTTTGATGTCTGTAACTCCTAAATTTGTTAAAACAGGTGAAGAATAAAAAACAATTAGCCAAATACAATTCAGATATCTGGCAGCTGTGGCAGATCTCATATTTCATGATATATTATTTTTCTAAGTGATCTGAGATCCATGCATACATGAAACATGCCTGTTCTGTGATCCCCAAGTCCTTGGGAAGACTGTTCAAGCAATCCTTTGGACTTTCATTTACATGGTGTGGTAAGCATTCACCGTTATGCAAAAAGAGTAAGTATTACCTGTTCAGTGGGTGATATCCTCTCCATTCGTCTCTCGCAGGGCTCGCCGTGAAGCCTGTGGGAGCTGAAGGTGCAGGGGGCTGTTCTCCTCACCACAGATAAGTGAGGAATTAAGTCTCTTTACCTCTTCAGATGTGGCACACATGAATTGGAATACAAGTGGCCTGAATCCCATTCTCACTGGCCATATTTGTCTTTTGTTCAGACCTTGTGCATCTGACAACTGCTGCTATTTCTTTTATTTTTGAGACAGCCCAATGATGTTCTCAGATTCCATTAAACTTCACCTTGAACCAACTCTTTATGCACACACTTTTATCTTCAGCTTCTTCCCCCAGGATGGGATGATGGTGGATCAATTAAGGATCAAAGTGGCACCTGATTTTTCTGAATGGGGACAGAAAAAGGCCCTTGAAAGTCTCACCTTTTCACCAGAAAAAAAAAGGAGGAAACAACCTTTGGTTAATGAAGCGGGGGAAATGATTAATAGAATTGATGAAAGCAGTGGAAAACTATTTCCATGGACAACTGTCTCTTTGCACCACTTCTCATGAAACATTTTAATATGCATATTTTTGTGCCCGTGAAGGAAAAGGTGGTGGTCCACAGCTTTCTTCTCATGTTAGAGAATTTGTTATAGAAAGGAAAACAATCTCTCTGCTTCTCGCTTGATTAGTTCAAGTCAACTGTTTTGAAAAGCCAATTTTTGGATTTCTGATTAAAGTCTCCCTAAAGTTATTAATCAATCTGAATCTTTCTTTCTTCTTCAGTTGCAATTACTATTCTCCTTATTTAAAGGAAATGTATTTAAAATTACTCCACCATTTCAGAAAAAAAAGAATCTGAGGTTTTGGAGATCAAATATAGGAAGTGAAATCCTGCTGCTCTGCAAGTCGGTGGGAATTCTACTGCAGTACTGAAGTTACCATAAACAGAGGAATGAACAAGGTTTCTTTGAAACTCATCCCTCAAAGGCATCCAGAGAAACTTTTTTCCAGGTCTGCTTTTCAGACTTCAACTTCAGGAACAGACTGACACCCTTAGACACAGAATAACTCAAGTCTATTTACGTGAACATGATGGGAAGAGAGATTACCTTCTGAAAGTCTAAACGTATGCAGATATTTTTTATTCTTATTCCAGGTAGTCTGGGATTATAGATTGCACACTTGGTTCCATTTTTGTTACTTAAGCCAAAGTTTTTGCCAAAATAGCCTACCATAAAAATTCTTTCATCCTATATCTTCACCTCATTACTGCTCTTGTTTATCTCTCTGTTCCCTTCTGAGGAAGACAATGTGTTCTGTCTCCATTAAATCTGAACAATGACTTAACCTGCAATGGCAACACAAAACTAGAAAAGGATTTCTGATCCCCATCCTCAGTAACATGCAATGGAGATGTCTGTGGTGGCTGTAAGAAGACAAGGACACAAAGAAGCTAATTCACTTGGCAGTCAGAGGATGGGGCTGCCTGATTCATGGTTAACTACAAAATGCTTTCTAAACAAGAAATTCTACCAATTTAGTAGTTGTACTACTTGTTGTTGTAGTTGTACTGTAGAAATTAGTACAAACTTTAACACAAAGCTAAAAACAATCTGCTTATAGCATTACTTCCATTTCATTTCCAGCATGCCCCACGGTTTTGTCCCTTGCTTTCACAATGTTGTTGGGCTGCATGAATTCATTTTCACTCTTCAAAGGAGAAAGTTTGTCATCAGTGTGAATCAAAAGGTAATTCAAGCTGTTGTGTTCTATCTCTTTAAAATATATCAAATCAAATATACGCAATCCAGTACAGTTCTTTCTTATCATTTTCCTGAATTTCCTCCACCACCCATGAACATTTTTAAATATCTCAAATTATCTTATATTTGGTACTGACTGTGAGTTTCCCCTTTTGGAGATACTCCAACAACAGGATCCTCAATCTAATTTGGGTTTCTCGCCTCATCCAAGAATCTTGTAAACAATCAGTTTCTTCTCATGGGAAATCAGCTTAAAAGGAGCAACCGAAGAGAAGTTCCTTTTGGAGGTGTAGGAAGGTGTTCTGCAGAAAGAAAACAGTAACCTCACTTTTCTCTTAGCTGGAAGGTAGTGGAGTTTGCAATGCATGAATAAAGTGCTTGTGAAGGCTCAGCCAACCGAACTTGTATTCTCTCCTTCACAGTTACAGCTGTGTCTCAGGGAAACCAGGTCAGCTCCCTCAGTTCCTCTGGCAGGTGAACAACTTGTTCCTTCCTTTTTCTATTGTTTGTTTGGAAATCAAAAGGAATGATTTTCGGAGAGAAAACTGGTTGTGTATGAACTAATCAGCTGTTTGGGGGGAAATCTCCTCTGAGGTCATACAAGGAGAGGAAAAGCCAACACTTGCTTCAGGATGCAAGCCCTGAAGTGCTGCAAAGACAAGTCAAGGCAACCAGTTGCCTTGCTCGTGAGGGTAGGCTGAGGAAGACCTTGCTGTAAGGCACACCATCAGTGGGACGTGGAGGAAGTTATGTAGGGCAAAACGTTTAAGAATATTTCAGTACATAAAAATGCAATCAAAGGCCACTGGGATTTTCCAAAGAATTGGAGCAACTCAGTTGCTTTACACCTGCTTACTGGAAATCTCTATCTGGTTCTTTGTGCTTCATTGCTTGCAAATCTGGCTGATCATCTGAGCATTACGTACCCAAAGACACTCAGAGCTAAGTGGGAAAGAGGTGGTCCTAGAAAACTTCCCTCCATGTATAGCCAAGTTAACAGGGCAAATTGCAGCAGCAAGGCAGCCCTCTCAGTCAGGTGCCTCTTCTAAGCCCATTGCCACAAGTTCTGCACGTTGTGGCAGGTGAGGGATCAGGTTGAGAGGCTTTGGACAAGTGCTCTTAGTCTTTGCAGGGAGTGAGGAGAGGACACAACACCAGGAGAAATGCAGAGCTTGAGTAGGTATCAGCAACTTACAAATTAACAATTGAAGCTAAATTAAAATAGAAATCTCAATGTGCCTCTCTAGGCTCAAGAGGTCTCTTTCACATGTAACACACAACCATAGCCTCATACTTTCTAATATCAAACAGAGGGTACCTAAGTGGTAACAACTTCATTTTTGATCACCTGCACATAATGTTTCCATTCACTCTTCCATATTTCTGTTATATCACTCTTGCTCACCTTCATTTTACCCTTTGCCTTCTATGTTTTTGCCAGTACCATGAAACAGCCAAAAGACTCTAAGCTTAGAATAATGTTGTAAATGTTATTCATGTTAGAGGATGGAAAATGATGATTCAAAATATGTTCTCTGGGAGCGGGAAGAGGTGTATTGTCTGCCATCATCATAACTGACAACTACTCTCACTGCAAAACTCCTGACTACTGAGAGGGATGCCACTACATTATGCCCTGTGGAGTCCCCTTCCCACCACCCTGCACCGACCGCAATGGAGCATCCTAGCACATTGCTGACAAACCACACAGATCTAGCTTTCACTTGGATTTCAAAATACCTTTAATCCACCACAACTGCACCCTGGAACTCAGAGCAAGTCCAGAAATGTCCCATTTTTAAGACCATTTCCTTTTTTTTTTTTTTTTTTTTCTGTATTTTTTAAGATACGTGTTTGAAGGTGCCCTTGTAATTGTGTGTGGTCACATATAACCACAGTTGCAAGACTGCTGTGTTTTCATATTACCATTAATCAATGCAACACATATTAACTAAGTACTTCATTCTGCTCTTGCATGATTTATTAGGTCTTCCTTCATTAACGTGTTTGATCAGAAAACTAATTAAACAATGAACTGTGGCAGCAACACACACTTTGCATCAATTATTAAAAGCAGGTTTCTTGGAATAAAAATGTGGTAATAAATACTTGAGTTACCATGGGTTACACTTTATGTCAAATCATCTGAACTGTTAGTAGCACTAATCCTTGGCTTCCCCTTTTATGAACAAACAAGATGTGACAGCGTTAAAGACAAGCATACTAAGTTTGTTTCCAACACTGATACTTTAAATATCAAGAATTAAGGAGTGAGTTCCTAGACTTGAATTACTATACAGGTATGGTCTATATATTAACATCTGCTTTTTGGAAACAATGTGAGGCCTTGTTTGTGATCTCCATTACCAGTCATTGAGTGTACTCATACCATATCTGAAATTTACTATGTTGAACATCAAAGATACTAGTAACGTCTCCATGAATAAAGCAAGATTTTGTTCCCCTACAAAGAATTTTAAGGTAACAAATTTCAAAGCAACTTGCTTACTTATTCTGCAAAATACATTCTTCTTGCACCATTGTGGTTCATTTTCCCGTCGTTTATTCAGCCTGGTTTAAGCCAGTCAGATTATCCATGCTGTTAGTTATTCAGATTTTACAGCCAGCAGAGCCACTTACCTGCCTGAGCCTCATTCCATTCACATTCCACCTTCATATACTGAGAATAACACTCATGGCACATAGTCCATATTTGTTTCCCTCATGGTTATTTCTGAGGAGAGTCTCTCATATATTTATGTAGTGGAAGAATTTAAAAAACAAAACAAAACAAAACAAACAAAAAAACCCACTAAATATGCCATACCCCTAAAGAGGGAAGCATTTGGTACCACTTTGCATTAAATGCCACAATGCTATTTAAAGCTCCCCCTGCCTATCTTAATTGGGGATTGAGACAATAATCCAGCAACCACTTTATTTCATAAGCTTGATGAATTCCTCAAACCTGGGACCCAAATTGTTTTGAGAAATACTGCATCCCTAGAACCATGCATTCATACTGGCCTTATTAAAATGTAAATTTTAGACAAGCAGTTTCCCCTTTATTCCCTCTTCATCACACTCTAACTTCAACCTTCTGCACCATCATAAAGTATTTGGAGTGAATTTCCTCAGTGACAGTTTCAGATATTGCTCAGATTATCTCCCAGATGTGGCCGGCCATGAGCTGATTAGCTTCTTGACCAGCAGGCTATTCAGAGGAATATATTTCTGTAATGGGTTTTAGCTTGTGCCAGGGGAAGTGAATATTTCTGTGAGTGGGAGTTTACTGCCTTTCCTGAAATCGGCTTACAGTGCCGATTTACCATTGCCATCTGACTTACAAAAGGCACGCTTGCTTCCATCTGGATGAGTTAGCAAGTTATCTGCCTGCACCTACCCTTCACTTTCAGCTGACAACCACACATTATGCAAATCCCTGCGCTCTGATGGAGAACAAAGATGAGCAATAAGAGATCAGAGGTTTTCATAATCAGTGTACATTTCTTACAAGTTCTGTGTTCCTGAACAGACCTCTACCTTCCCCACTGCAGTCAGCTGAGCGTAGCAATGATCCTCCTCCAAATAACTACTTGCTTTCTTACTCTTACCAGCTCCTAATTTCCTTTCTTAAATTGGTATCTCACTAACAGAAAGGTACATCTGCCTTCATTCTGCCTTAGGCAGCAGACAGAACACACATACCCTATATGTGCAAGTACATAAGGGCTCACGCCTGCTTCTATATGTGTTAAAAAGAAATAGCCTGTCATTTTGAATGAGGGAAGGATTTTGAATTGAAATTGTTTTGAAATTCATTGATTCGTTTCAGTGCTACTCCCATAACTGTTAACCTTTTTCCCATTGTGAATTTACAAATATGCGTATTCTATGCATATTTACAGTATCACATGAAAATTTTAACAAGGTGCAATCAATGACACGGCTCAGCCCAATTTTCATTACAACAGAAATAGTCTTTTATGCAGTATTCTCTAAGAGATTTCACTGCATTAGACTATGAGTGCAAGTACCAGGATGTTTTTGAGCATTCTAATGTTATATTATAACATGCTTAACACGTATGTTATATACTGTCAGATAAAAACATTGTTTCAGATAGAAAGATTCACTTTAATCAATCTAACTCACAGAATCCTTATCCTGCCGTATGGTAAATATATTATACAAGCTTTGCAGACTGACCAGAGCTTGATACAGCCTCACGGCTCCCTGATTTTGCATATTCTAGGAGTTATCATTAATTGCAATGCAGATAAAGGGACACTATTATCTGTAGGGGAAAAAAAACCAAAACAAGCCCAACCCAGAAAAGCCCTAACCTTTCTGCATGCGAAACACACAATCCTTTTACTCAAGCAAAGATAATTTAAGGACAGCATCAGCCTTTATCTGAGATAAAGACTTAAACAGCAAGCTGCTATGCAAAATTAACTCTGATAAGTAGGCAGACCTGTGTCGACCTGACCCGCAGTGCTCTCACTGGTTTCACCTTCCCCGTGGTTTGCTGTGACCCCAACCCCCTTGTTCTGCGTTATCAGCTCCCAACCTTGGGCTGAGGTTTCAGGCTCTCACGCCGTTTGAACACCGTTGGCGTCACACTTCAGAAAGTTGCCTTCTGTTATCTCAGGCGTTTTGTGAAAGTCCGATTGTGGATGTTTTTCCCAAGTGGGGGCTGCAAACTGAATGCTTTGTTTTATCGTGTGCCAGCGTAGCCACAGCGCGCGCGCTCTCTGTGCCGCTCTCAGAAAGGGATTTTTGCTTGTTATACACCTGAGAGCTCGTTCAGAGCTCAGAGGCCACAGATCCGCTCACTGTTCTACAGCATGTGTCTCTGTTAGGGGCTATGCTGGACTCACCTTTAGGTGACGTTTATGTATTTATGCTTTCACTGCAATGCCCACGTTGCCTTTTCTGAAATCCAAGGCATGGACCTTCAGAGCAAAGCAATTTCACATTGTCCTGACATTGTCCAACCTTACTGAACTGTTAAAGCTTACAAAGTACTTCTAGCTGCCCTGGGATACGGTAGAACAAGGTGAACTCCTAAGGCTGAACATCTAGTGCTCTTTTTAGGATTTGGCAAAAATTCCCAAGCTACAGATAGGATGAAGAATGACATTTTATGGGGAAAAAAAATCACTTCAGAGAGGACCAAAATTAGAGATCAGGTAGTGACAGAGTGTTTCTGCCATGTCAGTTGTCCCAGGAGAACATCTGCTCCAGAATCTCCACAGGAGCATTTTTTCCTCTTCAAGCTGTTTTAACTCGTTTTTTGTCCTAGAATTTGTATCTCTGCCAGTACCCAAGCTGACCATGCAAGAGCTGAGCACCCACAGCTACTAGGACAGGTGATTTATCCTTCCGTTGTCCCAAAGAAAAGTCTCTAATTTGCTGATAGACAACCACAAGTGGAATGTAGTTTACAGTTGTAATTGCATTTTGCTAATTACTACAGCAAAATGAAGCTGTATGGCTGCTGAAACAGAGGAGAGAGGAGTTTTAAGACTCATTCACTCTGAAGAGTGGTTGAAGAGAGACCTCTTAAAATAAAACAGCAGAAGCTGCTAATTTGCTAGGCATTGTTTTCAGACAACTGCTTGATAAGTCCTTTTTTTCCCCATAGAATTTGCCAAGGAGGTTTCAAACTATGGTGTTTCTGCTAGTGATAAGCCATCTCCTCACCCATGGGGGAGGCTACTTGGTGTCTAGGTACACAATATCCCTCCAGAGTGCCAAATTATCTGTGCAGCTGAAGATCCACAGATCTCAAAGACCTCCCATACCTTCCCTCTGCTTTATGTAGCAGGAAGAAAGTGAAGTGTCTGCACACTGTTTACTGCTTACCTGTCAGGCTAATTCCTTGCTTCTGAAAACAGGTGGCTCAAAACTACAGTAGACTTTCTGTTTCTCAGTTACTTGTGTAGCAGTCAGGCCCTCAGTTTGCATCAAAGTGGCAGAGCAAATGTCTGTACTTGTTTTTCCCTCTGATACAAAATACTGCTTGGGCACAAAGACAGCCAGCCTTCTGTCACTACACAGAAGACATCCAGGCTCACTTAAAAACAAACAAACGGAAAAACCCCAATTTTACATGGCAAAGTGTTATTTGCAGGAACATGAAGATCCCACAGATATAACCCAGCTGCTGGATATTGATATTTCAGTCTTCAAAAAGCTCTCCTTCCTTCTATATTGAACCCCTGTTATTGTGAAATCCCATGCTGGGAAGCTTTAGATGGATTACTTATGCCTTTCTAATGTCCCTCTGGTTCCCACACCCTCCTGTACCACAGGAATGAAAAATTGTGCCAGTTTGGGGGTTTGATTAGGTGTTTTTTTAAAAGGATTGAAAAAAACAAAGTTCTTCAAAGCAGCATTTTCTCACATACTGAATTATCCTGAACCATTTGTACTGCAAACATGACTCTAATTAGGCTTCCTAACTTTTCAAGGCATTACCTTTCTGTCAGCTACTCAAGCATCATAGGCAAAAGGTTAGTGGGTAGTACCTGCATTCTTGAATCCAGATTTGATCCCATCCTTCTTACCATGGTGCAGTCAAAAGCAATGTATGCTTTTGCCTCTCAAGTAAAAGTGCCAGCTTTTATCTCAATGAACAGTGTCAACACTCAAGCAAGCTTTTTTCATGCAGACCATTTTATCAGCCATTTTTCAAAATGGAAAGCAAATGATGAAAACAAAGCCTAGCACTCAAAACTGAGAGTTATAGAAAGACCTATTAGACTAGAAATAAACTCAAAAGTGGAGAACAACAAAATCCCCTTTCCCTGTCATTTCTGTGCACTTCTGTAACATGCTCAGAGGGCTGTGTATCCTAAACCACATATAAGTATGATAGGTATAATATCATCACACAGTTGTTGGAATTATTTAAAGAACAGAGAATGAAAGGCCAAACTAAAGGGCATGTGTTCTAGGCTGTGGAAGCTGAAGTGTGAAGAACTTTAGGTAGATATCCACCACAGGAACAAACCTGGCCCCCGAGAACTGGTCTTTCGTCCTGCAGCTGGCAACACCAAAAAGACACTTGTGTATTTTCTGAACCCAGTAGGTCTGACTGAAGTACCGTCTCTCCTGCCTGGTCCTAGGCAGTGTGATCACATTTCTATCCAGATTTATTGGCTACCCATGAAACAACAGAGAGGATCAATGAACTCCACTTATTACCACCGGCAGCTGAGAAAAAGAGGGCCATAAGGCAGGCAGAAATATTTTGCCAAGAGGCATTTTAGGTCTAGGTAAGATAAACACATGAACACAGAGTGTCTGTGCCTTAAAGCAACACAGGAGCCTGCCAGCCTCCTGACACAACCTGCAAGGGCAGGTCTAGAGCTCCTTCTTCTCTTTCTCATCATCAGCCAACTGCATGCTTCTGCAACCCTACATGCACCTGGGGCACACAGGATGCACATAGGCTGCTCGCCCAGAAGCCTGTGATGCAGAAGCCAAAAATGAACCTGCAAATCACACACAGCAAAAACACATCTTTCATGTTGTCATCAAATGGGCTGAGTAACAGTCAGAAGGACAAGCCTGTTGAAACAGGCAATTGATCCCAAGCTTGTTGCTCGAAATGTTTTAATGTGTGTGTCCTTTTAGATTCTTTCCCCTCATTTTGGAAGAATTTGTATCACACAAAACTCCAATATTTTCTGAGTGTAATTTTTTCTCGTATATATGGGAGGGTATAGCTTTGTGTCTGCTACTATATTTCCCTGAGTTTGAATGATTAAAAATTCAAAGTGTCTGAAAGTATTTGGCCAAATTAAAAGGGTTTTCTGTACATTTTTCTCACACTTTAAGGAAAAATATTGTTTATCTAAAATTGCTCAGATAATTAGTCTCAGTTATCCTCACCAGATAATTCTAATAGGTCACCATGGTTCTTTTAATGTGTACTTTAAATTTTATTTAAAATCCCAAATTCAGAGAATTAATTGCAAACATTCCAGGCACCTCTTCACATTCAGTGTTCAGGAAATCTGTATTTCCTCTGAATGCGGTCCTGCAGATATACCCCTTAAAGGAAGAAAGGAGTCCTTACACATCTGCAGGTACTTACAGTATTGTCAGCTCTACAAAGTTAAGTGCTGAAGTCTGAACATAAGCAATAACAGGAGAAAAAGAAAAAAAAAGGAATATTTTCCTCACTACTTTTTTGTTTGCACCGCTATGATTTTCACAGCCCCTCATAAAGTATTCTTTTTGGCTCTGTCCATTCCTTTTGTAACTATACTACAGTTACTATAACTATAGCCACTTTTATAACTCACCAAAGAGCAATGCAAACACAAATTAAGAATAAAAGTTTCCAATGAAATGCAGCATCAAGAATTTCTCATGCAGGCTACTGCCAAAGGTAATTCTGAAGGCTCTTTTGTCAGTAAATGCTTCACAGCATAATAAAATGAAATCGTTTAAGGCAGGCAGTCACAGGCTGTAAAGGATATCACATATAACACAATGACATTTAAAAAGGCTTCAGAAGTTCTGTAAGTGCAACCTGTATCTAAGTCAAGGCATTATGTCTCAAACTTGCAGCTGTATGTTTTAATATTTTGCTTCAATATGACATTAACTCCCTTTGGCATCTTTCGAAATCATAAGTCCATACAAATCAAAAGTTTAAATATTGTCAAGATAAATAAAAGTGTAGTGATGTGCCTGGAGGGACTCTTAAGGTCTTTGATTCCTTTTAGAAACTCTGTCACCAAGCTGAGGAGTGATTTTCCTGCTTCTGATGGAGGCAACTCAGTACCGAATACCGTCTGAACTGGCGCTGCAGGAATGGGAAATGCACTGCTGAGTTCGCTGCCCTGGTCAGCTCCATGTATGTTATTCTTCCACCCTGCTCATCTCAGCTGCTTTGTATCATTTGAGTATGAGCAGTTCTACACAAAACAACAGCAAAAGGAATTAAAACCTAAGGAGGATACCTCCATATTGTCCCCATAGTCTTGATTCCCCTGTACCAAGTTACTACCATGTAACACTCAACAGACTCAGATTTTCCTACCTTGTCACTCTTTAGCAACAAGGTGAAGGAGCTTGCTGCAGAAGAGCAAACTTGGCCTACTGCTCAGCCATCGGCAGACCAAAAATCTAGATTCAGAAATGCAACAGTTCCTTCACTAAAATGCCCTTTTTGTTGTTGTTGCTTCAATTTATTTCTATGAAAAGGTGAGGCATCTAAAGAAAACATCTTCAGAAAGAGAAAAAAAAAAAAAAGAGGGAGGAGAGGTTACTTACTAATCAGCTCCAAAGACAGGCTTTTGCTTTAGGTTTGGTGGGCTGTGGGAAAAAACTGTCCTCTTATGTATCTGTAAAACATTTCATAAACTTTTAATGCTATTTTGATAATTAATTAATACAATTAATAATGAAACACTGACAATTCTACTGCTTTTAATATATCTTAAAGAGCTTGCAGCTAAATTCATGTATCATTGTACTCGAGGGACACCAAACAGATTTGTATGAGGCCGTTAAATATTGTTGATTTTAAATGTAGATCAAATAGAACTAAGTCCTGGTTTGAGATAAAAAGTTCTAGGGCCCTGAAGGACATACAGCACTTTCTCTCTTGTATGGACTCCCTTACAGTATTAAAAAAGACAGGGAAATACACAGGTGTGCAGACATGCTCATACATCCATATACAACTGCATGCCTATTTTCTTCTAAGTGTGAGAACTGAATTAAGAGAGAGGGAACGGTGAGTGAAAGTGAAAGCAAGTGAGAGCATCTATCCTTGGAGATGCTCAAAAGCCATCTGGACATGGTCCTGAGCTGTAGATGGCTCCGTCTGAGCAGGGGATTTGAACAAAATGACTTTCAGAGCTTCCTTCCAACCTTAGCCATCCTGTGACTCTGTGATTCTGTGAATTCTGCAACTAGGAATAACAATATTAAAAAACTAACAACAAAAGCTTAAACCCTACTCTGCTAAAATATGAGGTAAAAATCAAATTTTTTTTCCTCCTTAGTAGTATTATTAATTCAGGAGCATTAAGAAGAGTAAATGAGGCACACAGAAAAAGTCCATCTCTCTATCCATCCATCCAGAAACTGCTCTGACAGCACTTGTCTCAGAGAATGAGGGGGATGTAGAGATGTTGAGAAGATTATCTTTTTTATATTGTCTTTCCTGCCCCCACTCCAAACTCAATTTGGGATCTATCCCCAGCCACGATGCCTTGGGTTTCTTTCTGCTCTACTTTTGGGCAAATGGGAATTGTTTCCTTTGTCCCAACCTGAAATGTCAGCCTTCCCACAGCTGCTGTGCGTATCAGAGGAGTCTGCTGACTCCCAGTCACTTATGTGACTTAATAACAATAAAGTTATGCTTTATTTTGATGTCATAATTCTCTCATGAAATACTAAGGTCTAAGTTGCAGAAGTAAAACTGTTCTTTTTCAAAAGCATCTACATTTCTTCAAGTGATTTTAAAATGTCCTCGGTATCTGTCCACACCTTCAATAACCAAAAGTTCATTTGGCAACTTACCAAATCCAAGGAGGATCTTAAACTGAAATAGGAAGGTCCTCTGAGAGTGTCCTTGCAAATATCATGAAGTTTGTGGCACACAGCCATTAGAGCTGAAGGCTGTGTAAACTTTAAGTGAACTCACCTGTAAACTAGGACTTTGTTAGCATGTCTCTTGGGCATGAGTACTAAATATTCATGTTTTACCATCCCACAAAAAGAAAGGAAAAAAAGCATCTGCGGGAAAAGCAGATGAGCAAAAGTAAGCAAAGGGCAGAACAGTGCACCAGCAATGCAGACAGCTGCTTGTGTTAAAGCATCACAGAGAAAAAGGTCATGAGTGAGAATGAGGTCCCTCAGCCCAGCATTTCAGAAATAAGATGTTTGCTTTAGGTTGCTTATGGTACCTAAAGGTTAGAGGATAATTAGGGTTGTGGCTGGTTGAATATAGTGTGTAGGGATGGCAAAGCCTACCCAAGCTGTGATTTATCAAACTTCAATACCCTATTTCTAAGGGCATTGAGTGCCACACGTTTTAAAGAACGCTAAAAAAAAACCAGTCTGTCATGGGCAATTAAGGATATTACTTCTTCATGGAGGGAATCATCTTTCAGGCCCTCGGTCTTAATCAACAGAACTGAGGATTGACCAGTGAATCCAGTCCCCTGATATTTTAAGCAACCACATCTTATAATGCCCTTCAGAAACTGATCAAAAAGAATTGGTTAAGCCCTGAAGTATGAAAGTTTATCTCATTACTGTAGGTGGATCTGTCTCCAATGTAACTATGATACATCTACACATATCTTTTTCAGCCTTAAATTCCTCCCATCGCTACTCTTTTATGCCAAATGTAGCATAGGCTATTATCGTGTGTTTGTCAGCAGCCTTTAATTTTACAGCCTTTCAAAGCAGCAGGAGTAGAGTTCAGCTCAGGTTCGAACACCTAAGCTTATATGACCAAATGTAGATGCTGTAGATGCCCCAAATTTTGGGGCTGAGCTTCTACTGACCCCAGTAATGAAGTTAAACATGAGCAAAATACTATGTAAAATAATGGGAAGGACAGACTTTGTATTATTTTGAACCTGGTCTAAGCTAAAACATTTGTCTTCAGAACTGAGATGGGCCAAATCTACCCACACAGTCAAGACACCTCAGCTGGCCAGAGAACGACCTACTGCAGAACAGCAGCTGGACAGGGGAGTGAGAATATGTGAGAGAAACAACTCTGCAGACACCAAGATAAAAGAAGAAGGAGGAGGTGCTCCAGGTGCCAGAGCAGAGATTCCCCTGTAGCCCATAGCCATAGGTATGGCTCTAAATAACTAAAAGTAGTATTGAACAGTCATTCAAAGAACAGAGCTATAGCTATCGTAGCTATATGCTACATTGTGCTGTAACACATATCTCTAATATTCCTGCCTCTGAGTTGCATCCAAGTTGCAACCAAGAAGAAACAGGCATTTTCTGGCATCCACAAGGACACATACATCCAGGGATCCAGGCAGATTTACTCAAAGGGCTGAAAAGAGCATCCTCACAAAGCAGCAGATAAGACATTACACATCTATGAGTGGAATTGGGCTGTGAGGTCACACTTCTTTCACAGCTCCAATGTGCTACAGTCACCAGCAAGCTCTGCTGGGTTTACACTCCTTGAGAAGCACAAAGCAGCCATCAGCCATGCTTAACTAGACAGGCTTGCAGTTGCTTTGGCATTGCCAGAATGATCTGAAGACACAGACTGAACATGGCAATCAACCCCAGCAAGTTACCTTTCTCACGCTGTAGTAAAGAGTATAATCAATTTGCATTCACTTACAAAAGGTCACATTTCTTGCATTTTATTGAAGAAAAGCATCATGAAGAAAATACCCAGGCCCAGGAGCACCACTTAGTTATGTGAAACTGACGAGATGCACCTGGCTGCTCTGACAGGTGTCTGAGGGTTCTTAGACACTGAGCAAAGTAAGAGCCAACAGAGAGACTTAACCCTCTAAAGGAAGGTTCTTCCACATTACTATGCATTGCATTTAAAATTGAAGAGAGGGAATGGTACAAGATTTTTTCCCCTCGGTCATGGTCCAAGCCCGAACTGACACAGCAGAGTTTTAAAGCCGTTTCTGTTTACAAACCCTGAAGACTTGGGGCCTACAGCAATGGAACACACATACATAATAAAAGTAACAAGAGTGTCACAGCTATGATTTCTGTTCCTCTGGAAGCTGGGCAATTTTCTCAGCACAGAAACATCAAACATGCAACCTCAGTTCACTGCAACCTTATGATCTCTTGGTTCATAAACCTGCCACTATAGCTTACTTCCATAAACTCAGATTGAAATTGCTTTAGTGCAATCATGTCTGGTCTATTAACTCACAAATTGTCTTGATCCTTTGAAGATGGCAGGAGTTGCATGTCCTCAACATAGAACAGTAAAATAAAATAAAAAAAGAAAACAACCCTCTCTCTTTCTTCTTGCACACAAAGGTTGTTAACCTACTGCACAGTATCTGATACTAACTCTGCAGCAGAGGCAAGGAAAACTGTGTTTGGTCTCTTTGGTAAATAAACCCAGAGCTCAGAGCGTGGCTGAGCCACAGGGACAGGTTTATAAGTCAACAGATCGTAATGTTTCAGGGAACAGAGATGCCAAGTCTGAGGGTTATCTGATGAGAAAATTGCTTATGGAGAAAGAATTTAAATATGCTTTAAGTAAACATTTGAGCAAGTAAGTTTCAACTTCATTTTCCATAAATGCTTGTGACAGAAATAAATTAATCACATATATCCACAGAAAATGAAAATGAAAAAGATTATGAGAGCTTTTGTCTGCAATTGCACGTTGAGAAACAAAGGCTCTTTCAGTAAATACTATTATAAGTTTATTTTCTTTAGTAGCTACTCAAGACCTACTTGAAGGCCCACAGCATGCAAATAGGACAAACAAAGGAGTTTACATACATGTACACAGACCATTCAGGCAACATAACGCAGAAGAAACCAAGCTATTATTCTCTTTCTGTATTTTTTTAAATGCAAATGCAATATTCACAGTAACAAACAAGGAGCAAAAGAGAACAATGGCAAGTACAACACAAAAAAAGAGATTAAAAGACTCCCCACAGGTAATACAAGAATGCCAGGGAAATTTTAAAAAGGTTTTCCTCGTGGCAATTTCCAGAGGAAAACCAAAACTAGCCTACGCTCTCTCCTCCAGGCTGATTCCTGTTGCTTGCTCCTGGTAAAAGTTCTTTCCTGTATATACCATGCATAAAGAGAAATAAATCCTCCCTCTTGCTCCACAGGCCCGCAGACATTTTTACAGTCAGTTCAACAGAGGGGAAACAGGAGGATTTCTCCTGTGATCCTGCTAAGCTTGCCTCCTCACCCTTTTCCCTCCCTTCCCTCCCAACAGGCGACTGAAGCCAGGCTGCTTGTCTCTCACACAGGACGGCACACAAACAAACACCAACACGCAAAAGCCTCTTCAACACCCTCCCACAAAAAACTCTCCCAGCTGCTCCTTGAGGGCGGTCGCCCGGGTGGCTCCGGGCTTGCAAGGCTGCCTGTCTGGGATCTGTGGATGTACAAGCAGAAGGACAAAGCTCAAAGTACCAAGATGGAATAAGCCTTACCAGGGCAGCTTGTCCAGCAAGTAGCTAGGTATTTCAAAGTGTAAGAAATGACAAAGCTGTTTGCTGGAAAATAAACATTAAAAAGCTACAGACAGACATCAAAAGGTTAGATACATCCCTTTGTGGACCATTCTGTATGATATTTAAGAGTAGTATCATGTGTTTGCAGCTTTTAAAAAATGAGAAATATGACTTGTCAGAAGTTCACTCATTCATTTTTCCACGGTTGCTGTTTGTTTTCTTGACTGAAAATCCAACAATGGTGTCTGTCATTATAATGTCCTTCCTTATATATCTTGGAGATTAATTTTTAAAAAAAAAAACATTTTCTTTAAATTATTTTTTTCCTCCAGTTGAAATTCCCCCAAAATAGCAGGCTTCAAGTTACACTGCAATCAAGCTCAAAAAAGACATCATGGATAACATCACTATAGCTTTAGGAACATCTGTTGACATAGCAGTCACTTAATTTATATCAGCTGAAGACAGAACTGATAAAGTTTGTAGTGGCTAATTTAAACTGAAACGATCTTTGTCTTTGTATAGAATAAGAAATAAGTTTCTTGGGTTTTTCGAATTCTCTTCTTTACTTGTATTTTTTTTCTCTCCCAACACTTTATCCAAAACACACATCAAAGACCATTGTAATAATGTATATCCAGCATGATTCCTCTGTTGCATCTCCCAGTTGTTTCTTCCTGACTTTATTCATTAGATGCCTTCAAAGCATTTCCACAGACCTCCCTTCTCAGCAAGATCTAAGAATTCTTACACAGCCTCCACTGTGCACTGGCGAAATCTGTTCAAGACTGTCTTCGCCAATTTATGTGAGCAGCTTTGCTTTACATATTTCTTCAACAGTTTTAAAACTTTGGTTTATTCAGCATACACTTATAATTAGTTCCCTCCTGGTTCTTTTTTACCTTTCATTTCCAATTGGAAAATAGTCAGTTGGAGACACTCCTTGTCCTAAATGGAGAGCCAGGCTCTTCCAAATCACCTGGAAGAGTCTCGCTGAGTCTGGATGAGCCTGCCTTGCATGAGAAGACCTTCCAGTTTTCTTTCAACTCCTTGACAAATTTATTCTGCAGTCTTGATTTTTTAAATGTGAATATTGACAGATTAACACCAATGTGTTAGGGCTGAGTTACCAGTTCATCACCAAGATGCTCAATCTCCACGTGACACCCCAAACTTTCCCAGCCAGTCAGCCTTCCAGCCCCTCCACAAAGGAGAATGCACATGCAACTGCACTGCCGTTCACATTGGTTTGCACCTATAAATCTACTTGCCCATCTGTGGAAATCTAACACTAAACTTCTCTCAGGAGGCATTTACTTATGCAAGTATGAGACGGGTTGCAGAGCAAAGTGCCTAGCTGCAGAACCAAAGTTGCCATCTCACTTGTGATGGGAAAGGACATTGCTGAGAGATTTTGCATGACGGGAGTGTGTGCAGTGCAGCAAAGCTCTTGAAATAAAAGATTTTGAAGAATTAATCAGCTTGTTTTGAGGCATGTTGATGGCAAAGGGATTGACTTGAGGCTACTCATGTCTGACATTGTCTTTGCTTGCGCTGAAACTATTCACACAGAAAGCAGCGTTTTGACCAGTATAAGTAACTCACAAAAACAACCAAGACCAGGATATCTCAGGCTGAATTCCCCTCACTCCTCCCGCCTCCTTTGAATAAATGAACTTCCTTACACACTGACAGACTCGGGAGATTAATTCAGGATGTGTGTGCACAGTACACCTGGCAGACACGATAAAGCCTGGCTCAAAGAGCTAAGATGAAACAAAGGCATAAATAATACCGGAGAAGGATTTACAAAAGGACAAAATATGGGCAGCCATTTAGAGGTGACAGTAATTACTTAAGTAAATGTCAAAACTCTTCAAAGAAACAAGGGGGGAAATATTCATGAATATTTAAGGCTGAAACACGTGAGCATGTTGATTTGCCATTTGGAAGGCTATGTTCCTCTCTTATCTTCCCTGTGATAGCTATGGGAATGGATATTAAAATCTGTTGCAGGACAAATGCTTACTGTTTGAGGGAATATTGATTCTAGATGTATTGAAACCAATGGTCTTTTAATTCACTCAGCACCTAAAAAAGGTTTATACTGTTCCTGAGCCTAACCATGAGAACAAAAATAAGCAAGGAACAGAAAGAACTCCAGACACCTGTGAACATGCAGAGGCACTTTCCCTGCTATAGCCAGTACCTTCTGGCCACAGTGGGACAAAAGCAGCTCACTGGACCTTATTATAATATTTTTCTCTCAGCTCCATCCCAGCTTCCACCGTCAGAGGCAGAGGCAGTGGAAGGCAGGTGATTGTACAGCTAGCAACAGTGCCCACAGCCAAAGATGAGGAGAAGTGCAACGCTGCCGTGCCTCATGCTTTTCTCCACCATTAAATGCCCTTTCTGCAGAGCTCCCTGTTACCTGGCTGTCACTGCCTGATGATGAATGTGGGCATACATTCAGAACTCACTACGCAGCTGCACCAAAAAGAGTTTACAAAGCCTGAACGGCATCTCCAAAGATATGCATTCACTGTCAAGATTGGAAGAACAACCTTATGAAGTCAAACGATGGCAAATAAAATGAAATTTGGTATATTGAATTCTATATTTAAGGGATGAATGTGGGAAAAAAACCCACCTATTATAACTCTGTGCTTAAAAAGATGGGCTCTGAGATGTCTGTTACAACAAGGGAGAAAAATCTTGAATTTATCATAGGCAGTTCCACGACAGCTTCACTTCAGTACCTACCAAAACAAGTTAGTGTTAGAACTAATTTGGAAAGGAATAGAAGATGGAGGAAAAAAAAAGAAAACCACAAACCAACAAACCAGTAACATTATTATGCCCCTATGTAAATCCATAGTTTGCTTTGTGAAGGCTTGGTCCTTATATCTCAAAAGTTAAAGAATGTAACTAGAGAAGAGCTGAAGGAGGGCAAGAAGGGTGATGAAAAATAAGCAATGGTTTCTACATGGAGAATGACTTTGTAAGTTAGATATCTTCAGAATAGTAAAGGGATGGCTGAGGAGAATATGCTAGAGATCTACATAGTCATGGCAGAAGAATAAGGGGAAAAGTGATACCTGCACCCATTTTCTTGCTCACTCCACTAGACATTTGTTTTTGCCAGACAATGGAAACAGTTTATGGGCTAGAAAGCTTGGATTTGACTTAATTCACTCGGTCTTAAACTTTTACCTAACATGTTACATTAAATGTAGCAGCTATAGAAGCTACAGAGCTTAGTTCTGCACTATCCAGTGTTTAAATTTTGTTTCTTTGCCTATTTGATTTGTTCATATTGAAGCTATAAAGAAGTCCAATCTTTCTGAATTTAGAGAGCCACAAGTAGAAGAAATAGGGAAAGGCATCTTATATGGCAGCTAACCTAATCTCCGAGGCCATCCTTGACCAGTATAAATGACATAATCCTCGGTACTCTCTCATTTGTGCTGAAGGCAAAAGCCTTTACAGATCCATGGTTAGAAGATAATTTTATCTTTCTGCTTCTTGTTGAATTGTGCTGAGCACATACATACCTATAATATGTCATGTCTCAGGTAAAGGACATCAGGAGATGACCTTTAAATCCAGAAAGTGTTTTAGACTCCTTTATATTGCAGAAATTTTTTAAATATAATATAGACAACAATGACCATAGAGGTATCCAGCTATTTTCATTTAATGCAGTGATTTGCGTGAATTGCCACTTTTATCTAGACTAAAATTAGGCAATGAGCTAGTACTCACTCACTTGACATATCTTTAATGTTCCTGGTAAAAGTTGAACAGCAGGAAATAAGCTACTTGCAATTAGCCAGAAGGTCTCTTACTTGTTCTCACATCTGACTAATCTGGGTTTGATATCAAAGGAAATCATTTAAGTTATTCGATGTTGTAGAAAAAGAGCCTGTTTTAAGTAAAGGTAAGTGGGAGAATTCAGTCTGATAACAACTGAATACTATTAAATCCTATAAGCTGAAACACAGGACAATACGAAGAATGCTTCACTCTGAAAAAAAAGACATATTTTTATTCTAAATTATGAACAGTGTTGAAGGAAACCATGGTTAATTAACATCAGTAAATGTGATGCTAGCTTAGTCAAATCCACCAAGATTTTCCATTTTTTATATAAAATGGAAATATGAATTCTTCTACAGAAAGAAAAGGAAAGGTATAGAGAAACCCTTATAATAGGCATTAAAATATTTGTCTGTATAAATTATTTGCCCTAGTGTAATGAGCTATATCACAGTAACATTCTTAGGAACTCAGCACTGGAAGGGGTGATCTTATCACCAATGACAAGGACAGTTTTCTGTAGGTGTCAACAACCATTAAGTACAAAAGGGATCATAGAACATCTGCTGCCCCGAATGTCCTTATTGACACAACACCCCCACCAGCCTGTATTAATCTGAAAGACTTTTCACTCCTTGGTTATCTTCTAACTTGTCATTATTTGGAAGAGATGATATTTAAAACAGCAACAGGCTAGTAAAAAGCATAGGAATAGGGGCAGTCTGAGTGCAGAAGAAAGAAACCTGTAACTTTGAGAAGAAAATTTGCAACTGAAATGGCAAGTGCCCTTGGGAATGAGAATTAAAGTCCAGCTCACATCCATCACAGAAGGATCAGAGGTCCAACTGCCAGCTCTGTGCATGGCACTGTCTGCTGCTTCCACCTCCAACATAATTCATGATGCTTCATGGCAGTCTGGCAAGATCAAGCAGAAGGTGGATTATCCCGGTGATGTTGGGTGAATGGTGGCTTTGATCTCAGATATTCACAGTCCCAGGTTTTTCCTCCTTCTGTTCCTTATGTCTTTATTGCCAGAAAAGAATAATCTATTAAGTTCATAGCCAGCTGAGAATACTTATTTTCTCACATAAGTAAATGTTGCTTAGTCGCTTTCAGACAGAAGCATTCCTTATTTCCTTAAGCTAATGAAAAATCTGACCTCTGTACCATATGGTTCCAGTCTGTATCTCAGGGCTGTTGTGTATCACTCGTTTTTTTATCTTCTATATGCATTGAGAAAAATTGCCATTCAGAATCGTCAATCACAGTCTGGGGAGGAGAAGGAGGGGGACAGAAATATACACAGTGTAAAGTAGTACTACATGATCTTAAAGGTCCCTTCCAACCTAGAAAATTCTATGATTCTATGACTCCGAGGAAAGATGCCGGAGTCATCTGAAATCACAGAGAATCACTGAATTGCTTCTCTGTGTGTCTGGTCTCTTTCAACCCTAGAAACTAAGCTTTTCTTAAAAAAAATAATAAAAGAAACCAAACCCCAAACCAGAAGAGGACTATTCACTCAGTTCATTAAGTGTGCTGATGCTAAGCACAACTCCCAGAGAAACTGGAGTTCCCAGGAGACAGGTTTCCATGGAAGTACTAGGGCTATTAGGGCCTTGCTTAGTCCCATAAATCCTTCTAGGTTTCTGCTTCTCTAGCAACAAAGCCAAGTATTGCACCACAACACCAGGAAGTTTTCAGCACACTTGCATCCAAACTGAGATGAACCAGTGTCCTGTTTCCCAGCCAAGGTCTCCCACACCCTTCGTTGCCAGCTATTATTACTCTAAGTCCAAGTGTGCATTTGTGTTTTCTACTTAGTACCCAGCTGTTCTGTAATTCTATGATTTTGTTCCAGGAAATGAATTACTACTACCTTGTCTTCTCTGCCATGAGCTGTAGCCTCCAGCATGCTCTTTATATACGTGTTCATGCATGGGGATTTTTGTCCATGTTTATCATGTTCAATGAAAGATAGACATGTTACTAGTATTCTGCATACATGGTGACCGCTCCTTTCTCTGTAGATCCTTAGAGGGGCTGAGTACTTCTACATTGCTTCTACAGGCAACTGTAAAGATTCTACCAGCTGTAGTAATTTAACAGCCTTTTGGATAAGAGTAAACTACTAAAATTAGAGCATTGGCACCTAGTTATTCCATACTTCTTTTTACATTCTCAGTGCAGGGCAGGATTAGGATCCTCCAGGCTGGAAAGCAACACATAGGTCCCCCTATCACTATTTAGAGTAATAGCACTGTGATCATGTTTGAAAGGAATTTAATTCCTCAGCTACATGAGATTACCATTCCTTTCACTCACTGTCTCAGGCTGTACAGTCACCTCTGAAGAACACATCCAGCTTCATTTGAAGAGAACTCCTTGTGCCTTTTCCTCTGTATGCAAAGCCATGCCAAGACATCCAATTCTGCAGGTCCCAAGAACAACTGGTTTGAGGAAACACCAACTTCAACTTCCTTAATTCCTGGTGCTAACAAGAATTTTAGTGCTGTTTATTTCTTACCCTTCATCTTACAATCATTTTCAAATAGCACATTTCTGATAATTTATTTGTTCCATAGAACATATTACAGACTTCCAATAGATGATCCATTTTACATTAATATACATTTATTTATTTTGCTTCTCTCTCAAAAAGTAAAAAGCAGTACGTTAACAAGATTCAAAACATCTACGTTTAAAATCTTGTTCACTTATCAGAATTTAATGAGCTTTTCTACTCTCTGATCTATGTATTGATTCCACCAACTCCTACAGCTTTGTTCACTTCCACATCTTCTCCCACATTTTTCATAGTAGTAATTAAAAATGTATAAATCAGGCTGTCTCTGAAATGGGAATATATTAAATTCTTCTTTTTCTCTTATCTATGAGGAAGCCAAAGAAAGTCTATGCTTTCCATAACAAGCTGTCTTGTGATTTACACCATTCTTGAGAAGCTCTTGTAGTGTAAATATTATTCATGTGTTTGCATAATACCTACCACAGCCTAACCACGGACTTGATACCTGCTGTGAGTAAAGAAGACACTCATGTCTTCCACACTGCCTGGAAAGGTACAGAATAGAAAGATATCTTGCTATTTTTCTTATTAGGAATTACTTTACATTGCAAAAAGCTCACATTCGGGTTCTTCCCATCCAGGTTAAAAACTCTGTGCTCATTTCCAAGGACTGGTGAAGCCTGGGCCTGAAGGGTCTGCTTGGCTTCCAGGTTTGTAGACACTTCATCTGCGACCCATCTTGATATCTGCATGGAGCTGTGAACTGCAGAGTGCAAGTATGGGCCATCTCCAGCGTCCACCCAGCAAATAGAACTTAGTGAAATGACAGCTTGTGGTCGCTGAACACATAGAATCATGTTTAAGTAGTGTCCCCAATTTCCCTAGCACTCATTACTCAGAGCTGTTATGGTGTGTAGGTGTAGTCTCAGACTATTTTATTAATGTATTCTGGCTCTGGAAGGATGAGGCAAGGTCCTTGCCCAGGTTCCTCAGAGGCACCCAATTCCTCTGAGAGAAGTTTATAGGCAGGGGAAAACAGTGTCAGCCTCTCCCAGGGTCTGTGATCCTCTTCAGCTGGAAACACTGGGACTCAAACAGAGACCGGTACTGATCACAGCACAAGACACCTCAGGAAAGCCCAGTGGGATATTTCACTTGCCCTCTGTGGTCTAACACATCTTTCTCAGTCGTAATAATAGGCATGTTGCACTCACAAGGATGAACTCACGTGGTCAGTGAAGAGTAGAATTACCTGGATATTAATGGGAGGAGGTACTTCCCAAAACAGCCATCCCCCCTCTGGGCTGATTCAGTCCTGAATCTCAAGGATGATGGACAGTTGAGCACCAAATGATGAAACTGGAAACTTGGCTCAGCATTCCAGTGGGTACTCATAATCACAGATGCAAAAAGATGGCACACTACTAGTTATCCTTATCCTCGCCTCTGGTAACCTCTTACTTCCATTAGTGATAATTAACTGCTTTTCTTTCCATGTCACAATGACTAAAAATCTTAACTTTTCTTCCCTTGCTAACACCTGTCTCTGCTCCAAAGGTGTCAATCATCCTTTTCTTTCAAATTTTATATGGATTAACATAATTAACTTAAACTCAATTGTTCCCAGTTTGCTCTTACCTTGAAGCGTGATGCTGCTCCTCCTTCAGAGCTCAAGAAGGACTGTTGTGTTCAAAAGCCTGGGTGTTTTTGCAAGTTCTGTCAGCTGGAAAAAAAACCCAAAACCTACCTGTATATTCAAATATTGCCTCTGTAAAGCCCTAGAAGTATTTCAGTAACATTAGATTTACACCGCTGACCCTTTACCTGACTGTTCTGGCTCGGTCTCTGAGGACCTTGACTATTTCACCTTGCTGCAAGCATATCAAAATACAGTGCTGGAAGCTCATGTTGACAAAAGCAATGACAAGAGCTAAAGCAGCTTCTAAGATGGGTGTTCTAAGGTGGCAGCTGTCTAAGAAAGAGAAAAAAAGGGAATTTGAAAATTTGAAGAATTTGTCCCACAGCACCCCACAGAAAAATTCCCAGAAAGACTCAACTGTGTGTATCACTCAGGAATTGTGGATACACCCCAGAAACACCGACTCTGCACAACAGTGTGTGAGATATCATGTGGGTACAGAGAGGCTGTATCCATACACATTACAAGCAGCAATGGGGACAAGCAGGAGACAAGTTATATGACATAAAGTTTAACGTTTGTCAACAGAGGAATAGGCCTATAACTATATAAGTACAGCCTAAGAAATGGTTACACAAGTAGTCCAGAAAATGGCAAGACTTTATGTTTTCTTTCAGGTCAATGGAACATAGAAGGGTGTGTGGTTGTTTGTAAGAGTGGCACTCATTATTATGGGACTAACTAGTCTTTCAGTAGCTGTGAGAAAATAATGGAATAAGGAAAAGATGTTAAACCGTGGACGCAGGTGTTAAATCCAATAATGGAATTAAACATTATTATAGATGTGTATTTAATAGAAATTTGTAGTGACAGACAGAATACTGTTGCTTGCCCCTAAGGCTTGTCCTGGTGTCTGTGGCACATGTGAAGGCAGAAGCAGAAGTGATGAAACAACATTTCCACTGTAATCAAGGTTGGTTCATTCTGCAGTGGGTCTGCAGAATGCCATCAAATGTCTTACTAGGGGATGAATGGGGATACATTTGCAAAACCACTACATTTGGCAAACTGCTTGAAAAACTAAGTTTACACAATCAAAGCTGCCTGAAGCATAGTAGCAGATGGCATTACAGACAGATGCTAGGAAAAAAATGTTATTTTCTGCAAACATACTTAAGCACTGAAAAGCTGTTTAGACGAAAAGGTTACTCCCTCCTGCACTAGTTGCTAGCTTCTTTTTCAAAAACAGAGACACAAATTTAAACATTTCTATTTCCTAGACAAACTGGTAAGACAAAATAAAACCATGTTTTAATTTATGCACTCAAAGGAAGTATTAAGAGAGAAAAATTAATAACTTGGGTTTGAATTCCATCTTGGTTTTTCTCTCTCTCTGTTTTTTTTTTCAACCTTAAAACATCATATTAAGAAGAAACACTGCCTTCCTGAATTTAACAGTGCTAGCTTATGCCTTTGTTGAAGACTGCCAAGTATGTGAACACAAACAGATTAGAACTCTAACGTTGCAGAATATTTCTCACTCTAGGAAACAGCTCCATCTGCTACAGAACTTTATTTACATGTAGAGCTGTACCTTGTCTCCCTCCTGAAACAATCTTGCAATTAAAATCATACTGAGAGTAAAGATTTTCCACAGAATGAAATTCAGAATGCTCTCAGCCCGAAGTACCAAATTTATTTTTTATAAGTTGAAACACTTTAACAACGACATATTATACATATATAATTATGTTAGTGGTGTGTATTTCAAGTTTCCTATTAACATACAACATACAAAACTATATACTTTTTTCATTGAAAATGAACTTAAAATGAGTTTATTTTCAAAATTTTCTCATTGACATCCCTGTGAAATGCTCTTGGTTTAACAATCTTCATTTTCTGATGAAAGATGGTTCCATAGTGATGTTGTCTGGATAAGATGAATACTCCAATGCAGTAATTTCATGGTTATTTCTCACATCCTTATGTAAAGACATCTACTTTTGTCCTCAGGTCCCCTCCACCCCAAAACCAGACAGAAAAACCACCCACACACATGCACACACACAAAAGAAAAAAAAAGAGATGTATAGACAGAAATTTAAATTAACGTCAACCTATGCAGTTATCCAACCTCTGCTCAGGCAGCAGATTATTTTTAAAAGTAATTCCTCCCATGAAATATATCTCTGACCTTCAGAAGATATCACTGCTGTGTTTAACAGCTATGTCTTTAAATACATTTATAACTGGAGAGTGCAATGTTTTAGAGGAAACACATGAAAACCTGGCCCCCTCACTTTTAGGGGGGGAGTAAGGTTTCCCCTCTTGTTCACTGCTACTCTGTGTAAGCAATCAGTTATTGGCTAAAAGCTGTTAAGTGACAAAAAGCCATCGTGTATGTTTTAGTTTGGTTTTGTGATGTTAAAACAGAATGATGAAAATACTGTGTCAGCTTCTCTCAGTGGCTTGCTGATTTTAACACAAGCTGAAGTCATAAGTTTTACATGAAGTAACCAGGCAATTTAATTATAAAATATATTAATTGTATTTTCTAGTTACAGTAAGTGAGATAAAGTAAAAATTTCAAGCAAGTTTAATACACAGTTAGGAAAGACAAAGGGTAATAGTGCTTCTCGTTAGTTAAAGCTATCACCATTGAGGGAATTAAGCTTTTTGTTACAGCAGAAAAATCAGTCTGACGTCCACATTCATCTACTCTATCGGTTTATTTTAGTATTTTTCTTGCAAATATCACTGCAAAAATAAAATTTAAGGCAGTTTCAACATAAGTAGGGAGTTTTAAATGGTCATCCCATCAATCAGTGCCTCTTACTCTGTTAGAAATTGACAGGAGATAAACTGGTCTTAAATCTTTCAGGTGTAAACATCGCTAAGCAATGGTCAAAAGGAATCAATCCCAGTACAATTAAACAGAGAAATGCATGAGATCTACTCATTCTGGAAGAGAAGCAAGCCTTCTGGTTAATATGTGAAAGATGATTCAGAAATATAAAAGACATTTTTAGAGCATAAGTGACTTATGCATGTCAAAAGTACAGCTCTTGAGAAGAGCTATGAGTTAAATGACAAACAACCATAAATTCAGTGGTAAAATATCAATACGCATTTTTGGTAATTTACCTTAAAATGCATAGCAGCATATCAGAAGTACATATTTAAGGTACGCGTTTTAGCACTCTATGGTAATGTTTGGTTTTCATAAACCAAGCATATGGCTTATGTTTAAAATAAAGCAGGTGTGCCTCATGCACAGTGTAATTGTACTGCAAAGGAAAACCAGCACGTTCCTCTGCATAGAATTACCAAAGCCATCATCTTTGAACTAGATCTGGATACTTAATAGTGTTCATTAGTTGGGAACAGTTCCCAGAGCAGTCTATTAAGGCCATTTCCAAACCACCTTGTCCTAGATTTGGAGGGAAAATTAGCACATGTCCAAACAAAACCTGCAACAACTTTTTCTGTTCCCAGAAGAAAAAGGAAATGAACACACTTGAATTTTCTCTTACATGACATGAGAACGCAATACAAATATAATAAGCAAACAAATAAGAAAACAACAGCTTCATTGCCCATGGACTCTTTTGTAAGGAACAGCTCCTTCTTTTGGTTCTATCAAATGGAGAACCTCAGCATAATTAGTCTGCCACTGACTGTGTCGGTGTGAGGATTAGAAGGAACAGTAGAGAAAAATGTGTTTAAATGTATTTTTATGAATCAAGGTGATTAAGTCACTTCATCAGTTTTGGTAACACAATGTACCTGCTTTCAGGGAACATCTGTATGAGCACTCTCCACTTCTATCAATCCATCTGAAGTGTGAAACGACACCTTTCAGTTTCCAAGGCCAACATATATCTACATGAGTGCTCATTCACAAAGTATCCATGCCTTGCCTCTCCTCCACGCCATAAATTATGTAGGGTAAGGAGCAAGTTTCCAGAGCAAATGTGGTAAGAACAATTCATATGTGGAAAGGAACACTTACAAAATGCTATGTAAAACATGATGAGGTTTCATACAAGCACCTATGGCAGAGATACAGGACATCTTCTCTAACCAACAGAATACATTCTATAAATACATATACAGGAACCTCCTTTCTCTCCTCTCTGCCCTGTCCTTTTAATCACATGGCACTGACCTGAGAGGTGATTTAGATTGGAATCATCCAAATAGACATAGGACTTCTAGTGCCAATTAAGTCTCCCTAGCTTCCCACTTGGCCTAAAACTTTCTATCTAAAAGCATACAGATCTCCTATAGGATCCACAACTTATCTTCAGCCTTAGGAATGTCTCAGGTGCCCCAAGGCATCTCAAAAAGTACTAGACACTGATGCATAAGTACCCAAACACTACCACAAGATTTGCAAGGTAAAAATCTCAAGAGTAACATAAGCATGTTCTCTTGCAGGAACATCATCTTCACATTTTGGTTCCTCTCACCCATTCTTTCATACTTTCACCTATATCAGTGTTCCTTGGATAGGAGGGGAAAATGAAAAAAGCCAGTGGTAATACACGTCCTCCATTTCTAAGCCCTTTGTGAACTGAATTTCTAGCCCAGACTGGAGAATTCTCGGCACAGCTCTTTCTAAATCACACCCAGATGCAGTTTTGCCAAAGGACTGCCATGCTCTACCCAAGTATTGTCAGAATATAGCAACACCCTAGATGGACTCCTCTGTTTTAAGCCAAAAGTGTGGTATTTCCTGTATTATGGTCCTGGTTGACCAGAAACTGCACTGACAGCTTCCAAAAGGATCCAAGCCAAATAACAGCAGCTTGAACTTGGAACAAAAATTGCAAGAGAGGGAAAGTGTAACTGATGGTTCCTTGATACTCTAAATGAATCCCTAGAAACAGGAACAAAACACTGCTTTTAGTAATGTTGGGAGTAGCACAAGGAAAATTGCATAAATTCTGTGCAAATTCTGTGAATTTACTTCTATGACCTTGCTCTTTGCAAGATTACTGCTTGCTGATAGGACAGTTCTTGTGCTGGATCCTCTTTTCTCTAGATGCCTCTGTTAAAAATAATTAATTTTTTAGGAATTGCAATCATGGTTAGTAAAAATATGAATAAATGATAGCCTAGAGTTCACAAAGCAGGATAGTATTTTTTCAGATAAAGACCCTTCTCAACAATCCAGTAAAACATTTCTTTTTAAATTTGAATAGGCATTTAAGATGCATTTATATAAGATATGTGCTCTAGTGATAATTGTAACATACCAGCCTGCCTGTATACCCTAATGAGCCAAACTGTTAGAAAAGTGATGGATTGTGTTTACTGTAGGACTAATTTTCCAGGTCGCATTTGCACTGTATCCTTCCTGCAACAGTGAATTATGAAAGCATTTAGCTTGATATTTTGAAATTCATTTGCTCATGCCAAGTAGCACTGTGAATACAGATAATATTAATCAAGTATGCATTCAAGCGTCAGTCTGTCATGACAGATAGAGTTCATGGGTATATATTTTTGCTGAATGTTCATACATACGCCTATGATTTCATCAGAGCTGTCAAATTACGTCAGCTTTAAAATTTGGAGTATTTCCTGGCCTCAAGTTGTCAGCATCAGAGTGTTCTTCCGCCTTCGTGCTGCTTTGTCAGTTTTATTACCTCATCTGCCTGAGATTTGTTTGGTAGCAGTAGGAAGAGATTGTCATATCTTTGTTCAATTCCTTCTGTAATGGTTCATTCAAAAGAGAAATGGAATGTACAGAGAGAATAAATGTGACTGTTGATTGCTTTCTAATTTCTCAAGAAATATGATGTTTGCTTAAGCTTTGGCTGAGAAAAAACCCAATATTTGGTAACAATATTATAGATTCCTCCCTCAACTTCCTTGTCAATTGGCCAACCTCTCATTTGAAAAAAATGTTTGGAAGGTTTACTTATGTATAGGTTTGAAGCCAATTCCATATTAGACTTTCCTGTCAACACTAGGAGGAAGATTTCTTCTTGCCTGTTAACTGAAATAGCAGCTTAGCATTTTGGACATTTGCTCTCCACGAGTAGGGTATGTACAACAATAACCACAGTAACCAGAGACTTTGGTGAGCAGGACCGCAAAAAAATGTAATTAGCAATAACATTCTGGCACAACTGCTGTACATCCATGTTGTGAGGGCAACTGCCTCATTCCAAACAATCTAAAGGTAGTTACTTAAAACCGTGAATGAGACGTGATTTTTCTTTCTGGTATCAGGCCATCAGAAAATATAGCAACATTTGTATCTGACTGGGAATTGGACCTGATGTAGCCTGACCCTTCACACTGTGACTATACAAAGTAGGCATGAAACAAACCGCACATGCAACATGGCAGAGCAAACTCACTGCAGCAAAAAAATGCTGAGTACTTAAAATGTTACTATTAATTAATAGGACTTTGTTGAGTGTGAGCGTTTACTCTCAAGCCTTAGCTGAAGGGATATTTTAATGTGTTGCAAATGTTCAGCCCAAATAAGGCAACAGGAATCATACTAGAAGACAGAAAAGATCAAAAAAAGTAATTTTAACAAAACCAAAAATGTTGGAGAAAACAATTGTTTGTAAGTTATTTCTTAGGGGTCATCCTCTATTAATATTCATACACCGTATTCCATTGGAACAACTACTTTCCCATTCACACTTAAATTATATTCCATATTTCTACCTACAAACTCTTCCTGACTCCTTTCTGTTCCCTTTAATTTTTTCCTTTATTTGAAACTTGGCTTTTTAATCAATGTATTCATGAGTGTAAACATTGCAATTTTACTGTGAAATATGGGGTTTTTTTTAGTTTTTATTGTTGTTGTTTTGAAATATTCATCTCTAAGATTCATGCTTGGGCAAGAAACTTGGATGTAGAAAGTAGGAACAAATTAAAGCTCAAAAAAAAGGGAGCAGGAGGCATTCCCATGGGCAGGCCGAGGAGAATCCTGAGAAGCAGACATTGGGTCCTGAGCTGTGGGCAGAGTGAGGGGTGTCCAGGGAAGCTAGGCAGGGAAAAGGAGTGATGGACATTGGGGCTCAGACATTCTGGCCCTGTGAATTATCTAGAAAATTTATTCTTCAATATACCTTTAAATTGTTGTAATCCATGATTCAAGTTGTATGTTATGGGAAGCACTATAGCAGAAGCCACTCAAAGTGGTGGAGGACAAGCCTCACAAGAAGTTAGGAAAGCAGTGACCCCATCTGAGTTGGCTTTGGTGTCCGACAACATACTGCCGCTCCTGTCCCCAGCGACAACCATAACAGGTGGAGACCAAGGCATGGACTAAATGAACTCAATGGACATTTTATGAACATTTTATGGACATTTTGACATAGTTCCCCACAGCATTCTCCTGGGGAAACTGTCTGCTCGTGGCTTGGAGGGACATACTCTTCTCTGGGTAAAAATCTGACTGTATGTCCAGGTCCAAAGAGTTGGGGTGAATGGATTTAAATCCAGTTGGTGACCAGTCACAAGTAGCCCAGTACTGTGGCCAGTTCTGTTTAACATCTTTAACAATGATATGGTGAGGGGTTGGAGTGCACCCAGTAAGTTTGCAGACGACAAGTTGGGTGGGAGTGTTGAACTGCTTGGGGGTATGAAGGCTCTACAGAGGGATCTGGACAGGCTGGATCAATGGGCCAAGACCAATTGTATGAGGTTCAATAAAGCCAAATGCCACGTCCTGCACTTGGGTCACAACAAAGCTATGCAGGCCTGGGGAAGAGTGACTTCAAAGCTGCCTCATAGAACAGGTCCTGAGGGTGTTGGTCAACAGCCAGTTGAACGTGAGCCAGCAGTGTCTGCAGGTGCCCAAGGTGGCCAATAGTATCCTGGCTTCTGTTAGGAAAAGTGTGGCCAAAAAGACTGGGGAAGTGATCATCCACCTGTACTTGGCACTGGTAAGGCCACACCTCAAGTACTGTGTTCACTTTTGGGCCCTCCACTGCAAGAAAGACATTGAGGTGCTGGAGTGTGGTCAGAGAAGGGCAATGACACCTGTGAGGGGTCTAGAGAACAAGTCTTATGATGAGCGGCCAAGGGAACCAAGGTTGTTTAGTCTGGAGAAAAGGAGGCTGAGGGGAGACCTTATCGTTCTCTACAACTACCTGAAAGGAGGTTATAGCAAGGTGGGGGTCAGTCTCTTCTTCCACGTAACAAGTGGTAGGACAAGAGGAAACAGCCTCAAGTTGCGCCAGGGGAGGTTTAGATTGGATACAGGAAAAAATTCTTCACAAAAAGGGTTGTCAGAATTGGAACAGGTTGTGCAGGGAAGTGACTGAGTCACCGTTCCTGGAGGTATGGATTCCATGTGGATTTGGCACAAGTTTAGTGCTTTAGTGACATGGACATGGTTTAGTGGTAGACTTGTCAGTGTTAAAATAATGTTTGGACTCAATGATATTAAAGGTCTTTTCCAACCTAAATGATTCTATGATTCTAACATTCTATCATTCTGTTTTACAGGGTGACCCATAGACCACAAGAATGATATCTGTATATAATGTCTTAAAGGATGGAAGGGTGGGTATTGGGTAGCAAGGATGTCTTGGATAGTATGGCACTGGAGCATGATGTAAATTGTATTGAATGAGAGGTGGAGATAGTACTGGGTTTGGCAGGCATGGAGTTAATTTTCTCCGTAGCAACCTGTATGGTGCTATGTTTTAGACTGGTGACCGAACCAGTGTGGATAATACACATAGTTTTAGCTACTGCTGAACAGTGCTTGCACAGCATCAAAGCCTTTTTCCCATTCTGGCTCCAGAACCAGTAGCGTGGGTGGGAAGGGAATTGCGAGGGGACACAGTCAGAACAGCTGACTCAAAATGACCGAAGTGATATCCCATGCTATATGACATCATGCTCAGCAATAAATTTTGGGGAAAGGAGAAGAAAGGGGAGGACATTCTGAGTCATGTCATCTGTCTTCCCAATAAACCATTATGCATGCTGAGGCCCTGTTTTCCAGGAGGGAGCTAAACATCTGACTGCTGATGGGAAATAGAGAATAAGTTCCTTATTTTACTTTGCTTGTGTGTGCAGATTTGGTTCATTTATTAAACTGTTTTGATCTTGAACCATGAATTGTTCTCACTTTTGCCCTTCCAAATCTCTGCCCCATCCTCTTGGGGAGTGAGCAAGGGACTTGGTGGAGGCTTAGCTGCCAGCCAGGGTCAGCCAACCACCACACTCATAAATCAAAGGGCTTTTAAATAGAGCAAAACAAATAAAAATCCCTTCTCCTCATGTTCTTGCTATGCTCAAATAAAATTCATTAACTGGGAGGGAGAAGCTAAAAGATTCTTGTTTTCATGTGTGGTAATGAAGGTGCAGCATATTGAAGAAATATTTTCAACACTCTGTCTACTGACATGAAACTACATTGGACAACAAAGGCCAGACTCAGTAAGACCATATGTGAGCATTCAAAACCCATTTGAGTCAGCCACAATGCCATCAGGTCACAAGCTACACATGATTTCCTCTGGATAAACCACTGTTTGAGTAACCTCATAAAGGTGTTCTTTGTTATTCAGGACAAAAACTAGCTGCCCTGAAGAATGCAATCTTCTTGAGCATTCCTGGGAAAGCACAAGATGTCTCTCCCCATCTGTGGGAACTGCTGCCCTTCAGAGGTGATGCACAGGACATGTCAGAAGGCACCAAGGGGAGTCTGGGAGAGGGGTGTTCTGCCTCCTGTTCGGGAAAGCAGGCACAGAAGGAGAAGCACATGCAACCTGTCCCTGCTAGATCCAGCTGGGAAATCTTCGGTGGTTTCTCCCCCTCCCCAGACTTCTCCTCCCTGCCCCAGGCTTCTTGCTTTCTCTAGCCAAGATTAGGTTTTCTCTTTTGTCCTGCCAGCCAAGTATTACAGCTATCCTAGACCTGGCTATCATTTCCTGACTCTGTTTTTAGTAAGAACATTTACATCAAAAAGAAGTTTCACCAGTTAAAAATAAAAAAGAATTTACAGAGGAACTCACAGTCAGATCTGGTCCCTCTCACTGTTTTTTCCATCTATGCAGGGACTGCATTCAGGAAATAGCCATCTCATTGGCAAAAGCTCTTCACAGCTAGCCTTGCTATGGCATCATCTCTCCATAGGTGCAGCTGAAGAGCAGCAGAAGTGTAGCAGTGGAGCTGCAGTGACAGCAAACCTATCTCACTCTTCCATCCTTTGCATGGGCCAAAATGTGACCCAAAAAAAGGGCAAAATTTTGCTTTCAGTTGCTCCTGGTCATCCTTTCCATTGAGCAGGCAAAACAGACCAGTGAACCTCTGTAAGGAAAAACAATTGTTGCTGAAGACCAAGTTTCAGGCCATGTACAACAGAAAATGCAGTGCTCCTTTGAATCAAGGCAGGGAGACGGTTAGTAGGGAATGTATCAGAATTGGGAATAAGGCATTACAAGCAAGCAGAAGCCCATTACACAATGCCAGAGGAGACCAGAGCTATCCACAGTATCACCTCGAGATATGTGCTATTAAACTACCTATTCAAAAAGCATTGAAAAATGCAAAACACAAACTAGCAAGACACTGACAAAGTATCTCTAAATACTGATGTTCAAAACCAGTTTAACTCCAAATTTAGCTGGCTGGGGTTGCAAAACCCGGAAGTTGATTAACTGGGAAGTCTAGTGTGAGTGGAGTCAGCTACAAGCAAAAATGTACAACATGTTCAGGCACCTTTCTCAGTCAGAAAAAGACTTCCAGGCCAGGCTGGTCTTCTCTGGTGGTGATATGCCCATGTCATTTGTGTAGCAGAGTGCTGATCCTGTTTTCTCAGAATAAATTCTCCTTTTGAGCTGACCACTCACAGCCACACTTCAGATACAGTAAAGTACCTTGTTATCCATTTGTTAAAATCTGCTAGCACTGCTTCCACAAGTCTTGCCTCATATTGTGATCAGGCATAGCTCTCATCTTGCACAACTGCTTTTCTATGTTGGCGTAACTGCAGTAGGAAAATAGGACAATGTGTCCAGAAGTGGGCCTCGTCTTAGAACAGTTATACTACTACTAGCCTTCAAATCCCTAAGCAGTCCCCATAATTTTCTAGAGTTCCCATTGGTCAAAATGAAAGGATGAGGCTTTTACTTTCTGCTGGTAAATGTTTTTTTTCATTAGTTCTTACATACTACTGATTTTATAATTTCCTGCTACCCATTTTTTTGCTACAATGTGAGTAACTGAGCACAGGACTCTGCGTCTTGGTGACCTTTCTCCTTAAGAAGGAATCCTACTTCTTATGGATAGTTTTAGCAAATCAGATTGTGTTGTCTGATCTTGTCACTTCAGCCCAGCATCTCCTTTTTCTCTTTCACTGGATGTGCTTAACATACTTGTGCTAGATTCTGTAAACCAGCACTGCCAATTTCATCCCTTGTCAGTCTGGATCACGACCTCTCTCCTGGCTGCTCTCTGCTCCTGAAACAGGATTTGTGGTTGAGATTACAATTTAGGATATTTATCCCCAACTTGTCTCTATTTTCATTTCTGAGGAATCATTTTCTTCCCACTGTGTTTATAAGCCTGAAATGCAGTTGAGGACTTTCAGGCCACCAAACAAATTTAAATTTAATTGTTTCATGAAATAGAGATGCTCTCGTGAGAAAATACTGGCAGACACCCTGCCTGTGATATTAAACAAAGATTTGGATGGGAGATTCAGGAGCATGACTGCAATATGATCTCAGTGTTAATATAAATAATTGTTAGGCAAAGGAGGAAAATCCACACTACCTTTAGAGCCCACTTATGTAGCGTGAGAGGAGATGGACTATTTGTTAGACAATGTAAACCCTTATTCGAGAAGGTCACCCTGAAATGCTCCATTTCCTATTTGATATTTTTTTACTGACATTCTCTAGAATTCATCCCAACTGCTTTGTTGCTATCATTCCTGGCTCAACCACAGACTGAGCTCAGCACCACCTGCAGGAACCACAGGTGCAGACATGTTTCTTGGCTCCCCATCATTCCTAGTCCTGCTTTAAAGCACAGACATCTATGCCTCTCCCTGGGATGTCCATTTACACAGGCATGGAGCTGACCTTAGTAAAAGTTTCCAGAGCACTGTGCATTACCTGGTTAGCAAGGGTTTCTCTCATAAAACTACGCTTAGTTTGGTACCTCATTTTTTACTTTCTGTCATTTTTTTGTATCTCAGCTGGAACTCAAGGAGGAACATGACAATTTTTTCTTGAATTTTCAGAGGAGTTGCCTGTCTAGCTCAGGGCTTTTGAACATTCCTTTTTAACCATCACAGTTTATAAATCTTTTCAAACCTCACCTCATCACCTTAATCTACATGTTTTCCTTTTACTAGCAGTCCTTGATACACACTATCACACATCAGTTAGGTATCATTGAATAAAAGGTGTAGCTAATTATCTAACACAAGCACATGCTTGGGCATCTTAGGGTAAGTAATTCATTAAGCCAATTGTGTGTCAGGAGTATGTTATATGAATCTCTAGCTTTTCACATAAGAAGTTATTTTAGAACAACAGTTACATCCGTGGATACCTGGCAGATTGCTAGATTAATCTCTGAAAAAGATATTATAAACTTCATAAAAATAGGACAAGATTTCCATACAGGGGACAGAGTTGTGACAGAATGTGAACTGACAGCAAACCAAACATGAATGGAGAGTTTAGCTCAAAAATGCCCATGATAAATACCCCCTGAAAATATCCCCTGAAACTGGCTGTGGGACACTGGACAAGGAATAATACCCAAGCTATAGTGCTGTAGTTAATCTTTTCCTTCCTTTTCTTTTTTTTTTTTTTTTTATTTTCTGTCTGGAACTTAACAGAATTTTACTGCAGAAGCCATGTATTCATGTGAGGCCAAATTATAGCTCATAGCAGCTGTATCTCTACCCTCAGACCACTTATTCTGACTTTTAAAATCAACTAAAAGGACCACAGGGAGAAGAAAAGGCTGTTGGGATGCAGGCTGCAGAAGCAAGAGGAGATATCCATGTATGTAGAGAACATCCTTGATTCTTAGTTTTGCTGGGAAATGATGTCTGTAAATACTTGATATCAAAGCTTCATGGAGAATGAGAAAAGGAATATGTATTTGAGCTTCAAAATATTTCTCCACCTTCCTCCTACTGGTTCTCTGATAGCACCTACAGTTATCACTATTTTAGATCCAGCCTGCTGCTCTGACTCTTCTTATGGTCATATGCTTGTTCTTTCTGGACTCCCAAAAATTTCCTTTATTGTGAGAGAAAAATCCACCTACTATGTCTTCCGATACCCTGGATATGTCTCAGGTCTCTTGGAATCTATAACATTTGAGAAGCGTATACCAGGTCAAATGACCTCTGGAAAGGGCAGGGGATGAGAAAAATGTGCTGTTACAGCTCTATTTGAGAACAGCGTGCCAGCTCGGGAAAGCAGAGAGCAGACTCATTATCCTCGAAATTGGATTCACATGCTATCTTCTGCCCCCTTCCATTAGCATCAAGAAAATTCCCTGGTTTTGGCTCAGGAGTCAGCCATCCAAACAGAGACAGCCTCTTTCAGAACAGGAGAAAGAAAGGTGACCCTAATACTTTATTATTTGAAAGAGATTGCAGCTATTTAAGCATGATATGTAGGCCACTGATCATAAACTACAATTTAACCACATCTGGCGGGATAAATCATACAACCCAGTTTTGCGGCAACCTGATTCTTAGTTAATATTTTCCTGAGGTGATCCCTTGCAAATTCTGATTGAATGTAGGAGTTGCCACTTTAAATATACTACAGTATCTGTTGCAGAGAAAACACCTTCCACTCTTCCTGAGCATCAACGTTAATCGTAATTATTTTGTTAAAAGCAGGATTCATTCATATAAACGGATAAATCAAGATTCTCCATATAAAGGTTTGTTTAACAAGCTTCCTGACATCCAATATCTTTCTTCATGTCATTCAGTATTATATATACACACAAAAGCACAAAAAAAGTTTGCATGCTTTCTTTCCACTTGATTTTGCATGAACAAGTGCAAAACTGGAAGATTTTTCTTTACCACTCATTCCTTATTTCTGATATATAATTTGCTGCCTTCTCCAATATTTTTTTAATGTCTTCCCAGAGGACTGACAAACTGGTCTATGGAGTTTTGTTAAGCCCTGAGCGTCTGGCAGGTGCTTAAGTTAATTAAGAATCAACAAAAACAGATAAGGGAAAGAGTTTTAAGCAACCTGGCTGAAAAATCATGCCCTCTTTCTCGGTTCTCACTGCTTTTGTGCTTCTGATGATATAAATGTGTGAGTTCTTCAGTTATCCCTAGTCCTCTGGGGAAAAGAGAGTAGACAGTGATGGAGCATGTCCAGAGGAGAGCCACCAAGCTGATCTAGAGAACAAGTCATATGAGGAGAGGCTGCGGGAACTGGGCATGTTTAGTTTGGAGAAGAGGAGGCTGAGGGGGGACCTCATTGCCCTCTACAACTACCTGAAAGGAGGTCGTAGAGAGGTGGGTGTTGGCCTCCTCTCCCAAGGGAATAATGACAGGACCAGAGGAAATGGTCTAAAGTTGCATCAGGGAAGGATTAGATTAGATATTAGGAAGAATTACTTTACTGAGAGAGTGGTCAGGCAACGGAACATCCTGCCCAGGGAGGTGGTGGAGTCACCATCCCTGGAGGTATTTAAGAAACATGTAGACTTGGCACTTCAGGGCACGCTCTAGTGCCCAACATTGTTGGATTGTTGGTTTGTGTCTGTTTGTGGGTGAGATTTTTGTGGGTGAGATTTTTGTGGGTGCGTTGGGTTGTTTTTGTTTGGGGTTTTTTTTGTGGTTGGACTCAATGATCTCAAAGGTCCCTTCCAACCATGAAGATTCTGTATTTCTGTATTTCTAGTGAGAAAGGAAACTGGAAGACAAATGATTTAAAAGAACAAAATAAATATTCCAGGCTTCATTTATCTAAATAAAGAGACAAAAAGGAGACCATATGACATAGACATAGTGTCCCTTTAAACCTTGTTAAAATTTGAAATATTGAAATAAACTGTACCTGCAAGTATTTTCCTCGTGCCTTCAGCTGCAAAACCAGCTGTTAAAAAGGGCCTTTTATCCATATTCCCATGAGGGTAGAAATGGGAGGCTTAGAGTCCTGAGTGTACATGGTCTCCTGCAGATGTGGCACTGCAGCAGCCATGTGCCCCATGGTCCAGGCACACAATGAATGGTGAGCAGAGACATCAGAAATCACAGGCAAGGAACACCACTTCTCTTTCAGTGACTTGCCTAGATTTGTTCCAGCAACAAATGGACACATTTACCAGTAACAGAGGTTGTTGCCTGACTGCGAAACCTTGCCACTGCCTCAAAACTCCACTGTCTGAATCTCTTCCTGGATTAACCCTGTGGGGAAAAGCCATGTACCTTTCAGCTCTCACCCCTCCCAATATCATTCCTTTTTTCCTCCGAAAAAACTAATGCTGCTCAAAGGGTTACTTATAGAGAGCTCAAATATTGTTTTAGACAATATGTGCTATGGCTGACTACACATACAGGGCCTCCAGCAGAAAAAACTTTCAGGAAAATTACAAGGAGAAAAACTATGAGAAATTTTTTTTTCTTTGACTAATGAAGTAAGCACCCTGACAGGAGAGCTGTGTGCTATATTTATTCCAGCAGCGCTGAGTTATCTTCTTTAATACACGAGGCACCAGGGAAGGGAGATAGCAGATAATGCTGGAAATGGTAATAGGATGTGGAGTCAAATGACAGCTGAGCTCGTGGTGCGTGTTCCTCCTGGATCAGCTCGGAGCCCATCGGGGGTCCACTTGGCAGGGGGACAGGCACAGAAAGTCATCAGCCTCCCTCAAACTGTAGTAAGTTTAGAAGAGACACACAATCACAGCCAGCTTCAGCTTTTCAGAAAGATGTGAAGTCCCGCTTTTCCACTGCATTGCAAATCACTATGCATCTCATCTGCTCCGTGGGTTACATGTTGTTTTGTATTCACCTGGTACTTCAACAGCTAGGACACCAAGGCAGTGGAGAACAGGGTCACAGGACCCTTGGCAGGAGCACTGTCTGTCTTTCTAATCTTTCAAGGCTTTCTTGGACAGACTGAAGCACCATGGCTGCCTTCCCATGCATGCTGAAGCTGTACTTCCGCAACGTAGATTAAATGGGTTCCCCTGCCTCTCCATGTCTGCCATTGAAATCTGTAGTGGGAGAGCATATGATGTAGCTGAATTATTCAGGTAAACATTGTGCCCAAAAGGGGAAAATTGTAGAAGGCAAGGGGCTTTCCTGCTGCTCACATCACGGTGCATCAGGTCTGTATTGATGGTGGCCCCTCTTTGGGCCCCAAAGAAGCAGGAAAGCAGACCAGAGAAGGCTTGATGTCTTTTTTGTATTGGACTAATGTGTGTGCCATAGCCAAAGGTGAGCCAGGAGGCTTGTGTTCTGGCTGCCTCAGCCCCAAAACTACTCTCTGTCTGGGGTCATTACACCCGTGTCTATTGATACCACATGCTGCCAACAGCCAGAACAGTGGTACACTGAGTGCAGAGCTGTGGAGAATCAGATGGTCTTTAACAGTGCAGTAGTCTACATAGTTATACAATAGTCAGTGCAACTTTGGCTGTCAGGAGGTCGGGGCGCCTTGCACAGGTAATAATTCTTTAAAAAGAGAAATCATCCAAGCTCCAAAATTATATCATGTTAAAAAGCAGGAATTGGTTTACTTTTGAGAACAATGCTGCACCAACAAGTGGATGGTCTAGGAGGGTAACCTAATGCTTCCTTTTCCTAGTAATTTCATTTTCAGCTGGTCTCCAGTCATAGGCAAAATAGAAAATGGATTCTCTTCAGCCACCTCTGCCTCCCTCCTCCCCAAAACTCAACTGTGTTGCTGACCATCAACAACTGCTCTTCAGAGAGAATGTATGAACCATCTCACACCATCCTGACATTTTTGCAGTCATTCCTTTTATCTATCCTATATTGCCTCATCACTGGAAACTGTAAATGTCGTTGTTGCTTTCAAGGTCAGCTTTTACTTTATATTGTTTTTTCTGAGAAGGATTTGTTCCATGAATAGCATTCTCCTTTTCAAACAAAATACTTGTATTAGGAGGATACACAATCCTACAGAGAAGGTGGATTTATTTATCACTAAAGAGATACATATTAAACCTCCTCCTGTTCCCTATATCCAAGAAGATAGATTATTGTGGCTGTAGGAGACAAACAGCTCTACAGAATAGAAACGAAGCTCCAGATAATTTGTTCTAGACTACTAAGAAAGGCAAAGAAATGATCCTCAGTTCTCCATAAGACAAATTCCTCCCCCTCATTAGCAATAGAATTCCTCTATTATACATGCTTTCAAAAGGTTTTGTTCTAAGAAACACTATGGACAATGTCACAAGAGCAGATTTGGCCTGATGTTCCTAATGACTTCATTTTCTGAGAACATCAGCATTTTTCTGAGAACACTTACCCTGCAGTATTTCCTTCTTCAGATTTCTAGTCCCATCCTGCAGCTAAAACAGTCAGGATCCATCCAGGGCCCACAGCTCTTTTCTGGCTCTGATTTACAAGGTGTCCCTAAACAACTTTATCAGAAGGACAGGGTGAAATCCTACCTCCCAACTGGCTATATACAGAGCTGACTGAGGTTTTTTGATAAATGCTGTTTCCACATCTTACTTTTGCCTAAACAGATTTGCCCACCCTTGGTGTGGGTGAAAACAGACAACAGGCAACCCCTACCTAAGGTTTCTGAGTTTTGAAAATAGGTTGTTTATGAGAGAAAGTTCTCCATGTGGCAATTGGAAATGGAAATAGCTGAAATTCTCACAGTGTGCAAACTTGTTGGAAGCCTCACAGCATAATCTAGATCTCTCTTCCTAACACAAACTCCATTGTTGCAATTATTCAGACAGCATATCTACACAATTGTACAGAGAGAGAGAAAGAATAAAAATTAAACCTTAAAAGAACACTAAGCTATAAATTATGGAGATTCGTATTTGCATTTGAGAAGTAGAGCAGCTTGCGTATGATAAAACTTGTCTTCCATCATCTTTCCAAAGAAATTGGATTGTGTGTGACTGCACCCCTGCTGCGCCGTACCACGAGTTACGCAGGAGCACTGCTGTGATTCTACTGATCTCTGAAGTTCCTAGCCCCTCTGCAATTTTCTTTATAGATTTCTAAGTCTATAAAATGATCTCTACATGGAACTGCACAAACTTGTTGTTTTCAGGCTGAACTGACAGTCAGAAAAAGAAAATAGCAAGGAAGCTGACTCTGAAGGATGCTAAATACTCCCAGCTTTCATAGGGTCCAATTTTTCTTTAAAGATGCTTTAAAGAGATTGTAAAACTATCTGCCCTCCCTTTAAAGATGTATTCAAATACAACAGCATTAGGATAAAGGAGACTGAGTTCCGTATGCCTTAATAAGCATTGAAGTACTCATTACCTCCCAGGCAGCCCTTACCTATTTGTGTAGTCAATCCCATAGAGCAAGTACCCTGTTGGGTGGCCCTGAAGGATGGGGCAACTTCTTCTCAACATACTGCAGATATCTGGGTTCTCTGTGCTCTTGGTCAGCAATGTTTCATTTGAGGAGGGTAAAGCCAGAAGCTTTTCACTCATGAAGTAGAAATGCATTTCAGAAATACATAAAGCATGAAAACAAGGCATATCCCCTCAAATCTGTGTTAAAGATTTGCTTATTCAAATCAGATTTTCACAGCATTTAGAATTCAATCCTTTTAAATTGGTGTTTTAACATGATTGATTGACTGCTCTGGGCATTTGACAGATAACTGAATTCATAAGGTATTATTCCCATATTTTAAGCTAAAGGATGATGAGTTACGAATGCCAAATTTCTTGTCTGTTGAACAAATATGTAGCTTCACATTAAATCTATATGAAACCAGCTATTCCCCAAATGCCACACAAATAAAGCCATATTCTCTGCTTGTTTGCAAATAGAAAGATGCAAAATACCATCGAGCCTAGCAGCTACCAGGCATTTAAGTAAAGTTGTTATAAACTCTATATTAGGTTTATATATGCAGTAGAAAGTGCCAAAAGTTGGAAACTAACCATAGTCAGTGGTTTTATCAACCTTAGTTCAGAAAAAATATATGCTAACACATACTTAGCTTCAGGCCTACTGACCTCTGGGCCATATTCATCTGTACCAAGCTAAACTTGCTAACATTCCCTTTTTATCTCTCCTAAATAAACCAGGCTTAAGAGCAATTATATCAATAAGGTCACAACATTCAACAGGAAAGTATGGGAGAGTAGAGACAGTCTAGACACCAGCTGCTACTCAGAAAGGTTTTCCTCTAGACAAGGTTTCTATACAAGCTTTGACAAAATATGAGTTTGTATTTTGTGTGATCCCAACTCCTTGTATCTTTCTTACAGTAACACAATAACAACTAAATTACTTGGGTTTGCTCTTTTCTTAAAACACAAATGTTCTACTATGTAATTTCATAACATTGCAGTGTTGCCCTTTGTAAGCAGCCTTTCCTGCTTTGATAACAATCTTGGATTCTGCTTTCTAGCACAATTGCTATTGCACCACATACAGTGACAACTTGTTATCTCTGGCTCAAGGGACATAATCTTTTTTTTTTTTTGGTCTTCTAATCCACCACTGAATCACCACTGCACTCCTGAAAGAAGTAAGGAAGAATTTTCTATTTGTTCCACAGCTTTCAATTGCTGCATGGAATAAAAACATAATAACAAAAAAAAACGTGTAAGGGGTAAAAATTAAAAGTTATACAATATAATATATAGAAATCAAACATTTATGTGTTTGTACTAAATTTTATAGAATTATGGGGGAATCAGCCTATATAAATAATATAAATTCACAGTATCAAACATCTTAATGTCAAAAGACTCACCATGGTCAACTGTCGAAGACGCAGCATTTCATTACTACATAGAATTGACACTAAAATCATCTTAAATAATTCATTCTTGAGGGCTCTACTATCTTATATGCAAGAATAAGCAGGAAGGGTCCACGTTCTTTTTCTATCCCATGTTCTTTTCAGATTCTGAGAAGATTTGAATTTGTCTAACATCTTATTGTATGTAAGATGATCAACACAAATCTCAGAGGCTTCCCCTGCAAGACACAAGATTGTTTGCTGCACCTTAGCCTTAGTGGAAGGTGGGAAAATATGCTTCCTGAACTCTTGAGCATCAACACTAGCATCTGTGAATTTCATCTACTTGGCTGCCCGACACATTCCCATGGGTTTTTTCACAAGTGACAACACCCAGAAAAGTCTGCAGCCCAGTAACCTCTTCCTCTAGTCCATTCTTCTGGTATGCTCCTGGGCCAGAGACAGTACAGAGAATGATAGAGAGCTGTGTGACTGTGTTACCTGCAAGAATGCTCTTTTATATTGCCAGAACAAAACAAAACAAAAGGCAGTAGGGGAGTCCAAATGCTGGCATAAAATGCTTCTTTAAACACTTTCCTCTTTTGCGTGGCTTTTCTGCTCTCACTTGGGATCTTCACAAATACCCCACTCAGATGTTCATTGTTTCCACTGGTGGGAGTTGCAGAGTTAGAAGTATTTGTGGTGTAGAGCAAAGGATTCAAACAGACAAACTTCTCATCTAGAGCTTGGGCATAGAATAGAGCTGACCTATGGAAGTCTCTGTCTCTAAATAATTCTTTGATCAGTGTATCTCAATCTCTCAAGGACAGCTTTCAGATCACAGAGGTAGTAGATGTGTACAGAGATTCCACTTACTTTTCATGAATGGAGTCAGTAAGAGCAAGTCCATGTTTCAAGTATATTTGAAGAATGGCCTGCTCCTCTTTCTAGGGCCACTAGGATGCTACCCTGCATGTAGCACTCGCTGCAGGTTTGAGGAGTGGCAAAACACTGTATCCTTTCAATTCTGCAAAAAGCAGGAGCAGACAGAGACTCAGTGAATACAAAGCATTGAAGAGTCATGGTTGCTGCAGAATAACTTTTTTTTTTTTTTCTGTAGGTACTCTTGAGCACATGTCCTGTTGTAGATATTCACAAAGGATGATGAGACAAGGGACCATCCATGTTTTCTGCTGAGCACTGATTATTGCATTGCCCTCCTGGACTTGGCACCTTACCCAGTACCTAATTCCAGTGCATAACATTCTATAAAGATTAGTGATACACTATGTCACCACTTTGCAGATTTCTGATTTGGCATATTTTTGAAACCAGAAGAAAATGACCTCTGAGTTCTGCTTCAGTCAGCCTTGCTGTCTCACTGGAGAGCTACATCAGCTGCACTGGTATGCACTTTTCAATCCATACTGATATTCTCTGGGATGAGATAACTTGACCTTTAGGAAACCCATCTACAGCTGAATGTGCAAGAAATGACAGCCTGGAATAGTATGTTCTTGTCAGGGTAATAAAGCCAAGCTCCAAAAAAAGATCTAATATATGCAGATCCCATTCTTTCAGTGGTGACTGTAATTTCAGGGAAAAGACAAGCAGGTGATTGATTTGTTTATAGGGAGTCACATCAGAGGTGAATTTTAAGTGTGCCTTCTGTTACAGCTGTGGAATAACGCATGGGTCAAAGGATCAGTCACTGTACCTGCAGCTCAGGTGTAGTCCTGGCTAGATCTTGAGGTTCAGAAAGATAGTTCAGGATGAAAGGATATGATGAGTGTTCTGGGAAGCATTCAAAAAGACAAACCATAAGATGTGGGAAGACTGAGCAATTAAAATTGTAATTCTTCTTTGGAAAATTTTCAATACCAATGACTAAAGGAAGACTGAGTGCAACTGCACCATCCAAGTTTTCTGAGAGACTATATAAAGCTAAATAAACAATGAGGGTCTCTTTACTGTGGTAAGTACTCAGTGATTTTACAGCGATTGCCTGGAGGAAGCCCATATGCTATATGGCTGCATTTGTTGGAATCACTTCCATTTGAAGAACTTGTTCTCCTGGCAGAGTTTTTCCTGATCTGCAACAAAATTTTCTGGACCTGTGAGAAACACTTGCTCACCCATAAGCTGTCATCCCTTTGGGTCTGTGTGTGTCCATGGTACCGAGAGACAGTGTGTGAGTACATTGAGAGCTGCCTTGGAAGTTGATTATCTGAAGTATATCAGTCAGCCAACACTGCCTCGAGTCAGCCTAAGAGTAGTTTTTCCTTTTTGATTCTAGAAACTGTCCTGGGAATTGGGGAATTCACTGGAAGCACTGGCCTCTGTTTCACTGAAGGAAAAATCAAACAAACCCATGATTTGGGATTTAGGCTCCCTCCAGAGGAGAAATTCAGACATTTCTTTTAATCCCAGATAACATACAAAACTGTCATAGGAAATTCCTATGAAGCATTGACCCTTTGTGATTAGTCATAGACAACCTGTTTAGCAGTTGCTGACTTGTTGAAAATGAGGGGAATAAGAAGAATTTTCCAAATATCTATACTACATATCATGGTGATGATGGCACAGTGCCAGCCTTTTCTTAAAACCAGCCTTATGTCATTTGTTGAATGTAGTATGTGAATTCTGTCCCAAAAACCCTTCCAGGCAGATAAAGAAAGACCTGAGGAAAGGGAATGATGCAAGCACAGAAATGAGAAGGGAGTAGTTATGACTATCCATGACCTTGCAATGGACTCCTACCACAGCACAAGCATCCTGCTTGTTTGTGTTCCTGCTGATAGCACAGCTGAAAAATGTTGCCTAGACATACTAAGATAATGGGAATGAGTAAATTATTAATTCCAAAGGCATATCTGCTTGAAAAAATCTAGAATGATGACTTATTTGTAATACCAAGTAAAGTACAGATCTTTTGTCTAACTGTCACCTCAAAATGACAGTGAACTAAACCCTTGGTAATGGGATCATTTATCCAGCCCGGTTAAATTCCCATTTATCTTTCTAATTTGCACTACAGCATCACAGAAGGAACAGTTCTTAGGGTTCAGCATGTTGCTGTGAATTATTGAATGTGAAGCTGCCAAAGCTTTTTGTATCAAATTCGTAATATGAGTTTGGAACAATTTTGTATTCATTATTGCCAGAAACAACAAGGTATAGAAATTAATTAGATTAATTAAAATCAATTTGTACAAATGAAAGATGATCTTTGCTCTCTTTCATAATTTTGGTAATCTTTTTGCATATTGCTGACAAACAACCAAATATTAATGTATGTTTTTCTCGCACACAGAAATGCACACTTATTACTTAGTTATACTCCCAGAATCCTACAATAATAATGGATTCTTTCAGATTATTTGCTAAGAAGTATGTAGTCTAGTATCTGTGGCTAATGTTCTGCCACAGGTCGTATTCCTATGAATAGCTCATGCGAAGAATCATGTTCACTTGGTTAGGGAAAACTCCCCCCATTGTTGTAACCCGACATTTCTCAAGCCTGCAGTATTTAAAGTGCAGGAGAACGATCTAGTGAGAAATTCAGCATCTCAAGCTTTATTTTGATTACACTTACACTATATAATACCTCTATGTTTTCTGACTGAGGCTTCATGAAAAATACATCCAACTTCCATAGAACAGAATAAAATCCTACTGATTTTGGACTTGTAATACAGGGCATATTTTGGCACACAGCTGTTTTATGTAGCTTTTAAACTGGTACTGGTCTCAGATCTTCCATCAGCCTATGAGGAGCCTGAAAAAATATATAAATTTCATAGTGCTTCTGTTTCTCCATCTTTTAACATGCTTTGTACTCCTCTTTGCCATTATGTCACTTGCCATGACAAGCAGCCAAGACTCATGGTTGAAACTATGAAAAAAACCTCTGGTTGTGCAATGCTTTTATGGGGAACAGACATAGTCCAATTTATATTTTTTTTTCCATTTTGATCCCAAATACGCAACCTGAAGTGTTGGTAATAAGACATGGTAGATGCCCATTAAAACATGTGGTTGCTACTACATTCTTGATATAAGTACCAGGTCTTTGACCATGTGGAAGTTTCTCATGATGGCAACAGAATACATGCAATGTTTTGCTCTCTGAGTCTTGACTGAGCAGGACTTTTGCAAAATTGTATTAAGTCTTGTTTTGAAATTTTAATCCCAAGTGTGATCACTGAAATTAGATCTTTTGCAAAAGCAAAGCCCAGTAGGTAGTTTTGTGTTATACAGCTTTTCGTATATAAAATGAAATGTGTTTATGAGATACATCGGAGAAGACTCAGTCAGTCCAGAAACAGTGTCTGACCAAATAGACAGAATGTGCTCTGTGTTTATTCTTATAAACAGTATTTCTAGTGAAGATGATGTCCTGTGTCAAATTTCAGCCCATCACAATTGGCATTATTTGTGGAATATCCACTCTGGAATATACTTATTTCTCTGGAAGCTGCCCATATTGCAACTGACAAGGTAAGGAACAAGTTCAAGCACAAGCTGAATCACACATATCTTAAGCAGATGATTTACATGTACAATATTTTGAGAGATGAGGGATAAACTGAGATCTGTGAGGTTTCTCTGGATTATGAAATATTTCATACAGTACCTACTTGCCTTGAGAAAATAGTATTTTAGTCATCACAGACTACTTTTTTTCCCACACGCTGTGCTATTAACACATATTTTCCTTTCACTCAATGTCTTAAACGTAGACCAGCAAGAAGAATGACTGATACATTGTACTTTCTGCCCACTAAATGCATGAATGCATTTGCAAGTGTAGCTGTATGCACAGGAGCGTAGAGCATAAAGACCCCTCTATTTCAGACTGACTGGAGAGCTGGAAAGGAAATAAATCCTACTTATATCCCCCTGTGCATGCAGTCTGTTGGTTTAAATGAGCTGCAACTTCTCACAGCAGCTGAACCCGCCCCTCGTCAAGGACTCAGCATCCTGGGGAACAGACAGAGCCAGTGTTAACGTCTGTGCTGGGGAGCTGGTTCATCCCCTCGCAGATGACAAGGGCCATCTGCAGGGCTCCCTGGGGCAGGGCTAGCCCACAAGAACACTGGGATCTCGACAAAGATGATTTTTCTTCCACTGCAAAACACGGTGGTAGCACAGAGTAAGTTTGCAGCCTTCAGCACACAAAACTCTCTAAGTATATATTTAAATAAACTGAGCACAGCCGTTTGTACATATGCCAGGCCTGCTGTCCGGCTTTTCCAGCCTAAGTGACAGGGAGAGCATCTGTGCATAACTGTTGTAGAGATATCATGCCTTGAGGGCTAGAGTGCTTAGTCCTGCTGAGCTCTTACACTGCTCCTTTGCAAAACTATTCTTCAGTTTCTGTGGTCCACAAGAAACCAACAGACCAAACTTTTCTCCCCCTTTCACCTTGCCAGGTCTCCCTTTCAATTGCTGAAGAAAGCCAGATGGATCAAGTCTCTTATGGATCAAGAAAACAAGTGCTTAGAAGCCTGGCCCCTACTAAGGCCGGTTGTTCATGCTTTTCCTTGGTCCTGTGCCATGACAGAGGTGTCTTCTCCAGGTACCTACCTCCCCTCAGTAGTTTCTATCCTACCATTGACTCGCCAGCTACTCCAGCAAATGGCAAGACTCACAAGGTTTCCCTCAAACCCCCTTTTTGAAGTCAGTGTTCCACTTCCAGGCCTCCTTTTCTGATCTTCTCACAAATATCCACAGATTGCCCTGCCTATTTAATTCAGGGGCATACACATAATCCCTTGTCCAGAAATAGCATGCGCAATGCTTTCCATGATGGCTGGTGGTCTACCAGAGGGCATTCTACAGTAACAGCCTTGCCACAATGGAATCAACCCATTTTGAACTTGAAATGCAACATGGAATGGATTGAGATACAGCACTGGCAGTTAAGTACTAAAATATTTTACTTAATTTGGTAAATGTAACATGGTAAAGTAAAATACTGACTTGAAAATTAACTGCAGTTACAGCAGAGAAAAGTTACAATATAATTCTAACTTCAAAGAAAAAGACATCTTACTTAGGTACCGTCATACTACCAAGACAATGTTATTGTCTCTGAAAGGGAATGATTTGGGGCTTTTTAAAATTATCTCTTGTGTGTAGCAGTAGCATTAGCTCTTTGTTTTTCAGCTTGCATTTTGCATAGCTCACTGCTGTATAGCAAGGGATCGCCATTCTGTGAGTTTTAGACTGCCAGTCTGGCTTGATTGCTCTTCAATCGCTTGTGAGCATCCCTAATAAAACACTCAGAAAGCTGCTGTTTTGTGTGTCAGGGAACAGCTAGGTTCTTTTATTCTTGTTGGCAGGCACTTACCTGTCTTTTTACCAGAGTACCTGGAATGCCTTTAGCACACAAAGGAGATTTAAAAAAAAAAAAAAAGATAAAAATTTCTGAAAAGGCCATTCCAAAGGCAAGGGCTAGGAAAGTAAATTATGTGTGAGCAGCTGATGGTGTTCAGAGATGTTCCCTTACTGAGGACTGGCAGTTGTGAATACAAGCTGTTGCAAAACACGGGAGTAGGCTGGAGAGTTCATTGTCTCAGTTCCCAGAAATTTTAAGCTCAGGCACACACTGAAATGATGAATCTTTTTACTTCACATTGAATGCACACATGGATCTGACCGGACCAAGCAGTGTCCACTTCAATTATGCAACTAGTCCAGTTAAATTCCACTGGGATACTGCACAAAACATCAAGATGTGCCAGGATGAGCCTTCTCCTACAAAAGAAAAAAAAACACAGAGGCAGAAATAACAGTCAGCCTCAGCATTTACCTACTAGTGCAGGCTCATCCCATACAGTATGTTCTTGATCAAAATTATAGGTATGTGACACAGCTAAAAAATAATCGATTCATTATTTTAATGGTAAATTAAGGGAAACCAGACTCTGAGGGGGTTAGAGAATCACTAATTATATCTGCCACTTAGTTGCATAAAGGCTCAGCAGCTTCTGTAGTACTTTATTTAAAACTAAAATTAATTTAATTTTAAAACTGAAGGAATTTATTCAAAACTAGAGTTGTTACATTAATATTACTGTATTTAGTGTTACTAATATTAACTGTTATTAATAAAGTTCATGGCATCTGCTAGGGCCAGCAATTAATTTCTTACTCATACACCTCTCTCCTATGGCTCATGCCAAAACCCCATGTCAGTCTGCCACCACAGTCGGCCATTCAGCTGATAGCAATGCCTCCACAATCTGTTCATTCTTCATGTAATGCACAAGGTTGGCTATGACCATAGCCAAATCAAGAGCATTTATGCTTATTCCAGGATCTCAGGCCCATGCACAGTGCAGAAGTCACTAAGGCAGACCAGGCCATCAAAAGCAGCTCTGATGACAGCAGGGCCTTGGCCGTGGACCTGTCCTGGCCCAAGCTTCTTGCCAACAGAACTAAGTTTTGGGCTCACATTGACCAGTGAGCACTGAGCAGATCCAGCAAGTATCACTAGGCCAGGTAAGGTTAATGCAAACAGGCACTAGAAGGCATCGTGGCACCAGGAGTCATAGGAACAGACACGGGCATGTTGTCTCTTCTTAAGGCCACTGGGCAAGATTTAGGGCAGTGGCTGGCAGCATCTTTTGGATAAATGCCAAGATTCCTGGCCCAGAATTAAGGTTGTTTGTCCTTAGGAGAGGAGAAACATAGATAACGATGTCAACCTCAATGTCATCCCACGAAAGCTCGCTCCAGTATCTGCAGGAATTTTGCCACTGACTTCAACAGCAGCTGGGCAAGTGGCCACTGCTCCTGTCAAAGAAAGCTGAAACTTTGCTTTGGTTATTGGGAAACTCTAACGTAAGACAGATAATTCTGTGTCTCAGAACTTTTAATATGCTAATTTCCCATTGATTCCTTGATAAATCAATAAAGTCAAAAATCCTCTGTAACCCTCCCATTTTAATTATCAGGCAGTGACATAATTTATTAAGTCTATTGACTCGCAGTAGTGGGTTGCATAATGGAAATGCCCTTGGAAATGCATGCTTTCATGTTTCCCCATTGTAATTCCATAGATTTATACATCATCAATGTGCTATTTCAGGCTAATATATTGCAAGGACATTGGGGTGGGGGCAGTTTATCAATGACTTTTTGTACTCCTTTTTGTCATTAGTGCTATTTAAGAAGGCAAGTAATTTCTGTCAGGAGCTTCCTATAAACGTAATGGATTTTAGAGTATAACCATAATAACGCAGTATTATGCCTGTCCCTTCCTTGTATTAATTATGATCATATTTGCATTCAGGATGCAACCTTATCTGAATCCAATGCAAATTACTATCTTTGAAGGAGAAAGGCTGTAGCACAGCAATTGTTCGAGCTGTCTCTGGAGGTAGTATGACACTACTGCATGTAACACCAAAGGGCCAGAGCAAATACCTTCCTTGAGCCACACAAATATAGCTCAATCTCTGGAAATGGAAAATGTGCATTGTAATGTAGATTTTGGGGTTAGTCTAACATTCTCTTTTTTTTTTTTTTACCTGTATGTTACCTCACTGGCATTCAGCCAGTGTTATGTAAGACCATAAACAGGTTCATTTCAACATAACTTCCTTTTTAAATCAGTCAAAATATGCAGCAATCCATTTTTCATACTTATTACTTTTACTAAGAGAGATTTAATAGTTACTTCTTTAACTGGGATCTTTCCAAAACAACCTGGTATTTTTCATCTACCTACATCACAAGTGACAGATACATAAGCCCTTGTTTTTTCCTGGGCTCCTAAGTCAGCAGCATTAATTCTCTAAGGCTCCAGCTCTGGGAAGAACTGGAAAGGCACTTAGCTACATTCTTAAAGCCCACTTATTCAGTGAGATTAAAAGTACGGCTTATGTTCATTTCAATAAGAATTAACTCCAACTCCAAGACCAGATAACAATGTGTGCTTGTGTATGGTCTCAGTAAACAGACTATTTCTACTGTTTAAAGCATATGCATAAGAGCCCTGCTAAATCTTGACCTTTGAGTCATATATGCACCAGAAGACCAGGGTGCTGCCTGGAAATGTGACTGTCCAGGATGCTTACTGCTGAAATATGCAAATCAGAACATCACTGACTTCCAAAGTATATAACTTGCAAATGAAAAGTCAAAGAAAATCTGGAAAAAAAACCCCAAATAAATTGCTGCCTTTTCCAGAGATTTCTTCTTTTCTTCACTGGGATATTTTTTTGAAAGAGGTATTTTCTTAGAATTACAGCATGATTTAAGGTGGAAGGGACCTGAGAGATCATCTGGATCCAGCGCCCTGCCACACCTCCCACTAGACCAGGTTGTTCAAAGCCCCGTCTAACCTGGCCATGAACACCTCCAGGGATGTGGCATCCACAACTTCCCTGGCACTTCCCTGGGCACTCTGTCTCACCAGATTGGAGTGGAGGGGTAGAATCACCTCCCTCAACCTGCTGGCCACACTTCTTTTGATGCAGCCCAGGATGCAGTTGGCTTTCTGGGCTGCAAGTGCACATTGCCAGTTTCATGTTGAGCTTCTCATCTAGCAATACCCCCAAATCCTTCTCAGGAGGGCTGCTCTCAAGCTATTCTCCATCCAGCCTGCATTTGTGCTTGGGATTGCAGTGATCCAGGTGCAGGACCATGCACTTGGCCTCATTGAACTTCATGAAGTTTACATGGGCTCACCTCTCAAGCCTGTCGAGGTCCCTTGGGATGGCATCCCTTCCCTCCAGTGTGTCTCCCACTCCACACAGCCGGTGTCATCAACAAACTTGCTGAGGGTGGATTCAATCCCACTATCCATGTTACCAACAACAATGTCAAACAGCACCAGTCCAAGTACTAACCCAGAGGAATGCCACTCGTCACTGGTTGCCATTTGGACATTGAGCCACTGACCACAATTCTTTAGTTGTGACCATCCAGGCAATTCCTTATCCACTGATTGGTCCATCCATAAAATTCATGTCTCTCTGATTTAGAGACAGGGATGTTGTCCAGGTCAGTGTCAAATGCTTTGAACAAGTCCGGGTCAATTATGTTAGTTGTTCTTCCCTTACCTACCAATGCTGTAACCCCATAGTAGAAGGTCAACAAATTTATCAGACATGATTTGCCTTTAGTGAAGTCATGTTGGCTGTCACAAACCACCTCTTTATTTTCCATGAGCATAGTTTCCAGAATGATCTGCTCCATGATATTGCCAGGCACAAAGGTGAGACTGACCATCTGACTGTAGTTCCCTGGGTCTTCCTTTTTTCCCTTTTCAAAAATGGGAGTTATGTTTCCCCTTTTCCAGTCACTGGGACTGACTGGAAAAGAGGCGGCATATCGCCCATTTTTGGCCCTTTTAAAAGGGTTTAAACACTTTTGTTCTTGATACTATATGCCACGCAGAAGTTCTTGGTGAGACAATGACTTATGGTGTGTATGGTAGGTAATCACAAAGATCCTTACAAAATAAATCTGGAGATCTCCTGGTGCCATCAGAACCAATGTGTAAAATGAAAAAGTGCAAATTTGTCTTTTTTTTGAACAGGTTTTGTAACCGTACCTTGTAGATCAACAGCTAGAAACAGTCCTTATAACAGGAGGTCTTCCTCCGGGCAGCGCACCATCACCTGCAGTGGGAGCCAAGAGGACCTCTCAGTGTGCCTTCCTAACCTAGCAGCCCATGGGACTCTTTCCCTCGCAATGGATTTTCAGGTAATATGGTCTTGCTGCAGCATCGTTTGGGGTTTCTCCACTCTGCACAGGAAAGAGACAAAGAATTATGTACTGTGATGTTTACAGTTAAAAACTGGGCAAATTCTGAGAGAAAATACTGGAAATATGTCCAGTGATACTGCTTTGTGTAAGCTGAAGATCATCCCACTACAGGTCTCTGATCTCCAAGAGCAAACAGTGATACATTACGTGTCAGGACCCTGAGGGCACCAATGAGTACCTGCTCCCCATGGCCACCACCGCCACCTTTCACAGACTCAGAAGCCCCATTTCAAACCATCCTGGAGCCATCCATCTCTGCTGCAGTGATGTTGAAGCAGTGCCAGTCCCTCAGGGAGTGGTCAACTCTCACTGTTTCCTGACAGGAGGCGGACACACTTGGCAAGAATTAGATCCCTAAGATGCACGTGTGTCTGCTGCATGCTGGACACCTGTCCATCAAAGCAGTTTCTAGTGAAATGACATCTATCTTTTGCCATTCTCATTATGAACCGTCAGCAAATGTGCAGTTGGTAAGGACCTCATGGTGCTCTTACGTACCTTTGTAAGCTGCACTCTGAGGGAATCACACCTGAGAGACAGACCCTGAGGACACCAATTCAGTGGTTTCACAATATCACTGGAGTTTTCCAGCTGCTTTTCAACCATTAAAGATGTATTCATAAACTCATCACTTAATGAAAGAAAAAAGTCAAATGGGAAAAAACAGCTTCAGAAAATGATATATATGTATCTGTACTGGTTGATAATAACATTTTTCAAACATCTTTAGGAGAAAAAAACTCATTTTCTCATATGTATATACAGAGAAACTATATAAGCATACACAAGGGCAATCAGACTTTCTTTCCCAAACAACAAACCAGGCTGCTTGAGGCTTTCCAAATTCAGTTAGATGCCCTTTGCATTGCACAGCTTCCCAGACCCATCTGTACAAGCTGCTGTCACACAGCCATCCTCAAAGTGCATGTATTAAAATTTAAGCTAGGTTGTTTACAAAATAGTTCCAAGACTGTCCCTTTGTGGAAGTACTGGTTTGCAGAACATCTGTTGCTTTCAATAGTCAATACAGAGCCATTTGTTTCATCTGAAAGCAACGGCATTTCCCTCTGCTATAACCATGCTCCCATGAATCAAAGGAAATATGTTAAGACCATTCAGCCATTATTAATCTTTTATCTGGGGACTCTGTCTTTCTCTGATCACATATTTATCAGCATTAATTTTGGCCTGATTTTTAATAGCATGTTCTCTGTGATGATTTCCACTAAATAGGAAGACACTCAGAATCTGAATGTGTAGAATGGCTCAGTGAGGATTTATCAGTGCTTTTGGCTTCATTTCTGTATGTCCAAGTTAATCCATTGTGTTGAAAAAGCAAATAACTAGCAACTGTGTCAGCTTCCCTTTGGCTAGCATCAATCTCTCTGAAAAGGACTTTCAGCAAGCAACACCAGCCTAGACCATAGCGGTTTAATCCTGTTTTTCTGAAAACTTGCTCTTTTCTTCTCTTTCAAGTTTTGTTGATGTTAGAATTCAGTATAAACGTAGTATTACTTAAGTTACATCACTGCGAAAACAAGGCAGGCTAAGGGTCAGATGTGCAAAACACGATTCAAAAGCATCATTGCTGAGATCTTTTATTTACAGATTTCTTTTTCTTATCCATGTCACATCTCCAGAAAGCAGCAGGATTACAGAAGATGTCTGAAGAGCGTGAAATTAAGGGCTTGATTTTTCTTTTGGACAAGTTGGTAGGGAAAGTATTGCTTTGGTCCATTCTAACTTGGTAGACTTTCATGTAATAGGTCACCAGGATTCAAAACAGTGAGAGTTCAAGTAAATCTCATGTTGAAATTGTGTCCTCACTAAACTCATTGTGAAAGCTACTGCAACTTCTAAATCCAAAACATCCAGACTGAAAAGATGTAAAGATGTACAACATTGGTAAAATAACAGAAAAATTACTAGTTCATATGATGCTCTCAAACTCTGTGCATCATTATAAAGATCATCAGAGAAGGCCCTAATTATCATTTTCATGAAAGGTTTACATTTTATGCTGAGGAATTAGTTGGGCTGAATGAGTAAACAAGTTATATGGCAGGAAATTCCCTCTAGCTTCTGAGAGGTACTAGTATCCCTGCTTCTTACCCTTTTCAGGAAATGCTTCACATTCAGGGAATAATGAATCAATAAAAGAATCAATTTACAAGAAATAAATGAGAGTCTGGGGAATTCCTCCTGACAGACAAGCTGAGATTGGATATCCTTTTTCTTAGGAGGCATTGCTGCAGCATCTTAAAAGATGGATGGTAGTGTGAGCTGGCAGGCTAATTTTGGGCACTCAGAAGGCAAGTCATTGGAACACGTTTATGGCAGAGACACCTGCAATTAAACAACATGAACACAATATATTTGGAGCAGAGGGATCTTGACCTTACCTACCTCCAATAACAATTTTAAAATTAAAATGGAAGTTGTTCTTCTTAAAAAAGCTTTGAGAAATTCCTTTTCAAAACTAAAGCTGGGCAGCGTTAAACATTACATTAAACTACTACACTACTTTTCCGATTGCCCTCATTAAGAATGACATGAGAACCCACATTTTCTACTTGAAACTGGGACGTGTATAGCCCTTTCTGAGTCGTATGCCCAAAGCCAAGCTGCTTTGAAATATTTTATCGGGATATAAAAGCAAAGTATAAATTATTAAACTAAAAGTATATGTCTGCTGAAGAAACTTTAGAGTCTGGAAAGCTTCATTGGAGAATCAGACGTTTACTCAACCAACACTTGTAGATGCATGCAACATCTGCCTGTGTGTTTTCATAGGTAGGTTGAGCTCTCCACCTCTCTTCTTCTTTCCACAAAAATCACATCCAGCTGTTCTTCTTCCACTACAAAGCAGTTCCTTCAGGTCTCTACTGAACTTACATTGCATGAGAACGCCATGCTACTGTGCTGAAACATGATACTGAATTAGAAATTTAAGACATGCAAATAGAATGTGCATAGGTACCTTTTAGCTTTTCACAGACCTAGATCATTAAATGTACAAAAATGGTATTAAGCAGTGGTCATACAATTAGAGTAATGAAATAAGGGCCTTTAAAAGTTAAAGTTCAAGTGCTTATGTTATTCTGAAGGATTCTTGCTGCTACAGTATTTTCTGCTCACTTGACTTCACAATGGAAATCCTAGTAACCATCATTCATTTCAGATGCCCCAGTTATTTCACCTGAATCATAGAAATTGCTCTGCTTGCTCTCTCGTGCACATATCAGACTGCAGAGGTTGTGAAAGGAGTGCTGTGTCACTACAGGAGAAGGAATAGGATACCTGGAAGGAATTCTGAGTCACTTCTTGAGTCGAACAAATGTTAAAAATATGTAATTTCCACCAGCCAATAATTTGGAAGAAAAACAGCCCGTGAAGATTTTCTTTCAATTTGTGATTTTTAATATTTGTTTCTAAACTACTACAATTTAAAACCAATAAAGTAATTTTAGGAATTAAAAAGCAAGGAGACTGCCATTTCTTACATATATTTCTTGAAACATTATTTCCGATGACAAAAACTATCAAAGCCAACTCACTCTTGTTGCCAATATCCTTCTTGAAATATCAGCAAGAAAATAATTGAAAGAGTTTTACAAGAAATTTTTGAATTTTATTTGGAAAAATACACTATCTGGATTGCCTTCTTGACAGTACCTCAATTTCTACATGCTCTAGATTCATAAAAGGAAAAAAACCAAACCCATTAGTAAGTACCATTTTCCAGAGAGAAGAGATTAATCCAAGGGTGCTGGCATACAAAACAGATTCCCCAAATACAGTCACAGAAACTCATGAGGCACAGACTGTGATTCTGGGCATGTCCAAAGCAGTTAATTAATGAAGCTGAGCACTTCAGAGCCTCAGCGTTTCAGAATTCTGACAAAAGCTCTTTCATTCCTGTTTATCCATTCAAAAAAGTTAAATTTTTTTTCTAACTTAGAAATTCCCAGTAAGTCAGTGGCTTTCTCCACCAAGCTTTATTTTTCAGCTGAGACCCAGTGGCAGAAGTGCAAACTGAATTTAAGACTAGTAGGAAGAACTGTCTTCACGTTATAACCATTTTGATCTGTAGCTACAAAGGCCTTTCCAAGAGAATAAAAGGGAACTTAATTTATGATTCATCATAATGTAATGAAAATGGGGAGAGAAAGAAAGGAAGAGCTTCTTTAGTTTTCAGACTTCCATTGGCAATTTTATTTTGTTGTAAATATATCTTCTTCCTACATCTGGCATCAGCTTGTTAAGTACTCAGAATTGCTGTAGGCTAGAGAAACCTGTAGGTTATGAAAAAAGAAGCCCTTGTGGTTTTCTGTGGTTGCTAGGAATAACAAAGCTAGAAAAATAGGTCTGCTAGGCTAGGAAAATATATGTGGATTTCTGAGTAATTATAAAAAAAGGAAATCAATAATCTTTAAGAAAGTTATCTAATATTTTACACTGTAGAGTTACTATACAAGTGGCATTACTGATTCTCCATCTGGATGAACAAGTTCACATAGGAAGATTTACAGAAATTGAACAAGATAATCACCTTCACTACCCTGTAGCAATCTATAAATCCAGAAACTGTTTTTATATGTGTGTGGTTTGGGTGTTGGGTTTTTTTTCTCCCTCAGTATTCATCCTTCACCTTAAAGGCCATTGTCAAGTGCTTTGAATTTTTTGCTCTCTGTAGGAGTTGTTAAAGCTGACTTCAGAATTACTGCTTTAAACACCTCATGCTGGAAAATCTCCCAATTCCTTGTCTCTTGATACTTCCTCTCTAGTTTCCATTGATGAAGTGCATACTGATCCTTAATTAACAAAAGCAGCTTTATTAGAGTGACCAACATAATTTCGAGGCAGCTAATGATTAGTTGGGTTTTCCCCAGAACACTGTTTAAAGTTGGATTCTTGTTATAATAGAAACACCTTAAAAGTTTATCCTCATGGATAAAATGATACAATGAAATAAAAATAAAATGCATGATGAATAAAAAAAATAAACCAATAGCCAAAGAAAATTAGCTGGGTAAGTATCAAAGTTTAAAATCTACTGAAGTGCAGATGACCTCATTCAGGAGAAAGAAATCTGACCTAAGAGAAGTCAATTGGGAAAATAACAAACCACCACTGGCGATACACAGGAAAGAAGACAGAAGAGCAAAGAGGGAATATGGAGAATAATTGCCAGAAGTAACATAAACCTGATTAAATTCCCTAGCTATTACAAAAACAGGAATTCATGACTGAATTAGTGAATTCCGAGACAGGATAAGCAAAAACTAAAAAGAAGTAACAATGGAAATAAACTGAAAGAATTCTTTGAATAATTCCTTCCTGCCATTTCACAACAAAATTATATACTCACTAATCCAGGATCAGAAATTTCAAGTACTGAAGATAGGCCACGAACAGGGGCTCAAGATGAATGGAAGCACAAGAAGAGGAGCTGGAACAAACTGTCAAACAGAACAGCAACAACTCACTAGGACTGGCTGGAACCTATCCAAAAACTCTGCAGGTGCTGAAGAGAGAAGGGATTTAACAGCTAATAAAATATGCAATCTCTGGTTAAAATGAGCAGCTATATTGTAGGCCTGCAAGGTAGCAACTGTTCTAGGTCTAAAAAAGGTAGAAGGGATCTGGGGAATTACAGATCATAAAGATTTATTTCAGTATCAGTTAATCTTGTCAAAACGCTAATTAATAATAGTCTTCCAAAAAAAAAGGTCTTCTAAAATACCTGAAGGAACAGGATAAGACCAATATATGGTAGAACCCCATATCTTTAATATGCATAAAATCATTGAGAGAATATGAGAATGGTGAAGCAGGCAATTTACAGATGGCAGAGAAGAACAGAGAAGATTGTAAGGTGTTCTGTAGGGACCTCATAAAGATGTGCTAGTGACAAGCATAAAGTCTAAAAATCAGCACTGGCTGATATCCAGGAGCAACTACTGAAATTAACAGCTTAAACTATTTGCATGTATAGTTACCTCGAGAAATTTGCTGACCCAAATTGTTTTTGTAGTCAAGAAATATACAGGACATTTTTTATTTCATGAACGTCTGTATACACTATGAAAGGTCTATGAAGATTATCTTATGGTTTAAGGTACAGAGTAATTATTAACCACCAGGAGCTAGAGAGCAGTAATTTTTGTAGCAAGTCTTCTCTTTTCAAGAAAAGCAAGCAGGAAGATCCAGATAGATAACTAACTAAAGGCTGGTCAGCCTCACCTCAGTCCCTGGGAAGGTGATGGAGCAAACTGTTGTCGTTAGTGGTGCAGAGCCCAGCTGGCAGCAGTAACAAGCAGCATCTCTCAGGGGTGGACACTGGAGCCCACGATGTTTAATGTCTTCATTACAAATCCCTATAGCAGGACAGAGTGAATTCTTAGCAAGTTTGAAGAATTGAAGTAAATCAGGAAGAACAGCAAATAAGCTAGAGAAATAAGCTATTCAGAGAGACCAGGTCAAGCTGGAGAAACGGGCAAACAGGAACCTCATGCAACAGCACAGACTGGGAAGAGATTGTCTGGAAAGCAGCTGTTTTGAAAGGGACCTACAGGTCTCAGTAGACAGCAAGCTGGACAGGAAACAGCAGTGTGCCCTAGCAGCAAAGAAGGCCAATTGCATCATTGAATTTATTAGCCAAGATTGTGGCCAGCAGGTCAAGGGAGTTGACTATTCCCCTCTGTTGTGCACTGGTGAGACACATCTGAGGTGCTATGCCCAGTTCTGGACTCCCAGTGCAAGAAAGACGTGGACATCCTAGGGCAGGTCCAGCAAAGGGCCACCAAGATGACCAGGGACTGGAGCACATGACATAGGACAACAGACTGTGACAGTTGACTTTATTCATCCTGGAGATGACAATAATGAGGTGAGACCTGTATTGTTGCCTACAGCTACCTGATCAGAAGACACAGAGAACATGGAGCCAGACTACTCAGAGGTGCAGAACATTAGGGAAAACAAAGGCAATGGGCACAATTTGGAACATAGGAAATTCCAATTACATATAAGAAAAAATATTTTTACTATAAGAGTAGTCAAATACCGGAACCAATGTCTGGAGAGATTGTGGGGTAACCATCCTTCGAGTTGTTCAAGACTTGCCTAAACATGTCCCTAAGTAACCTGATCTAATTAGACATTCTTTGAGCAATTAATTGGATTAGATGACCTCCAGAGATCTCTTCCAACCTAAATTATCCTATGCTTCTATGATTTGAGTTGCTTTCCAAACTGGTCACCACTAGTTCTGGTCACCTTCCTTTGAGGCATCTGATGCCCAGCTGTGTAAGAGATGGTACACCAGCTACTTTGCACCTCTTAAACCCCACAGCCTGTTCTACTTGAGTGAATGGTGCAGGACACAGAGGCACACTAGCAGTTTGTCTATATGCAAAGGTAGGCAAGGTATACAAGGTGCCTGTGACTGAGCATGAAAGAGTCCACATGGAGCAGCACATTCACAGTAAAATGCTTACCTCAAAAGATAGCAAAGACTTAGCCCTAAGTCTTAGCGCTCTTCTGTCTAATCCCATATGGCTGTTCCTGTCTGTTTACCAGAAAAACTCTTCTAGTAGGATTTTTAAACAAACAGCAAGATAGTTTGAAATGAGGGAAAAGAAATAGCAGGCACAGAGAAATTCAGACATTCACCATTTTGTCCAGACATCATTTGATGGCCCTCCTTCGATGAAGCTGTTTCTGTTACTGCATCTCAAGTTGAAAGTGTATTGATCCTATTATTCAAAAATCACATGTACATTCTCAAATGTATGAGGGGTGAAAGGCAGAAATGGTTGAACATGTAAAGATAATTTAAAATGCATATATTAGCAATTTATTTGAAGATGATGTCTCTAATTTTTGTACTGACATTTAAAGTGTGATATAGTTGCATCAGTCAGGAGAGGCAATTTAGAGATTTAACATTAATTCCTAATTAACAAGTAATGTTTCCTCGTACTTTTATGAGTTCATTTCCACTGATGTGCAATAGTTTATCTGTATTTGGATTCCTGTAGTGATGCAATTCAAAAATGTTTCTCTGAGAATGCAGGTTATAACTGTTCTGAAGAGTGAAAATTATTATAGAATGTCATGCATGGAATGGCAGGTTAGAGGAAAAACTAACTCGATGAAGGACTATAAGCAAAGAGCAGCAACATTGACAAGGTGTCAGCCTGCATCAGAACAAGGCAGAGGCATATTCCAGTTGTGTGCAGAAATGCTGCTCAATTGTTTGAAATCTTCCATAAATAGATGAAAGAGTCAACAGCATGTTGCAGGTTATATTAGAATAGAAAACTGCAACCACTAATGAAATGGAGGAAGAAGGAAACAAAAAGGATGAGAAACAGAAAAATGAGGGCAGGTTTTAAATATGTAGACTGATGTCTGTGAGGGGGATAATTCAAAATGTAGATATTCACTTGTGTGGAATATTTTAAAATATGTTAAAAATATTCTAACTTGTGCCTGAAGATCAAAATAAATATCTGCTTGCAATGCAATATCATCATATAAAACACTGCAATTGTGAGGAGCAATAGTCTTGTAACACATCAAGAGGGTAAAATCTTCTATTTATCACAGTGGCAAACATCAGCTACTGCACTGCATATATATACAAGCACTTCTGCAGAAGAAAGAAGTCTATGAAGGATTTTTGAGAAAAGAAGAAGAGGGGATTTGGTTGCTTCTGTTAGGTGAAAAGCTACTGAGAGCAGACTACTATTAATGTGTTTTATAAACCTTCCCTTGTCTTTGCAACTGGAAGATACGAGGACACAGTAGGAGATGTGAAAATCTGTGTTTCGTATAGGGCTACACAGCTAGATATGCTTAAAATAAGAACCCTTCTCTCTTTCTCAGACCTTTGACAAATACAAAATTAAACCTGCAGTCCACATTCTTAGTTCCGCAACAAATATTTCTTAAGCATATATTCCATCTAATATGAGACAACCTATCAATGACCTTTCTCCCTTCCACTGTCTTTCCAAAACCCAAAATTTTTTATGCTATTGTCTATAGAAACATGCAGGAGACATTGAGACAACTGTCTTTGTTCAGTCTTAAAATGAGAAAGATGGGGGGGGAGGGGAATCTTATTACTGTCTTCAACCAGCTAATGGGAGGGTAGAGAAAAGACAGACACACACTCTACTTGAAGATGCATGGTGAAAAAGATGAGAGGCAAGAGACATCTTGCAACAAGGGGAATTCTGATTAGAAAAAAATTCTTCTAACAGGAAGGGTAGTCAAACTTTAGAACAGGTTCTTCCACAAAGGCTGTGAGACCTCTTCCTTCAAGATATTCAGAACTTGACTGGTGAAGGCCTTAAGCAATGTGTACCTTGAGCACCTGTACCTGACCTCAGTGTAGGCCCTGCTTTGAGCAGGACCTCTGCAGAGGTCCCTTCCATCCTAAGTTATTCTGTGATTCTAACAAACATTTGGAGGAGAAAATCCCTCACATAATACCCTTCATAAGCCAACAGTGTTCACACGGTGAAAGTGAGCGACATATTGGGGAGCAGACATGGCACCAGTTCAGCAGACAAGTGTGTCAATCACTGCACCTTGTAACCAGACTCTGCATTTGATTTAGCTGTTTTAGTCATGTATTCAGAGTAGGATTCTATCTTTTTTACCACGGTGATGGCAACAGGATTTTAAAAGTGATGGTCAAAAGTAAAACTATCTCCACAGGGAAAGAGGAGTACCCCTCTTGCTTTCTGTCTTCAGGATTATTTTGCTTATTTTTGGTAAGGGCTTCTTAACTTAGAAAAAAAAAATCATTTCTTTGACAAATATATGGTTCATTTTCTTAATGAGGACTTTCTGTAACCACTTACAGTTTACTTAAAAATATTATTTTTTTATATTTCTTTTTTTTCCTATTGATAATGTTTTGATTTGCAGGGGCTCAACTGCATATGGTCTTCTTATAATGAGATTTACAATACACATCTGAGATACTTTTGATGATTTGAAGGAGCTTATGGCAGTAGCAATAGCAAATTTTTCTCACATGTCGTAAGTCTAATATGCAATCATAAAACTATCATCTCCTGCCAAATGGCTCGGGCTCTGCCTGGTATCAAACTGAATTCAGCACAATACTAAAAAGGAATTTGCAGGCAAATGCTCTAAAAAACAAATGGTTATAGATGTATTAAAATAGAAGCAAGTGTTCCGTACAGAGGAGGATATAACAAAGAGCAAGAAAAAGCTCTCAACTCCTTCAGCCACCATGTTTAAGGAAAATTTATACCACTTAAGCATATAAATACAAATGCCCATATTAAAATAAGGGCAAGGTTAATTCACAAGCCTATGAGGATATTTGTAGAAGTGAATACTAGAAGTGAATTACAGGGATGCCATGGGCTTAAAGCGGTAAATAAAGTGATTTCTTTGCCATTTTTCTGGCACAGTAGGGGTTCTGGGTTTGTTCCTTTTTATCTTGTGCAGCTATAGCAGCTAAATCCCTTGTTGTTTCCACCATCACAGCAGGTACATAGACAGGAATTTTGCTGAACCCAGCCTCCCACTCCCACAGGTGCAGGAATAGGGCTTGGAAACCCCAGGCACATCTGACAAGAGCTTATGATCACAGAGAAGGAAGAGGAATCTCAGCTGTCACTCCTCTGCTGCTGGAAACCTCTGGATATTAGAGATGGTGCAAAATGGGAGACATTTCATGCCATACCTTCTGACACAGCATCAGGCACCTGCACATCTCTGGACAACCATCTTGGCAGCCTCAGTTTTGCCTTGTAACTGCACTGTGACAGCCTGGGGGACAGACTGGGGACAAGGGGGAGAGACAGCCACAAGGCACGTCTTTTTTTCCACATGGCAGCGCCTCATCACAAGCTACAGAAGCAGCAGAGGCAATCAAGAGCTGAAGAGGAGGAAGGGTGCAATGTTAATGGGACCAGGAAGATAGCAAGCTTAGGAAGCAGGACAGCAGTGAGGTAAAGGATCTGGCTACTAGAAATAGAACGCTGCCGCATAGGAGGGAGGAACCGGGTCCGAGAGGCTGTGGGATCAACAGAAAGACTGAGCTTGAGGTGCCCACTGCAAGGAAAAAGCAAGTTTTGATGCAGCAGTTGATGGTGGCTCAATGCGTCAGATCTCAAGATTTGCTATTTAAGCAATGATCTGCTGACTGCTCTGATAAGCTCTAAAAGGAGAAACTAAAGCAGCATCAAAGTAAGGCACAAGATAAGGAAGAATAAGATCACTTTTTGTTAGAGTATTGTAAAGTATTCACCATCTGATATAACTATACTCTGGATGACTAGCTTGATATGTTTCTTCTTATCCAGCCAGGACACAACCAGCCACTCTTGCAACTGCCCATGACAACAAATTTTAAAAAAAGCCCCTGTCACTCTAGCAATGTTATAGCAAGTAAAGGATAAGATGAAACATTAAAAAAAGATTGTGGTAAAAGCTTTTGTAGGCTGGATTCATAAATTTGCTGATGTTTCTCTACCTCTAGTACATACAGCACTGGGGACCAGAGCAGTCAGAGACCTGAGATGCAGATCTTTGCACAGAAAAATACCATATTGGCAGGAATCTGTAAGAAGGTATTTTATCTCCTTCCACATGCCTAAAATACCAGTGAAAAGCCCAATGAATCCTGTATGCAGCGCATGAACGAAAGAAAGTGGAGCTGAGTTACACTTCTGCTAGTCATGCTGTAAATTTTATAAGACTTCTTCCTGTGAAAAAATAGGGTTTTCCCTAGGCCACTCTGCCAGATTAATTGGCTTATTTGCTTTGAATCAAGGAGTCACAACCAGTTTCTTGGCCTTATTTTTTCTCTGCAGTGCTCCTCACATACAGTTGCATCTACATGCAGCTGGGAGACAGTGAGAAAGGTAGCCTCCAGTTAATAGAGGAGAAAACAAGAGGCCTTCAGTTCCCATAGAAATCAGTAAGAGTGATGACACTGACTCCAATGAGCCCTTAATTATCAGGAAAAGGCGGCTTTTGTAGAGATAATTACTGCTGCAGGTCTCAGAGTGTTATTTAATTACCCATAATGGTAATCATAGACACTATGCACCGTTTCATTCTTCCATTCTACAGTATATATCAAGCACTTCGTAGAACTGTGAGCACAGGAACAAAACACAAACAAGTGTAAGGAGGTCTAATTAGTGAGCTGATGTCTCAATCACTCACCAGGCTGATCATTATCAGACTCGGTAATTTCCCTGGTTATTCTATTGCGTTTTCTGAAAGAAAAAAAAGAAGAAGAAGAAAAAGGACACAGTGTCCTCAAAACAAGGGAATGATTCTGCCACACTTACTCCTACTGAATAATTCTATGTCCCACAAGCTCTTCATGCAAGTCAACTGGGAAAAGGGATTTTACATTTCTTACAAGTAACAGGGGCTTCAGTAAAACACGTACCTACCAAAGTATGACACAGTGTGAGCAAAGGTGGAACAATAAATCCTGTATATATCTAAATCACGCTTAATAATCTCTTTTTCACATGACAGCAGTGATCTCACTGGCCACCTAGGCATGTGTTAGGCAAATTCAGAAGTACCAATGTGAGAACATTAGGTCTTGGTTGCAACGTGTCCTAATACTTGACACACACAAAAGTATTGGTGTATCTCTTTGAAGTGGTTGTATGATATAGCACAATTTACAAGGTCATTTCAACTGCTGCATATTCAGTTTGGAAGTGAAAAAGTAACCTCTTCCACAACAATTTTACATCCTGCTTAGGGAAAAATAAAAGGTTTTTCAGGGTCTGAATAGTTATAAGTCAGGAGAAAACTGGGCCCCCCAAACTGAGGTGTTTCTTCCTCCTAATTGATTACCTAATCAGCCTTATTCACCAGCCGAGAAAGATCCTGAATGTCCTGCTTTCATACTGAAGATAATTTCCTCAGTATTGCAAACAGAGTTTTCAGAAGTCTCATTACAAAGAGGTTCTCTGAGCAGCAGAGACTGTAACCTCATGTGGAATCTCAATTCCTTTTCTAATCTGCACAAATAACTGAAAACCTTTCAGGCAACAACTTCTAAATTTTTTTCTCCTTAGCAGTTCACTCAGCTGGAAATGTTAATCTCAAAACTTATATGTTTCTATTTCCAACATCTTCTGGAGGGTTGGGCTTTTTGGTGGTAGCTTCTGAAATAACACTGTCTTTTTAGCAATTAATCTTTGAAATTGTTTTCCCAAGGAATCTCTTTTTAGATTTCTTGCTGTTATCAGTTTCATCATAAAAATATCCTGATTATAATCTCCAATTATGCCTTCTTTCTAAGGTGTTGCTGCAGGTTATATCACTAACCTTTGCAATAGATTAGGGAGTCAGAGGTAGGAAAATGTAGGCACTGAGTCTCTCCCTTATTCTCTGACATTCTGACAGCAGATAAATTCAGATTGCTTCTTTTCCTTTCAGGGATGTTTGGGATACTTAGAAATTCTTCCAGGTATCAAGGATTAGACTTTGTATAAAATGCAAAACCTTTCTGATTCCCCTTTGGAAACAAACTGAGTCTTCTTATGTGCTTGCATATCTCACCCCCAAAGAAAATACAAGAAGACAGAATGATGAAAGGTCACACTCTCTATGAGGAAATAGAGAAAATAAAAATATGACCTTGCAGCCCAGAAAGTCAACTGCATCCTGGGCTGCATCAAAAGAAGTGTGGCCAGCAGGTTGAGGGAGGTGATTCTACTGCTCTACTCTACTCTGGTGAGACCCCTCCTGGAGTACTGTGCCCAGCTCTGGAGCCCTCAGCACAGGAAGGACACGGACTTATTGGAACAGGTCCAGTGGAGGGCCACAAAGGTGAACAGAGGGTTGAGAACCTCTCCTATGAAGACAGGTTGAGAGAGTTGGGGTTGTTCAGCCTGGAGAAGAGAAGGCTCCAGGGAGACCTTATAGCAGCCTTCCAGTACCTGAAGAGGACCTACAGGAGAGATGCGGAGGGACTCTTTATAAGGGAGTGTAGCAATAGGAGAAAGGGTAATGTTGTTAAACTGAAAGAGGGGATATTCAGGTTAGATATAAGGATGAAATTCTTTACAGTGAGGGTGGTGAGATATTGGAACAGGTTGCCCAGAGAAGCTGTGGATACCCCATCCCTGGAGGTGTTCCAAGACCAGGCCGGATGGGGCTTTGAGCAACCTGCTCTAGTGGTAGGTGTCCCTGTCCATGGTGGGGGGTTGGAAATAGACAATCTTTAAGGTCTCTTCCAACCCAAACCATTCTATAATTCTATGATTCCATGATTCCATGCACATCTAGTTCCAAAGCTTCTGCCATGGGCAGGAACACCTTCCACTAGAGCAGGTCACTAAAAGTCCCAACCAACATTCTTCTTACTAAAGAAAATGGCTAGAGTTATGTCATTGTTAGGGGGAAAAAAAAATAAAAGAAAAAAAAAAAAAATTAGATCTTTTACTTCATCAAGGAAAATTTATCATTCCAGTGGTCTCTGTGAAAACCTTATCTAAGGTTTTCACAACTCTGTCTGAATCCTGGGTAGAATGGCTGTTTTAATTAAGGTTTTAAAAGGACACTGTCTGACAAAATAATTTTCTTCTTTCTGAAGAATTTGTTCCTGCTTTCTGACCTGGAAAATCCTGTTGTATTCTAGAATTCATGTCTGTTGAGCCTTACTGTTTCTGTTTGTTTTTCATCCTGGCACCCAATCTGATACTTCATAGGTCTTGCATTGGAAAAGGTAATAAATTACAAATCCATACCACTGCTAACACAAACATTGTTTGAAATGTAATTTCATTGCAATTGAAAGCTTAATATCACTCAAAGTTTGCGTTCCTGTGATGGAGATGTAATGGATTATGCCTATTAATGAAAGAAATGGGCATCATTTTTTCCATCTGGGAGGCCAAAATATTGCAAGTCTGCCTCTCCAAAGACCTCATACCCTGCATAAACAGTGTCTTGGAGAGTCAGCACAACTTTGGGTATAAACAGAAGAAGCGCCATTCAGACGGAGACAAAGGAATATAATGATTCTTGCTTTATTGACTTCTTGGGGAGCGGTGGTTCTTAGCCTTTCTAAATTCCAGTTGATAAGTTGCTCTGAGTTCTCCAGTGCAGTCCTCCACTCTGCAGCACAGATGAGGGCAGAACACACCAAGGTCATGGGTTTTGCTGAATGCCTGAACAGCTCTATGCCATCAGCTGCTTAAAAGTATTTGAAGCTTGCCAGCCTCTTCATAGAAACAGCTCTCCTTTCATATAGGAGGAGACCTAGTAATCATACTACTGGTTGTTAAACTTTGGGAAAAAAAAAATATTTCCTTCTATTTTGACTGAAGGTCTCTGCTACAGTAAATATGGTTTATGTCTGTCTGATACCATAATATTATTAAGCTTTCCTAGTCAAACTCGCTGCTGGTGTGGATGTGCTAAACCAGTTTTGTTGCTGTTTGAGAAAATGATACACATTTGTCTATACATTATGATATGAAATGTATATTTTTTTCTATTAATTATCCATGACAGTCAAGTTTACATTTATGTATGTTTCTGTCATCTGCAAAGCAAAAGCATTTTTGGGATACCAGTGATGTCAAAGGTTTTGTTAGGAGTGAGTTTTTGACAGCTGTACTCTTAGTAATAGCCCCTGCCTCTCCAGACAGACACTTTCCTGCTTAAAGGTGCTAAGATTTATGCTTAGTAAAGTACCTTTTATACTGACCCAAGGGGGCTGACTGATACTCCAACCCACAGGTATTACATTTCAGGCCCAGTGAGTTTTGAGAAAGGCAAGGAAATTCTCACCTTCTGGGTAAAAAAAGGGAAAATTGACACACAAGGGCTTGCAAACCAATGCTTTCAAGAAAAGAACCAATAGCAAAATCCAACCCAGGTAGCTATCAAATGCAGGATCCCTCCATCTATTTTGGGAAGACATCTCCCAAGAGAATCATCATCACAGAAGCACTTTAATGATGTTTTTTACTGCATTCATATATTTTTGCATTAATACATTCTAAAAGTATTTTGAATGACTATTCCAGTTCCTGTGCCCTTGGTGGATCTGTTTGACATTTAAAATTCAATCTCTGTTGAGGATATACATGGATGAAATTTATTACATAATGAATATGAAAGGCAATAATTCACTAACTTATCCCTACAGTGTCTTAATCCTCAAAAGGGAGATTCAGATCCATGTAAGGCAAGGTGGAAATTGTTTCCCAAATATAAAGTGACAAAAACCCTTCCTCTTCCTCTTTAAATAATTTGCCAATACAGGAAATGAATTCTTGTGAAAGTTTTTTTATTATTTACTGTAATCATTTGGGACTTCTTTTAGATCAAAACAAATTGACTGGGACTCTAATTGCTGATACTGGAAAGCATGAAAATATCCTTTTCTTGGTTGATTTCCACAAGCTCCACTGGGTGAAAGTGTTAACACAACACAAGCAAGGAACACAGAAACGATTAGTAATGTTCTGCCAGAACTTTCATCCACAAGGAGCCCCACATATCTTCAGTTTGATTCATCTTTCATTTTCGATCAAGATAATTAAACTAGGTGAAAATGTACAAGGAAGAAACCACTAATAGGGCTAACTGCTATTCTTATCAGCCTCTTTGCACAGTTTTATCATCTACCACTGTATCTTTGAAAATCTCAGTATTGCAAATCCCTCAGCAGGTCTTCATAGGCAGCAGTAATTTTCATTATGTTGAGTAATTTTATACCGTCGTCAGATTTTGTCACCTCTTCATTCATGTTGTTTTCCTGATAATTTATAAAGACATTGAGTGACACTGATTGTAGTGGCACCTCATGCTCAGCCTTTCTTTCTGCTCTGAAAACTATCCACTTATTTAGTTTTGTTGATTTCTGGTGTTTAAGCAGTTATTAATTCATGAAAGCACCTTCTTTTTTCATTCTCCGTTTCATTTCTTTAAGAGCATCTGCTGAAAGACCTTGCCAAAGCTTTTTCAAAATTCATGTACACTAGATAAACCAGACCCTCTTTTTTGTTACACCTCTTGAGCCTTTCAAAATTAAAGGTTTTGTAAGGCATTACTTTCTTCTACAAAATTCTAATACACTCATCATTAATATATTAATAGTTATTTGTGTGTCCATTCATTTTTTTTCTTTGTTATTATTTTTACCAATCTAACAGATATCTTCCTTTTAAGGTGTAGTTCTTTAGAACATCCTTAGACTTATTCTAAACAAATTAGTACCATTTTTGTCCCTTCATATTTGTCTGGTACTGTCCTTCAGTAATCTTTCTATGCTTACACCAGTTATCAGCTCTGCGGACTCTCTGGCAGGCTTCCTGCTTCCGATGTGTTTTTTAAAGTCTCCTTTTTATGGCTAGCATAAATGCTTTTAGCAATTTTCTCATAAAAATCTTTTTTGGCTTGCCTTGCTATGAATTAACTTTTAACTTCCCCGAGTTTATGTCTATTTCTATTTTCCTAATTTGAGCAGACTTTTAAAGATGTCTTGTTACTTTCAAGATCATTCTTCTTTTGCTTCTCTTAGCATGGCTTCTTTTCTTTTTGAAGATCCTCTTCAAGTCCTTTCTGATTTATGATACACTTACTCTGAACCTAAAACATTGATTTGCAATGCACATTAACTCTGACACAAAAAATTAGTCTGAGCCTTCAGTCTCCATGCTGTCTGCAATATTTTTATGCTTTTAGCCACTTTTTAGTTAATCATCTGCTCACTTTTAAGTATGTTTACTTTCATGACAATTTGGGTTTTTTTAACTTACCAGGATATTGAATCAGACTACACTTTTATAGGTGGCTGATAAATATGTCTTAAACCAGTTCCTGTGCATTGTCCAAGATTAAATCAGGAGCTACTTTTCTACAGGCAGGAAAATGTGCTCTAAGGAGTATTTCTAATGGTATTTGCATACTTTACTTCCAAAGACCCTTCCCATCCAGATGACTCTGTGGTAGGCAGCATTCCACGGCCGCTGGCGCCCCACAGTCACTGGCACCACTGGTTACATGGGCTGTCATTCACATGGCACTCATGTTCTGCTCTGCCCATTTAGGTGTGGAATTTTCATCCGCAGGAATCCCACAACTTGATTCATCATCTTATTTCTTTTATATTGTCTGATATTTTCTGTAATTTATTCAGTCTCTTTCCCAGTGGAAATATCTACTCTGTCATTTCTATATAATTTATGCAGTGTTAGTAGTGTCCTTCTGAAATTCTGCCTCCCGCCTACTTTATAAGATGCTTACAAAGTAATTTTTTTTAATCCAGGCATCCTATTTCACCCATTATAACATTCAGATTTACAGTCCAAGTCTGTCACCTCAAAAAAAAGCCATGCTTAGGCTCTAAAAATTGGTCTCTCTATTTCAAAAGTGTCAAAATACCTCACAGATGTGCATGGGAGCTGCTGACTGCACTAATGAAAACAAATCCTTCAGGCACTTAACCATGGACTTTAAGCATTCCTGTTTGGCAAAACAGAGAAAATCAAACAAAAAATGACCAGAGATTTGTGCACATTGTTTTGCAGAGAATACCACACTTTAAGCTAACCTGTAAACTTAGCACACTGTGGGCAATAAGGAGATGATCTTTATAAAACATATAATTGAAAACTATCTCCCACAAGTCTGGGTTATAAAACTTTGTGAAGCTGTGCTGAGTTTCTAGCTTTAAAAATGGATGTGCAGCATCGTCTTCCCAAGAGCAGGTTTGCTCATCTAAAAGTGGTAAGATTAGTAGGTACTCAATAAATACATAGCATTTAAATATTTCTATAAAGGAAAAGGTACAATTTCTTTCACCTTGAAAACGGAGTTATAGTTACTGTTTACATTTTAGTATACATTTCTATAATATATATTTTTTACAACTGTAAAACTGGACTTTGTTAGCACAATCATAACACTGTAAGACAATTGCAAAAAAGAAGACAAAATTTTAATGGCAACTTAGCATTGGCACAACATGCATAGAGTACTTGTAGGTAAAGATTGAGTTTACGGGCGCCAGGAAAGCGTGATAACAAGACTGATCAATATATTGTTCCAATAACTAATCAAAACAGATACTCCTTTCTGTGGCTGTCATAAATCAAACATAATTATTTTGACCTAGATTTTATTTGTTGCTGTTCCACGAATTCCTTATACCAACCATTGTGTTGCCTGACAAATATTTAGTGTGGGAATTCCATCCTGCTGAGATTTTTGTCTTTGCTTTTGTCTTTGCTTATTTGTTTTCACACACTGAGTGGAAGAATGCAGACTCACAGGAACTAATGAGGTAATTTGTAAACCTGTCAGCAAAAGACATCAGAATTAATCTAGTGGTGGTCTGGCGAAAGGGGAGATGAGAATTACAGGGGCCTCATTTCACCACTGCAGCAAAATCCTTATTTCTACATCAAGCCAGACTTTTACTGCATAGGCAAATCTCAGAGCTTGACGTTCCTGCTCTGCAGGAATACATGACTACCAGCCAAGACGCACCCACAGAATGCCTGAGTTAACATCTGAATTCCCTCTTCCCCTAAATCCCACATGAAACTTCCGCATTTGCTCTATTTTCCTCTTGTGCTTCTTTGCCAGTAGTGCTATACAGGGTATAAACTCTGCAACAGATGTGATATTCCATCTCCAGCACTCCTATTCTTTTCATGAATGTTTGCTTGGGGCCCCCCTGAAGGAGACTTCTCAAGGATGAAATTGTGCCAAAACCCATAAGGGCTGTTTATTGCCATATTACTTTTACTCTATATGATTCTTAGCAACAATAGCATGTTTTTGAGAATATACTAAGTGACATTAGTATGGCATTAAAGCAGGACTTTATTCTTAATGTTTTCTGTATTTTATTTTATTTTCTAAAGACGAACCAAAGAGAGCAGTCCATCATGTAACTTCATGTTTGTTAGTTTTATTCTGCAGGGAAGTGAGAGGGATCTTCTACATCTGGTGTTATTCTTTGTTTTTCATGGGGGAGCAAGAAGACTTGCTGGCTTTATTGTTTCTCTATTTTTCCTATTCACATAGTCAGGAGAGACATCAGGGAAGAAGGCTATGAAAACGCATGGAAGCAGAAAGTCTATGAAAGGCAAGGGAAGTGGTTTTATAATAATCCACGAGGACAGCTTCCCAATGAGAAAACAATCTTTGGAGGAGAAACTACTGTATGAAGCTTAAATGACAGAATGCTTGGATAATTCTTCTCTTACTTGTATTATGACTTTCCAGGTAAATCACAAGCTATTATGAATAACACCAATCTGTTTCATTGTTCCATTCCCCAGCATGCTTTATCAGTATCTGGTTACATGGTTCCACTCTGTTGATGATCCCCACTGGCTATCTGATGATTCATCAATGTGTCATGCCGAGCAAAGGGCCACTGGGATACCAGTAACATTTTTCTTGCAGTGCCCAGCCAGAACTGAGTTCTGTTTCACCTTTGCTTGACACAGATGCTCAGATCCTTGGTGTCACATGCTACAACCACCATCTCTTCTAAGACAAGCATACCAGAGACAGATGAGACTTCAGGAATTCTTACAGGTTTGAATGACACACATACTGTATACTTGAGTTGACTGGTTTATTGACAGCTCTCAGAAGAGCGTTTAAATCCCTCATTCCATGCCATATTCTCATTTTCTCAGCTCCTTGGAGACTGCCATAATAATAAGGATGAAAAAAATATTAGACATTATGATTTAATCAGAATCTTCACATTTGGTTTATACTTTAGAAAGGAGAAAGCTGACTAGTTGATCTCTTGCCCTTTAAAGAATAAGTCCATGTGTTATGACTGAGGCAATGAGTTTGTCAAGGATAAATCTTGTCAAGCAAATCAAATGTGCTATCACATGAAAAGGTTTTGTAGGGTAAAAAAGAAGCAGCGGTTATCATATAAACTAACTTTAGCAAGGTTTCAAGGAAGAATTCAGAGGAAAGCAGCAAAATCTTTCAGAAGTCTAGAACACGACCTTCAAGGAACTCGGGTTTCTTGGCACTAGGAAGAGAACATTGAACAAGGTATATGAGAAAAATATAAAAGCATTTTAAAAACTGGTGCAAAGAAGAAGGAAAGGGCTTCCCAAATACACAGTCAGGAAGACAAGACACAGCTTAAACTGATGCATAGAAGAGTCTAGGTAGACATGAGGCAAAACGAGAAAAGCAAGGTTAATTAAACACTGGGATGTGCTACTGCATGGATAAATGGTATCTCCATCATCAGACAGTTTCAAGAACAGGCTAGACCAACAGTGGTCAAGAATGATACAACTTGATCCTGCCATCCAAGTGGCTGATAGAGTTGATAATATCTTAAGACATCTCCTGACCCTTCAGTTGTGTAATATATATCTTCGTCTTCAGGTACTGAAAATAACTGAACATTTTTTCGTAGAATACATTTTTCTTAAACAATTCTCAGCTGATGAAAAATATCTTAATATGCCTTTCCTCCCAGATAAGTTATTTAATTAATGCTGCATTCTTGTATATTGTTATTTTGCTTGTGTTTAACCATCTCATTGTTTTTCAAGGGTCAGGTTGCTTTTAAGTAAGGGCTCATTTTCCTATCATTAGTAAAGCTTTTAGAAAATATTTTGTATAAAATCCTGACAGTAAAAACTAACACCTTCAAATTGGAATTACAGGTATGTGCCTGGAGCTTTTGTATTTGTAATTTCACCTATAAGAAAGCTTCAGAGATCCCAGGAATTCTACTTTTCACCCTGAAGAAGTCATGCAAAGGCATTGGGAAGAAAAGTTACCACCACAGCATCCTGTTAATTAGCTGACACCTTGTTTTAAATACAAAGTGTAGTTCAGCTCCTTTACCTATCCTGTTCATTATCTCTCTCCTGAGCTTGTAAAGCAACAGGATAACTATTTCATTTGTATGGTGGTGATAACTGTCCAGCAGGAACAAGTCTGAGACCATCAATTAATTTTCTGAAAGCCATCAATTACTTAATCGTAATGACTTAAACACTGGGATTCAGCTGAGTCAGATACAATATTCATATTACTCTGTGCAATCTGGAGTCTTTATTATGCAATGTTTGCATTATTTGTACATAAAATTCTGTGTATCATGTATCATACTTCTGTAAACACTTTACACATGGGCAAATAATGCAGAACAGTATCCATAAATATTTATTCAATAATTTGTTCACTTTCTTTTTTATATGCTTTGAAAGCATATTGCGTGAAAGGCTGTGAGTAAAATGTTTTGAAGACAGGGCTACTTAAATTCTCTGGACATGAATTTGCAAACAGAGGCTTACACAAATAGACACACTGGAAACACACACTTCCATCCTGAAAACCCTTTGTGAATTTAATGAGCTTTTGACCCAAGGAGCAGATATAACACACAGGATTTGTATTATCAGTGACACAGCCCTATTAATAATAAGGCTGAGAGTCACAGAAGTTAAATCAAAGATAACTCAGAGTTTGGGCAAGCACTGTGGCAAAGTACACTTCTAGGTGATTCTTAAACAAAAGAAAGTGAACAGATCACAACCATTGTCCTTTGAAAAAAGTTTGCCAAACTCTCTTACTGCAGTTCTTCTCTTCAGGTTCCCTCATTCCCTTATACCTCAGTTCCCTTAGACACAAGAAGACTCCCCATTAATTCCAGTGCATGGGCCTTAACGGAGATACTGGTGGCTATAGCTTAAATGGAGCTCAACCATCATATGTGAGAAAGAATAAAGCTGGGAAGAAACTTAAAGCTTGTAGTTGAATTACCTGATTATGAGAATAGAATTTGGATGAAGGTCAGCAACACCTACAAGAGAAAAAGATAAAAGCAAGACAGAAAATACACTGAATTTGAGGGGAAAAAAAGCAAACATAAGAAAAAATTGAGCATGAGAGATATTTGCAACTCATTCCAATACAGTCAATAAAATGAATTGCAATAAAAACATTCCCATCAGTTTGAATCAAATGCAGAAATTAACAATGATGCAGTAAAAGGTAAAAAATTTCTCAAAAACATAATTTATGTAAAGCATTATTTATAAAACCTAACTAGAAAGAGGTACAATATGGAATACCACAGTAAAAATCTGTTTATCTTTGTAAGAATAGACAACAATAGTAACATTAAAACCTTATAAAAGGAAAAATAACTCAAACATTGCATTGTATTCACATGAGCAATCCCATTTTAATACATAATACTTATGTGAGTAAAACCCCCTACATCATCCTTGAAATAGTAGTATTTTGGGAGGTATTTACTCTGGGCTCTCTAATCCCTCATATTTTAAGTTGTTTCATCTGCTCATTCATCTCCATCATTATTAGCAGCAGTAGTGTGCTGTAATATCACTTGTTCACACTTTTTGTGTTCTTCTATGGCAAGCAAAGGAGCTGCTGAATTGAGGTGGTCCCATGGTGGATGCCCAGAACCTCTAGGAAAGGTCATGAATGCAGTCATTACTACCTGCCTGCCAGCATCTTGGGGGTTGCCTCTGATATGCTAGTGTATATCAGGATATTCTCAGACTTGGATTTGAGAGAGAGCTACCCCAGCATCTACCTATAGAGGTTGCTCAAGACATTTGCCTCTGATTTGGGTGTGAAAGATGCCCAAGGAACTTGTGTCTCTGCCCTTGAGAGCTTCTGCCAGTACTTGGGAACTGTAATTCTTTCTGTATCACACTCAGCCAACCTCTGCCAAGGTCTGCAGGCTTGGGCCCTTTCTTTAGCACAAGTGTAGAGACCTCACCTGATATCCTTATATTGCCAGCTGGATTTTTTGCCATTGCAGATTTTTTGCCATTCCATAACCTGCTTGGCACTATTTTCCCACCTGCTTGGCACAATTTTCCCACTTGCTCAGGGTCTCTCTTGTGAGGAAAGGTGTGAAAATGGGGCAGGATGACCTTCCTTCCCGCAGGAGCTTCAATGTTTGCATGTCTTGGGCTTTTGCTGCCTGATTGAGATTGACATTAAGGGATATAAGTGACCACTGAAGCAATGCACCCTGACAGCACCATATTTACAGAAAGAATGAATAACCTATAGGGTGGAATTTGGGGATGGGTAAACATATCTCTCTTATAGTTTTGTATGCTTGATTTTCTCAGCACTCTCTTTTCAACTGTCCATTGTCTCCTGGTTGCTATCACAAGTATTACTGTGCCTATTCTGTGTACCTGTCAGCATTTTCTCTTTTTGCGCATTCTCATCCAACCTTCATAAAAACGCCTGCTCCATCTTAAAGATGTCTAACCCTAAGGTTTCTATCTTAAGCACTGAAATTATTTCTGTCCTTTCTCATCCTCTCTCCCCTGCGTGATACTGCTACCTTCTCCCTCCATGACCAATTGACTGCATGAAAGGACTGTCTCTGATCTTTAAGTGTTGAGTAGATATGTGTAATATAAATTGCAGTGACATTTAAATGAGTGCCTGCGGCGACAAAGGGCATGGACTCTGCCGGGGGGTTAAGCGAAGACCTTTATTGTTTCACTTTTTCAGCATATATAGTTTTTATCTTTTGATCGTGTGCCGTGCTCTCTACACAGATAAGTTGTGAGTGAATGTCCACACGCCGTTGTGAGCAATACAATTGGCTACATTTAAATGTTTACACGCCTAGGCTAAACAGTCATTACTATCTGCTTCATTACACTGCTAGCTGTTTTCCACCACACAAATAATACCATATAAAGACATGGTTTTACTGTTCTCAAGGCTTCCTTCCCAAAGTACAAGGACACCTGCTGAGCTCTCACCCAGCAGTGCATCTCTGGTTTCCTCATTCCCACAAGTGCCCAAATACATTTATGAGGAACCAAAACAGGAACCAGAATCTTCACTTTCTTGTATAAGAAGATCACATCAAATTATTTGAAGAAAAAAATATCTGAAGAAACGTTCCCCAGAGCTTTCACCATCATAAGGTCAGTGAAAGTCAGCAGAGATCAGCAATCCAGAGGAGAAATGTCTAGGGAAGAGTGAATAAATCCACTTGTGGTGAGAAAAGTCATTCTCTTTCCCTGAGCAAGGAGATTCGGGAAGTATTCTGCACCTGAGAACAATTATGGGGTGAGACCACACCAACACTGGGGGATCCACAAGGAAACCAACTCCTTGCAACAGGCAGTGTATCACATCCCAGCTCCAGTCCTACACAATAGAGAAGCCATGAGGGAGAAAAGCGTTATAAAGACAAAGAACATGCTAATGGAGGATAAAAATATTCAAAGGAGACATAGCACAGGAG
>JAOXNO010000001.1:131174534-131186974 GCA_028565335.1 Limnodromus scolopaceus
GAGGGAGAAAAGCGTTATAAAGACAAAGAACATGCTAATGGAGGATAAAAATATTCAAAGGAGACATAGCACAGGAGAAGTAATGCACTGAAATCTTCTCCACTGTTAACCTGTAGATAATCCTTTCAGGGCCAGTCTACATACCCTAGATTAGACTGGGTACTTCTCTCTCACTTTTCACTCTCTTACCAATCATCAAAGCAAACGTGCAAGCTTCTCCTCCCTTTGCAATATGTTTTATCCCAGAGATTTGAATCATGAAGTGGCTGTAGAGCAATCACTACCATAGTTGGGGAAGCTCCTTTCAGAAACAACTAGAAGGCCAGACTCTCCAAAGGCCAATTGTCTCCTCAGCCCCACCACTCTTTGCCCACAGTATTGCATACCCAAGCTGGTTATCAGGAGGCAGCAAATATTCCTCAGCTTTTGCTCCCTGGAGACTGAGGGTCAGTATGATCCCCACTGAGAAGGCAGGTGACATTTCTGACTCCTTCTCACCGCTCATACAGAGACACCACAAAGCAGAGAGAGTGGCACTAAGAAAAAGTTGCTGCCAGCATCCGCCACAAAGTCCACTATTCACTTGCTTAGCACTTGCAAATTATTTGCAGTTATGTAGGGCACCACAACCAACTATTGTAGGCAAACTACCCAACTCCCTTTCACCTTTTCCAAATGCTGTCTCTTGTAGTAATCTTGCCCCACTTTTTACTCTTTTGAGGATTTTTGCCCCACCTGCCTTGATGGAGAGTGGAGAAAAAGATGATGAACAGAGCTCGCTTACAGCGTTTGGTAGAGATTGATGATGATGCTTCTCACTTCTGCCATTACTCTCTGTGGGTAAAATCAATGATACTTTCTCACTTGGCAGAAGCATCTCACACGTGATATACGGAAATTATTGGCTCAGTGTATGTGATCTGAACTCTAACAACTTCATTTCCTTCCCCTTGCTGTTCTGCATCACAGCTAACTTTTCCATTACTGGTTGACAATGTGTAGTTGCAGTCAGAGCAATTGTTCTAAGTCTGTATTTACCTTTGAAGGTCAATACTAACTATTCCACCACCCATCTTCCATTTCAAATATGCAAGGGCCTTTTATGCCTTCCCCAGATTTTTTCCAGTCAGTCCAGAAAAAGGTATCACTTCATCCTACAAATCTTGCAAGGGGGGCATTCTGTCATTTATACAAAGAAAATGGTCTTGCCAATACACAAGGTAAAATTTATTTTCTATCCTCACACCTGGCAAGTATACCTGTGTTAAAAAAAATTTTAAAAAGTAAATAGAAAATTAGCTAGGATTCAATAACTTTGGGTCAGCTATAAATATATGTGGGAAACATAGAGTTAACATCCTTGGCACCATAACATAACAGCATTGTAGTGACAGAGATTTCTGATTTTAGGGAAGTTATGATTAAGTTTTATTTCAGTAAAACCAAAACTGTATTACAGACTTCAGGGACACATATGGTGGAACAGAAGTCCTCCTCATTGTGCTTAGTGTCTTATACACAGTTTTTTATGTGGAATATCCCAGGGAATGATACTGGGACCAGTATTGTGTAATATCTTCATTAATGACCTGGATGTTTGGACAGCTTGCACTCTCAGAAGTTTGCAGATAATACAAAACTGAGATAAGTGTTTAGATACCCGTTGGGTGTGCTGCCATTTAGAGGGACTTGGACAAGCTGCAGAATTGGACTGAGAGGAACGTCAGGAAATTCAACAGGGGTAAATGCAAAGTCTGGTGAGGAATAATCTCAGAAATCAGTACAGGCTGGGGACAACAGGCTAGGACACAGTACTGCCAAGAAGGACCTGGGAGTCCTGGGGGAAAATAGGCTGACCATGATCCAGAAAGGTGCCTTCACAGCAAAGAATGTCAACAGCCTCCTGGGCTGTTGCAGAGCATAGTCAGCAGGTTGAGGGAGGGAATCATCCTTCACTCTGCTCAGCACTTGTGAGACACATCTGGAGCACTGAGTCCAGCTCTGGGCTCCCCAATACAAGACATGGAGCTACTGGAATGAGTCCAGCAAAGGGCCGTGAAAATGATGAAGGGACTGGAGTATCTGACATGATAGAACAGGCTGAGGGAGCTGGGACTGCTCAGCCTGGAGAAGAAAAGTTGGGGGGGGCGGATCTTATCAACGTGTATAAATACCTGGTAGGAGGGAGAAAAGAAGAGGGCCCCAGATTCTGAACGGCGCCCAGTGACAGGACAAGAGGTGATGGGCACAAACTGAACACACATGAAATTGCATCTGGACACAGGAAAACACTTTTTTTACTGTGAAGGAGGCCAAACAGTGGAATAGGTTTCCTGGAGGTGATGAAGCCTCCACCTTTGGAGATATTCAAAACCTGATTGGATGCAGTCCTGAGTAACTTGCCGCAGCTGACCCTGCTTAAGCAAAGGGTTGAATGAGGCAATCTCCAGAAGTGCCCTTCCAGCCTCAAAGATTCTGTGACTCTATGATTTTTCATCTGAAAATATCTGAAATTCCTCTTTTTGGTACCTTGCCAAGAAAAAATAATTAATGTTCCCACATTACAGCATTACTAATCACAGAATTTCTTCCTTTAATAGGATATAAGAATCTAACATGAGAGAGCTTTATTTTTCAAGGCTGCCATCTTGTAAGCAATTAAGCATCTTTGTTTTGTATGAAAGGCTACATTAATTCAATCTGGAGTTTACTTAAAGAAGTTTACTCCATAATTCATAACTGAATCACTGCATTAGTGATTCCAGCCTCAATCTAAAGGTAATACTACTTTTCTTGAGTGCCATGAGACCTAGCTCTAGGAGTTCACAAACCACATCCACACACTAACTGAAACTACAGGAGGCAAAAATTACTTACTAATTTGTTCACATGCCTGACACTCCTTTGCTAACTCGTTATTAAGTATCATGCAAAATCATCTCATTTGCATTACCTACACTAATTTCATGTTGTTTGTTCAAACTTGGCCTGCAATGCTGGTCTGCAACCATCCACAAAGTCTGCCAAAATCATTAGGGATAGATTCATACTAAGAGATTTGAAGGTATAATTAGACAAAATACTGCGCATCTTATCTCCAACTTTAATCACTTACTCTGATTCCCTGGGAGAAAAGCAAAGTGCAGAGAATGGAAGGGAGCAGCAGGGCACCCTGGCAATCTGACAGCATGGATGGATGGATGGATGGATGTTTGAGGGACCACAGTTGTGCTAGGTGCTTACATGGCCACTTGTGAACATAATCTGTGAATCTTTCCTTGACTTCAATGAATTGACTTTGGATAGGGCACTCACTCTTTTAACTATTGTTACACTTAAAAACACGTCAGATAATTTCAGCTAGTATAGTTGGGGACAAAGGTTTAGTTTGGCTTGAACTCATGGAAAACAGGATTGGTTTGTTAGTCCTTCACTACAACACCAGCTCTGATCCAAGTTATCAAATGAATAATCAGTGATCTATGTTTGCTGCCATTTTTCCAGCCTGAAAATTTGACTGTGACAGAACGACCAGCTAAGACTGCAGATGAGAGAGAGTTTAAGAGACCTTCTCACTCTCTACAACTCCCTGAAAGGAGTGTGTAGCCAGGGGGTCAGTCCCTTCTCCCAAGGAACAGGCGATAGGACAAGAGGAAATGGCCTTAAGTTGCTTAGATATTAGATAGTTCCTTAAGATATTAGGAAAATTTTTATACTGAAAGAGTTACTAAGCATTGGAATGGGCTGCCCAGGGAAGTGGTTGAGGCACCATCCCTGGAGGTATTTAAAAGACGGGTTGACATACATAGTGCTTAGAGACATGGTTTGGTGATGGTTTTTATCAGTTAGGTTGATGGTTGGACTAGATTATCTTAAAGGTCTCTTCCAACCTAGACCATTCTATGATTTTATAAGAAATTAGTTTAGGAATTACTGTGATATGAGCAAGTTATAAAGCAGCCAGAGGCAGTAGTATTTGGATTCAAAATGCATGAAACCACTACTTTCTTTGTTGATGTGAAGAATAATCACTTACTATACCAACCTACTCACTTTTCATCTGTCTTTCTCACTTTCACCACTGAGCTTACAGAAAAGTCATTAGAGATTGGCAAATCTCTCTGTCCTTATGTGACCTCCTTCTCCATGAAATCAAGTACTTAACTGCCCTCCTCTATGTTAAGATATATTGGGACAGAGAGGAAAAAGCTTGGGTACTTTTTTTAATAGAACCTTAAAAATATGGGGTTTAATTCACCTTTATGATTTGACAACTTTTAGCACAGACATCATTAATAACTCCTTCTCTCAATTTTCCTAAATATACCCACTGTCACAACTAGTCTTTTATTGTTACCTTTTTTTTCAAACCCAGGTTTAAATTAAATGGCTGCAAACTCATGTGTTTAAAGCTGAAGAAAATGCACAGAGAAAATTTCTGAATTTGCTGTTGAGTCACATGAAATGGAGCCTGCTGCCTGGGTGGTGGAAATGCACGGCACCCTGGGTTATAAGCAAGCCTCTTTGTGAGGTGGATATTGACAGAAGGACTATACCTCTCAGACAAAGCTATTACATCAAATCCCAGTATCTTCATTTTTCAAGGTAAGGAAGATTAAGAGCTGACATTTCAAGACCAAGCCAGAGAACCTACTGATTAAACACTAATCCAAACTGTCCCTTCTCTGCTATAGTCAAGGAAGAGAGAGAGATATATTAATAGAAGAGTATAATTCTGTTGATTGATTTGCTGAGTCCTTGCATATTTCTCAAGGTTATGACATTACAGTTTGCAGTAAAACATGGAAACCTAGCTTTGGTTTGCTCCAACATGAGAACAAGAGAAAATACTAGATACTCAGTTCTACTCATAGCTAGTTAGCTTTGTACATGTAGATCATTTATATTCTCACAAATTTTAGTCTTCAAATATATCACCCACTCACAGATCTATTGAAGGAAACCTTGAAAAGAGGTTTTTAACCACTGTTAGGCTGAGTAAACTAGTAATATTAATATATTTTTTTTTCTTAAAGGTAGGATGCAGCCCTCCTCTGATATAAGAGTACCTTCTGGCATATTAATTGGTACATCGAGATGACTCACCTGTAGTACAGCTCTGTAATTATTATGATCGGCATTCTAGTAACATTAGCCTAGGAATTAATTGTGTAAATAGTAACATTTGGAAAATTGGATGCTAAAATGACTCTTTGGCTTCACATTGATGATATATAAAGTTTAGAAGTTTCTCAGCTGTTTTCCATTAAATACATTTTTCTTCAGTGCAGAGCTGTACCCTATGCAGCATTTTAGTAAAATCCTTGGCCAGAATCTTACACTGTTTGGGGACTTAGAATAGATTAATTACTATAAAACTAAGCAGACATGAGGAAAATGCCAGCTCAACATATTTGAAATAGTCTTTTGCAGAAAATCTTGCAGAGTATAATTCCATCACAGAAAACTCTGTCATGAGATTTCATTCAACTCATTGCACTTATATTCTACCAAGAAAAGATGTTCTTTGCTTATCTCAGCTAAAACCAGAAACCATTGTAATATCAAGAGGTTTGAAATATGAACCCTGAAGACAATGGTCATGGTTTCTTGTTCTTATTGAACCTCTATTGATGAAACAATTGCCTAGAGATTAGGGACTCAGTTGAGCTTCCTCCTTAGCCTTAGAGCATTTACATCCAAGTCACTATCACTACCTTTCTGTTGAGTATGCTGGGCACAGGGCTTTGAGAATGGCAGGGAAGAGATGTAAAAGTGCATACACACACCCCACTCACCCTGTCTTCCACCTATTTTCGCCCAGAGAAGCTGTGGATGCCCCATCACTGGAGGTGTTCAAGGCCAGGCTGGATGGGGCTTTGAGCAATCTGCTCTAGTGGGAGGTGTCCCTGCCCATGGCAGGGGGGTTGGAACTCAATAGTCTTTAAGGTCCCTTCCAACCCAAACCATTCTATGATTCTATGACTCCATGATTTTTTTTTTTACTTTACTTGAACAAATCAGAAATTTAGCAGTCCAAAGAGTGAGAAAAAGAATGTGCACATAAATAACACACACCGCTTCTTGAAGCACATCAGTTGTGTGCCTGTGTGTTTATTTTTACTATAAACAATTAATGAATAAATTGCTGAAAGAATTTTCAGACTAAGAATTGGAAACACATTTAAGTCCCTTCCAGGCAAAATCCCTGATCAAAAGGCTTCACATCTTTGCTTTTGTTGACATTTTCTCACTGGTGAGCATCAAGTGACTCCACGCTGAGAGGCTCATCAGCAGGATCTTCCTGGGTTAGTGAAGCAGTGAGATGGCCCTTTCTCAATTCTTGGACTATTTGGGCTGAATTCTATTTCCCCTCTCCAAAGACTCAAGACAATGTTGAACCTAGCATTCCTATACACCAAACAAGTGCTCCAATCACCTTATCCAACAGCTTTGCCTTAAAAGTCCATAGAAGTGTGCTGCAATGTATCAAAGATGTATGTACAGGGCTGCTGAGCATGATGAAAGTACCCCCCAGGCTCATTTGGACCAGCAGTAGGAGGCAAGGAGAGATAACCTAGGGCACTTCAACTGGCATCAGGTGTAAAGAAGTGAGTCAAGTCCCTAGCTCCAACACGGGCACTTACTTAGAGATATCGAAATTCAGGAAATTAATTAAAATTTTGGAAATGGAATCTCACCATTCCTGTGAAATGTTTTAGTCTTCAATGTATTCTCTATGGAGAAGGAAAGAAGGTACACTGCAACCAATTATATCCCGATTAGATCTTGCTACTTCTTGCAAAATGTGATAAAAATTATATCCGTAAGTGTCAAGTCCCTGAAGGGGAAATAGCTCTGTTTGCAAAATCTCTTTAAGCTGTTCCTGACTTGCCCTCTCATTCCCACCTGTGCACCACCGCTTGATGTAATTTATACTAGCACCACTAATGATTGCACTGACATAACTGGTGGAGTTACAAACAGCCGCAGAAATCAGAAACTGGAAAGATCTCCTCTTAAACAGGTTTTACCAAAGACTATATTTAAATGCAGACCTCTCCCCTGAGAGTTCGGGTTTCTTACTGAGCTGCAAATGAAATTACCCCCGTGGCATGTCTGTTCCCTTGAATTCTTCCCAGATCACAGATGATTTGAGGAGTGACACTTGGTGACTCTGCTTCTACACCAGTGTGGATTTTTACCCATGAGGTGTCCCATTTGAACAGTTACCAAATGCAATCTTTGCTTTAGTTGTGTGATACTATGAGATCAGTGTCTGAGGCAGCATGTCTGACAGGGAATCTCTGGCTTGAGGAAAAAGGCTAGATGTGATGTGGACTTTTCTATTCTTCACATTTGTCACTTTTATCTCAATCTGTGAGTGATTCTCTTTTGCCAACTGCAAAATTCAAGATTTCTGCTATTGCCTTGCAAACTTTCCAATGGAGCCACAGATAAGGTGCAAGATAGGCGTGCTGGTCATCAGCTGTTCCCCCAGACAACAGAGATGCCAGCAGCACAGAAAATGTAACACTTTTTTAGCCCTCTTACATTTCAAAAAATAGGAACAACTTTTCCTATCAATGAAGTGCTTTCTGAAAGGACATTCTGTTTATGAAGAGAACAAAGCCATACCCCTGTATTATCCGGTGCAGGAGATGAGATATACATATCCTGCAATTCACAGTGAGCTGTTGGTTCATACTGTATAAAGGGGTTTTTAGATTGTTTTCTTAAAGAGCCTTCCAGCATGAGGCAAGGCAAAGATAAGAGATACATAAAATGAATACATAATATGCACTTCAGTAAAAAAAAAATCCAAACCAACCAAAACCAAAAAAACCAACAACCAGGCATATGCTGTGCCTGCAAAGAGTATCTCTGAAGTAACTGTTTGTTTAGGGCTCAGTTAATGCCACTTTGTGATAGCTGTAGTATTCCTGGATGGTGATTAAAAAGAGCTGGAATTTATAACTATGATAAATCTTTAATATTTAGAGGTTAGCAGACAGAATATGAAAGAACTTTAGAAATAGGAACACTCATTGGTGTCTCCTTCAGACTGTTAACTTTGTCAGCTGCTCAGTTCCTAACTGTGTATAGGTGGTCTTAAAGACAATTTCTGTAGTTTAATTCTGCCAATGGAAATGAGCGAATATATGGAGAATATTCAGCTCTGTAATGGTGTTTGGTTTGTGTCACTTTTGTTGACCACAGAGAAGCCAAGAAGGGCCATGGCTGAACAGTACCTTTAGAGATGCTAGCATTTCCCAGGTAAGCACTAACAGGAACCACTTTTGCCTTAGCCCTTTCCCTACATATAAAGTTTCTTCTTAATCCATTTGTTTGATTAAACAGAAGGGGAATGCAAGCTCATCAAATATACCTGTAATGTATGAGGGTGCAGCTCTCCTGACTTTCGAGAAATTGCATCACTTTCCACTAAAGGTGGATTTGGCATGCAGGTTTGCCCAGAGTACATTTTCCTTCATAATTTTACTCCATTTAATGAGAGATGTAGGTTGAGTGGTACAGGAGAAACATCAAGCAATTCTCAAAGGCGTAGAGAACAAGTTAGCAAGTGTGCTGAAGCTGTTCTGTTTTCTCTTGTCCCCAAATGCTGTGGTTGCTATCCACCTTCCCAGACTGAGTGTGCAGTGACCATGGTTACAAACAGCTCAAACAGATTATAAAGACAGGTCAGAAAGGACATCTGAACATTATGACTGATCATGAGATCTCTAGCAGTACTACCTGAGTTTGCAGATTTCAACCCCTTTCTCAGGAAAATGTCTGTTAAGGGAGAGACCCCCATCCCCAGGAGTTACATTTCCTGCAGTAGGAATTGTCCACTTTGGATTGCCATGGGCTTTTCTTTCTAAAACACATAAAATTTTCCCACTACCAATAAAATGGCATCTTTCAACCCAGCAACAATCTGTATTGTTTCCTTTATTTTTTGAAAGTTGCATTTTTCATGGAATGTGGAAAGGGCAGGAGGATAAATAGGACATACTGCTGAGTTTCTGCTGAGCCATGCCTGTAATGTACTCTGTGGGATCCTGTTACTCTAGGCAGCCACTCAGGATTAAAGAATTGCAACACGTCACCTTTAATTGCCATATCATAAAATAGTTTTTAAAGCATTGAGCATTAAGGGATTTAAATCTCTTTAATGCTCCTGGATGGCAATCTTTCAAGGTTCATACTGAGGCCAGCCCCTTATAATAAATAGAATGTGGGCAAAAAGGCAATAAGGTAAATTAATGACATGTATTATAGAAAAGATTTGAAACAGGTGAAATAAGATCTCTGTGAGTTTTGAGTTTCCAAATAAGTCACAGCAGTAAGTGGGAGGAAGGAAGGAAAATTTCCATTCCCTCACCATGCTGAAGTAAAGTCATTTATTACACTCCAAGGAAAAGTTTTTATATAATTAGGTACAGGTAGGTCCAGATGTGTGAAATCAAACTTACACAAGGAAAGACCCAATCCAGCAATCAGATTTGCATAAACTGAGGTAAAGCAATATGAAAACCCAACAGCAAGTTACTCCTGAGGATATGAGAGTATTATCAGCAGAGGCATAGGCAATGTTTTAAAGACAACGTGAGCTAGCCGGGGAAATGTGCTAGATCTCTTTCCCAAATGTCCTTAATAACAATGTAATTTACAGAAGTCTGTGGGTATCTAAGAAATGTGCATGGAGATAAGTATGCTATTGGAGAAAACGGTCATTTTAGCCAACTCCAGCATTTTCCTACCAAATTCCTTGTAAGGTAAAAAGAAGACCCAAGACGTCTACGTAATTGAGTTTGCTCAATATACAGGTCTTTGAAAGCAATAAAAAGTTGTTATGTAGGTGCTGAGTATCATTAATGAACAGTTTCAAATAATGAAAAGCTGTGTCAAAAATAGCCATCTACAAACTCAGCAACACATACACGTCTGAAACAAGGTGCAACTTGGACTTCAGTGCATGAGATCAGGCAGGAGGAAACTCCTTTTGATAGTCCATTTTTACTGTTGTCACAGAATCAGTCAAATAGTCTCTTGTCTGAAAGTTTTTTTAGTATCCAAAATAAAGGCCTATTATACAAATCTATGTTTACTTTACTAAGTACTACCACAGGTGATAATGGTGTCATGTATTTCTATTAAGGTTTACTTTAACAGCTTTTTACTAGGCTTTTGTGTCTGATCACAGCTGATCTTCCTAAGTTTGCAACTATTATTTTTATGCCTTGTACCTGAGTGCATGTATTTTAAGTACCCTTGTAAGTTGCATGGTAGGTAAGTACCAAGAATTTTACATAATAAATGCTAGTGTTTGGAGTAGAAAATTCATTCTTGGTTATATAAACTTTTTTCCTCATTCCATTTGAATTATTCCAAGGACTTGACAGGCTTTTTCTGCTTATGTTGTAAGGTTAAACGAGCATGTGACTTGTAATAACTATAATTTTTCTGTCCAAAATCTCAATCACAGCTGATGACCTCTTTGAAGTTTTGGAAAGTTCAAATTCAAAAAGAAAATTCATCCAATTTCACATTAGTTACACACAAACTATAATTGGTAAGTTGCTCTCAGTATCCTACAGCCAAAGAAACCTCCAATGTTTCCTTTTCACAGACCCTTCCTCAATTGTGAAAGGCATTGTCCACAGAATAACAACAACTTCTGTATTTAAGGAAGTCTGTCTGTTAGGCATTAAATTATTTAACTGGACCCTTTCCTCAGACTACGTTTGTATTTAGTAGTTTTCCGGGAGCAATACCTAGTGTTCATCTAGACCAAGTCTGCAGCTGGGTGTGGTAAAGTCAAGGACTCTGTCTAATCTCTATCATGACCAGATCAAGGCTGAATCAATACTTTGTACACTGAATCGCTATTTTAAAGTTAGGCTCAAATTACATCAAACTCAAACTGTGGACTTCTGCCCTGCTCTTCACATCTGAAGGAATGACAGGATAAAGGGGTTAGTTACAAGTCCTAAGGAAAAAAAAAAAATCAAATAGGGATGATTTAAAGCCTTTGTCTGAGCATGTACTCAATTTAAAGCTGAAAATTAGTATTTCTTTAACAAAATGAATAGAAACAAAAGAAGACCTTTAAAGGCAACCTATATGGAAAGCAGCCAGATACAAAATTGCAGGACCTTGTTCTTGGAAAAGGAAGCTTGAGAGACTGGAAACGCTTGACAAGCAGCCTTGGGAAAGTTTTGAAACTTCCGTAAACAACAGAAAATTCTTTACCGCCAGATCAGATGATAGAATCAGTGTGGCGAGAAAGTTCATAACCCAGTATGAAGAGCAGGTTGGATTGTCTGGACAATAAGGCTAGGAAAAAGGGGGACTACATTAAAAAAAATCATAATTTAATAAATGCATAGTGAAAAGGAGGAGGAAATGACCAAGTGCAGGGATAAAAGATAGAGAACTGAATATATCTGAGATTCTGCTAAGTAATAAAATTAGAAATTAATAGGTGACTTTGGGCGGATGAACTTTATTAGCCCACCACACATCAAGATAGGGATGGTTGAAAGAGAGAAGAATCATCTTAACCGAAACAAAAACTTAGAGTTCTCTCTAATGTTTCCCTACATAACCATTGCCAAGCCATCTTTGAGCAACCCTAAAACCATGCTTGCTTTCTGGTTAGTCTTATAAGAAACTGGAGTACACATACTCCAACATGATGTTTCGAGCCAAAACCAGGGTACAATCAAGGATCTGAAGCCAAGGACAGGAAAAAAGTATCTACCAGATGAGAAGCCATAAACGAGTTATAAGGGCAGGTGATGCCCAGGGCTTTGAGACAAAGGCCATAGTCCTCAGCTACAGACCTGCTAAATAGTAATCACACATGCTATTGCCTTGCATGGACAACTGCACTCCAGTAACTCAGGAGCATGGGCAGGTTATACCTGTTGTTCACCTCAGCCCTCTAATTAATAATAAGCCTTGGCAGGGGAGATCCTAAGAGAAAAGAAATTAGCCTTAAGCCAATACCAAATTAAAATCCTTTTGTGCAAATGCATTTGCCATGCAGCTTGCACCAAGATTCTCTTTTAAGTAAATAAATGGTATCATTTAAACCCTAGTCTTCTTTTTCCATTAAAACTGCTTAATAAGAGAAGGGAAAGCCTCATCTTTCTATTTCCCACAAACTGACTCACAAGACCCATAATATGACTTAATTGCATATAAGGGCATGGGTTCCTCTGGAGACTCCCTTTTTACAAGGAGTCACATGGAAAAGATGAAGGGTAATGGGTACAAGTTACTCTTGGGGACATTCCAATTGGACACAAGAGGAAAGTTTTTCACAATGAGAACAATCAGCCACTGGTAAAATGTCCCCAGGGAAGTGGTGGATTCTACAACATTGGACACTCTTAAGATTCAGCCGGAGAGGGTGCTGGACCATCTTG
>JAOXNO010000001.1:131187074-131199638 GCA_028565335.1 Limnodromus scolopaceus
TGTCCCCAGGGAAGTGGTGGATTCTACAACATTGGACACTCTTAAGATTCAGCCGGAGAGGGTGCTGGACCATCTTGTCTAGATGGTGCTTTTGCCAAGAAAGGTCAGACCAGGTGATCCTTGAGGTCCCTTCCAACCTGGTGTTTGATGACTCTATGCTTGTATTACTCTGTTCCTGAAACTTCAGCTTGAATGAGGTGTTACAGGCAGGCCATTTGAGATCAAAAGGAAAGTGCCTTTACCATACAGACCACATTGTGAAGTGGTTAACAATGCTCCATGCAAGCATGCATAGCTGTACTGTGCCTTGGACTTTCTGATTTCATAAGACGACACTGTCCAGGCCTCTACCAACACTGCTAGGACCTTTCAGCTCCAGTTCAATCTATTTGATCCACACTGAATCTATTCTTATATTTAGCAATCCCTCAAGCCACCAACAAAAAGATATATGGTGTCTTCTCAAGCCTGCTCTCATTGCAAACAGGTGCAATTATGGGACCCCAAGTTCTGAAGGCAATATTTATATTGAGGTGATTTTTTCCAGTTTTACTTAGGACCACCTTGAGATTCTTGCTGACATCCCAGACATCATACTTTGCTACGGGATAGGTACAGCACTGTCTTCTCCTTGACAGGAGTCCAGGTAACAAGTAAAGGCCTTCAGCTGCAGTGTTTCTTGCCCTTGCCCCATCGTCAGTCTCATGAGAGCCCTCCAGAAGCACAAATGTGACCTTGTTTGCTCCACAATGAGGAGAAACAACTCTGTCTATAATTAGAAACACTTTGAGGATCTCAGGTTTTTCTTCTTCAACTTGTCCTTCCAAAAAGCAGATCTTCAGACAATAAGACTCTGTAAGGAAAAAGACTTCTCCTTTCAGAAGAATTTCTGTCTCCTAACTAAACTAAATACCATAGCATTACTCTTCAGAGCAGGGAATATCTATATGTTTGTTCAGCATCTGCCATATTGTCTCCAAGGTACAAATATGATTCCATGTACAACACCACCATCTGATCTTTCACTGGGAGCAAAACTATGTGTTCATTGAGGTAGTTAGGTGGGAAAGTAGAATTTCAAGAGTCTCAGAGCCATTCATTCACAACCTTTAAGGGTGCGCACCTGTAATTTGGAGTGCGTGAGACACAAAAGCATCTTAAAAAGAACCTACCTTCCAGGAAGACATGTCAGTTTGACTCAAAAGTCACACTGAGACTCATAAAAACAGGCATACCCAGTTCAGTGTAGAACTCATTTCCTGACAGTAAGTCTGACATAAAGATTATTTAGAACATACCTTTTCTATGCCAGGCTAAAACAACCAGCCTGGACCTCTGCTCTATGATCAGTCCTGGCTGTCAATTCAATATTGCGATGTTTTAAGCTTCCTTCAAAAAGACATCATGTTGGGGTTTTGCTAATGCCTCAGAACTATAGTGTGTACCAGATTGTTGCAGAAGGTCAGTTGTTCAGCAAAGAGCCCAAAACATACAGTACAGAAAAAAGAAATTTTGGCAGATATGCCCTGAAATAACATACGTGCACAGTTAACAAAATTTACAAAGCTTCTTCAAAAAGCAGATACAGATACTGTTTCCATGAGCTCTGCAGAAGATGCTCTGAAGATATAGTGGTCCTGACTGGAAGACAGCGAGGATTTAGCAATCCACATAACAGGCTGAGCAGGTCCAGGCCCATGCTGTGCTGTGCTGTGCTGTTCTGCAAGTCCAGCCTGGCCTTCAGGCAGTGTTGTGCTGCATAAATCTCTTGGCTGGATTTGGCTCAGCCAGCTTGCTCTAACAGAGCAGCCTGCAGGCAGCTTCCACATCGTACCAGGGATTACGCCACCAGCCTGCCCTTGTCTTTATACAAAAGTACAGCAAGAAGTTTCCGAGTTTGACAGTAGAAATGATGAATAGAGTTGTTTTCTCATAAGAAAATTCTGTAATAGCTCAAATGATCAAAATGGGACAACGTCTTCTGTGGACAAGGTCTGCACCACATGCTGCATGTGGATCAGAGGCCCCTTTGGTGCTGCACAAACTGAGTTTCCCAGCATTTAAAGGTATGTAAGATTATCTATGCTATTCTCTCTTAGCATTAGCACTAATAAATAACATTTTAAGTGATACCTTATAGAGTCTGAATGCCTTTCTTACTAGGATCGTAATGGACCAGCATTTCCTGGTGCAAAACAGATACATCTAAGAGATGTACAGATACACCTAACAAGACAGGACTATTAAACAGTTATGATCCCCAAAATAAATAAGATACCTACACCCTTTTTAAAAGACCCAGAAAAGTTAAGGTCTGCCTTTGATAACTGCAAGCAATATATGAGAACAGTAATGCATGAAAGGCTTCAAACAGGTCTTTAAGACAGGATTCCTCTTCTCTATAATTAGCCATCTAAAAATTAGTCGTATCAACTTAACCCAATGTTTAGATTCCCTATATATTCAGCAAAGAGAAAGAGGACATTCAGTATAGCAATCCATTCCTTTTTAAGACAGGTCTCTGAAGAAGGCAAGATTAAGCTCCCCTGCAGATGCACTTGGAGTGTCCGTAGCAGCGAAGCCTGATCTTCAGCCAGCTCAATCTTCATACATAACTGTTATGGGTTTAAAGTCAAGTGAGGTGATTTCTACTGCCAGTTGGTAATGACAGGGAAGCTCAGAACAGGTTGGAAGCAGGCTGTTTGTAATGCACTAAAGACAAGTGGCCATCTGTTTTGTTATATTTAAAAAAGGGGGAATTCTGAGTAATACATATGTCCGTCTGGTACTGCTGCATACATTCGCTTTGCCGTACTCTCAGTTTGCTCCACACAATTTTGCAGGAATTCCTTCAGATTGTAATGAATGATCCATCTGCTGACACCAGACCAGGGAGATGTATTGCTCTGCCAGTGACTGTTACAACCCAGCTCTTGTTTATGACTGCTAGCGCTCTCTGTATGCCTGCAGGTGGCTGTTTGTGACCTCAAGAACTAATTATGAATAGGTGACAGGCAACTGATCTATCTTCTGAGAACTGCCTTAACTTCATCGGTGCAATCAAGACACCAAGGTATTCTGTAAGGAACAAGCTGCATGGGAAAAGGCTGCTATAAAGCAATTGCAGACAGAGTTGAACCTAGAAGAGTAAACAAGTACAAAAGAATTGTGGCGGTGTGGATGCAACAGGAACATATTCACATAGATTGCATTTGCTACTATGTCATGTTGTTAGCGTGGGTCTCAAGTTTATGCTCCAGCTCCAATTTTTTTTCAGCTGAGCACCGAGTCTATGAGTACGCTCATGTCCAGTTTGGAGACACACCTCTGGGGAAGCACAGGCAGTGGGCTATAGGGAAGGAAGTAAAAGTCCTGGCACAGACCTTTGGAGGCTTTATGGACGCAGTCACTTGGCTTGGATCAGAATTTGTTAGTGATGTTCGAATGACATTCATCCTTGTCTTTTCTTTTCTCCAGTTCTTCCTTCTTGCTTTCAAGAAAATAAATGAAGGAAATGTGGTATTTAGTGGTCAGTTCTTTGCCTAGATACTTCTGTTTCGGTTGTTTTACTGCAGGGCTTATCTTTATTCCAAAAATGCTAAAATTCACTAGGCTTTTGCTTCTTGCCCCAGATACTTCCCATTATAGGGAACAGCTATTGGAAAATCCTAGCTCCATCTGCCATGAAAAACAAACAACAGCTTCAGGAATATATATAAGCATACCTGTCTCATGGCCTGCACTTTCCAGACAGCGTGTAGGGTATTTTTCCTAGTATTACCCTTGAGTTCAGAATACCTGCTGGGAACCTAGACTGCCAAGTGCTCAACCAGACCTGATCTTGTCTACTTATCACATGTGAACAAGAATCTGGTGGGACAAGTGTTTTCTTACCCTCAAGAATGTTTCAGAGATCAGTCTAAACCTGTCTGTCCATTAATTCTTCCAATAACAATGTGTACAGGGGAAGAGTGGATTTAAAAAAAGCTCAAGAGGATTAACTGGTGATGTAGGTATAGTGTTAATTTCCTTGCACCTCCACGTCCCTTTCGGTTTCTGCAGGCTAGGTGTGGATCTGATCCTTAGCCTGAGATATGAAATAAAAGAAAGAGTTTCCCTATTGACATGGAAGCTATGGACCCAAAAGATTTTTATTAAAAATCTTCTGATTGCAACACTACATTTACCACAGACTATTTCTCTGGAAACTAAGTAGGCTCAGCAGCCTAACACATAAACCCTCTTCTGTGCTCCCAGGACAGCCTTCATTGATGAACCAGAATCAGAAAGAAGAGTTAATCCTCCAGAAAGGGAAAGAGAACTATGGTGAAAATACTGGATTTTAGTTAGGAGATCAGGGGGGGAAAAAAAGGAATATTATCCAGGACAAAGAATTAGAAAAAAGTATAGCTAGACTTATGACCTTCCCTGAAATACTGACAATCAAGCAAAAAAAGCAATCACAGAGATTTGCAGACCAGAAAATCCCAGGATCATGCTCATTCAAGGAGGCAGGTTTTTAATTGATCACCTACATTCATAACACAGTTGAATGTATTGTAGAAGAAAAAAAAAATAGAAAGACCGTACTCAGCTCCTCCAGTAACAGACAACCAAAGAGTACAAGGGGTGTTGGATGTCCCTAACTGAAACTTTGAAGGGGAGTGTCAACAGCACTGATCTGTGTCCCTAGTCCCCCACCCCAGCCACTGAGGACATCAACTCTACCACACTGTCCACTGTCCTTGCTCTATGAAAGCACCCGAGCTGCCTTGTCCCATGCTCAAGGTGCTTTGGCATGTACTGAGCTCACCAGTACAACCCAGGGACAGCCCCCAGGGTACCCCACCTGCAGTGTTATTGCCAGATGGGACAGAATCCTGTCCTTGTGGTGGCACCCTAGCACCTCCCAGCATCCTGTGTGGACATGTTCTCCCTGGCAACCCAAACACACCCATGGCACAGATTGCAGCAATACAAAGCTAGGACTCACAATACTCTCTACAAAGCCTTTTGCAGCAGCATTTATTTTAGTATTTAGAGACGGTTTATTTTATGACCAAATCTAGGGGGAAAAAAAGAATTTCCACATTCAAGGTCAAAAGTGTCTCAAACAAAAAGAGCCTACGCCTTCATGTAGCAGTCCCAAAAGGCATACAATTCATTTCGCCGTTTTGTCTGCAGCATGCCATTTTGTCAGTTCAACAGAATGTTGAACTATTTGCAGCCTTTAAAACCTATTTGGTTGCTATGGTTACCAGCTCTTCAAAATATCACTACCAGATAAAAAAAAACCCACACGTGAGGTCTGATGGTTCTGCCATGGTTTTGCCTGATTTCACAAGAAATTTGTTCTCCATTTAGGACTTTAACAAATAAAGGGTGGTATAAGTCAAGAGCAAAATTCTGAAAGGATGTTTCCTCTGGGCCTTGAAACTTTAAACTATTATAATAACCACTAACAAACTGACTGGAACACAAAATCAGAGAAGAGCATAACAACTTCAGAACAGCTGATGCTCAAAATTTATACTTGTAGCAGATTTATTTTTAATTTCTACATAAATGTAATACTGGCATTCAGATCTTCAGATAGTCTACAACTGGTTAACATTAGTGGGACAGTGTGAACTGCATCAGCTAAACATCTTGCCACAAATTTTACAAGTTTTGCCTACCTTTTTATCAATATGTATGAGTCAAATCCTTTCACATTATTAGACTAAAGGCAATATCTACTATAGACATCAAACTACACTGTGGAAAGTCATATAAGTACAGATATAAGATCATCATAGAGTGCTTTTTTTCCTCAGCAGCTCTTGATTAAGGTGAATGCCAGGAAGCCCACAGAAAGCAATGACTCTGTAAAATGGAAGCCAAAAGCTAGACCCTCAAATGGTAAGTATCTTCATAATTCCTTCAAACCACATAATTTACTCTAGCTGAAGTTTTGGCCCTGAGAGCATTGCCCCAGCAATCTTAATACAAAGACCTGATTTTTTTCCTAAATACAGAAGTGAATTATAACATCAAGTTAATTAAAGGTGATAGAATTTTTTAAAGCCTCAGTTACTAGATTATTCCAGATAAAGGTTTTCACACGCTTTGAATCAGAGATATAAGGATATCCAGTGGCTCAAAGGACAACAATAGTATACACTATTGACGGGTATTAAAAATGTTATATATTATCAAAACTAGTTTGAAAGGTGTGATTAAGCATTTCTTTTATATCCTGCAGTTCATATTCAGATGAAGTACTAGCTACCAAATGGACTTATTACATCTCTAATGAATAAACAACTTCATGGGACAGCCAGGTGATTGAGTCCAGTCAGCATGGGTTTGTGAAAGACAGGTCCTGCTTGACTAACTTGATCTCCTACTGTGACAAGGTGACTTGCTCAGTGGATGAGGGAAAGGCTGTGAATGTTGTCTACCTAGAGTTTAGTAAAGCCTTTGACACCATTTCCCACTGCATTCTCCTGGAGAAACTGCTCATGGCTTGGACAAGCATACTCTTTGCTGGGTCAAAAACTGTCTGGATGGCCAGGCCCAAAGAGTTGTGGTGAATGGATTTAAATCCAGTTGGTGGCCAGTCACAAGTGGCTCAGTACCAGGACCAGTTCTGTTTAATGTCTTTATCAATGATCTGGAGAAGGGGATTGAGTGCACCCTCAGTAAGTTTGTAGACGACAAGTTGCATGGGAATGTTGATCTGCTTGAGGGAAGGAGGGGTCTACAGAGGGATCTGGACAGGCTGGATTGATGGGCCAAGGCCAACTGAGTGAGGTTCAATAAGGCTAAACGCCACGTCCTGCACTTGGGTCACAACAACCCCATGCAACACCACAGGCTTTGTGAAGAGTGGCTGGAAAGCTGCCTGGTGGAAAAGGACCTGGGGGTGTTGGTCGACAGCTGGCTGAATATAAGCCAGCAGGGTGCCCAGGTGGCCAAGAAGGCCAATAGCATCATGGCTTGTGTCAGAAATAGTGTGCCAAACAGGACTGGGGAAGTGATCATCACCCTGTACTTGGCACTGGTGAGGCCACATCTCGAGTACTGTATCCAGTTTTGGGCCCCTTACTACAAGAACAACATTGAAGTGCTGGAGTGTGTTCCAAGAAGGCAACAAAGCTGGTAAGGGGTCTAGAGAACAAGTCTTATGAGGAGCAGCTGAGGGAACTGGTGGTGATCAGCCTGGAGAAAAGGAGGCTGAGGAGAGACCTTATCCTTCTCTACAACTACCTGAAAGGAGATTATAGCAAGCTGGGGGTCAATCTCTTCTCCCAAATAACAAGCAATAGGACAAGAAGAAACGGCCTCAGGTTGTGCCAGGGGAGGTTTAGGAAAAAAATCTTCACTGAAAGGGTTGTGAAGCATTGAAACAGGCCGCCCAGGGAAGTGGTTGAGTCACCGTCCCTGGAGGTATTTAAAAGAAATGGTGCTCAGGGATATGGTTTAGTGGTGGACTTGGCAGTGTTAGATTAATGGTTGTACTTGGTGATCTTAAAGGTACCTTCCAACCTAAAAGATACTATGATTCTAATTTCAAACTGTTGACATGAAAGTTTGCTTTTTTGTGTTACTACACTGAGTTACATTATCCAATTAAAAGGGTCTTAGATGTAAGAGAATCCATCCCTTTGAAGACAGAAGCCAGGCAGTTACAGAAATTCAAGGAACAAAATTTTCCCTCATTTTACATAACAAGACTTGAGAAATTGTCAGACCATCTATTAAAAAAAATAGTGTACTTTACTCAATGTGAAGCAGTGGAGGTTTTTCTTCCTTAGCATCAAACCAGTCAGCATTCCTTCACCCAACAAGTATTTCCAACACACATTGGCAATCAAAAGGTGGCAATGAAGATAAATGTGTCATTTTTCTGTGGATGGGACAATAAAGAGAAGCTGTTCTTACAAGTTGAATAATAGAACCTCACCGAAGAGTAGGATGGAATCATGCAGTTCTTCCAGTACTTTTCTGCATGGGTGAGTATGGACATAAACCTGTCAGTCTCGTTTCTACCTTCTTAAAAAAACACAGGCACCCAGCTGTGAACATTTTCATGGAGTATCAATTTACCGACAAGAGGAAGGATCAACAGGGACCAATAAAGCCGTGGTTTGCCTAACACTATCATTGCAAGCTCATATGCTGTTTCATCCCCTCATAATTACCTGATCATGTGCAAATGTTTTCACATAACTAATTTTGCAATGAAAACCTAGACAGAAATTTAGTTTGACCAACACACTTTCTTTACAAGCTGTTACTATTTATTAGTACACTGCTTTCAAATTCAATGTTAAAATTAAGCTTCGAAGGGAGTAATTATCACCTTATTATCACTGAAATTGTAAAAGAACAGTCAGACCCCTGTTGCATCACCTTGACTTCATATCCCTCTGAAACATTCCTAGTTCACATCTGGACACCTTCTTATTCTTTGGGAGATCAGTAAAAACAAAATAAAACAAGTTATTAGCAATGGTTTGGTTTCCAAGTTATATTCAAAACCTAGCATGGATGTCATCCAATGCTGTTGGTCAATGTTTCCACAAAATGTTTTCGTCCCACATCACCAAAACCTATTCTCTTTAAGCTTGTTTTTTGAAGTGTTAAAGATGTTGGTTCAGCTACATGGAACAACTGTTTCAAATGCAGATTTTTAAATGCCAATAAATAGTCTTTATGTAAGTGGGTAATGTGACATTCATTTCAATATTCTTTTGTTTCCATCTAGTTTAACACTACGGTTATTTGCTGTTTGAATTGCCACACTGATGCAGTACTCCAGCCATAAGCCACAACCCCACTGACTAAAGACTGAACAAACAGGACACAAATCTGCCAAGCAGTCCAGAGAAAATGAGTTTGTCTTTAGTCACATGTAAGTAGAGTTGATCATTGAACATTCAGAAGGAAGTACCAAAGTGAGAAGTCAGGATTTTAGTTTGGACAAGAGAAAATCTGTTTCTGTCTGTGTCTTCTTAGAGACTGGAGCAGAGTTTGTTTTCTGACAAAGTTATCCAAAAACAATGCATGCAGATAGGGACATAAAACTTCTATCAAAAAGCCAGGGGAGGTTAAAGGAATTGTCTCCCAAAACACATTAGAGACTCAGTAGAGAAACCCGGAGAGGACAGAATCCCTGGGGAAGGATTCAGGTAGAAAAGCCTGGTTAAATGTGTTGCAGGTGCCTGATAATCTGAAAAAGCCCCCCATTCTGGATCTGAGATGCAGCTGCAGTCATCAAAAGCCTTGCCAAAAACAATTTTTAGAGTTATGTCAGGGATGGAGGAGAGTTTGGAGATGGGATGAATTCAGATAAGACTTTAGAATAACAACAAGCTGACGACTGGGGAGATAGGAAGGTCTGGAAATGGGTTAGAAAAGCAGATAGGGGTTGTGGGTGGGCTTCTTAAATGTGGAAAACTCTCAGCAAACAGTCAGACACAGTGCAAGAAAGACACCTGAAGACACTGTGAGATAACAAGGAAGCAAAATGGAGAAAAGCAAGTGAGAGGTTTATATTTGTGATAGGAGGAAAGAAGGACAGAGTAGTAGAGAGAGGGAGAAATCAAAGGCAAGAGAGTAGCTGTATTATCTTTCTTAAGTCCTCTTTTTGAAGAAATCAGTGAAGACTTGTGTGGAGAGGGAAGAGGAGGTGGAGAAGCAGTGTGGAAGCAAGACAGCAGTAGTCCTGAGGGGATGAGACTTAGGCATCTTAATTTTCCCAGTAGAGCTATCCACAGAAGAAACATACTTGACCAGGTGAAGAAGAATTTAGGCCCCCATGAAGTGTTGCTGCTTTGTACACTAACCACTGAACAGTGTACGCTGGCATACACTGGCAACAACAGAACAGGGATTTCTGCCCATGTGGGACAACCGCAGGCACTTTCACTGGTACAGATCCTTTGCCAAATGAATTTGATACACCTGTAACATGCCTATGTGTAGAGATGAGTTTCTTTCAGTAAAATGATGAGTATGTCAGTGCCTTTTAAGATAAACCCTCTAGACTTGGTACTGCTCTGCTCCAAGAAGATTCTTCAAGCATTTTGAGAAACATTTACAGGATATATCAAGCCCTGATATGTGCTTTGTACAGTGAAGTTCTCTGATATGGTGTATTGGGTTTATGTGGCAAGATTTTGGCAGTGGGGTTGCTACAGGGGTGGCTTCTGTGAGAAGCTGCTAGAAGCTTCCCCTAAGTCTGACAGAGCCAATGCCAGCTGGCTCCAAGACCATTGCTGACCACTTCCTGGGTACAAAACCCACCTTGGGGCTAGCAGAAAATGTCCTTTTTCCTATCATCCCTTTCAGGCACCCTCAAAACAGTCCCTTGTTTTGTTTCACTGCATCTGACAAAGCTTCTGTTATCCTTTTCAAGGGAAAGCGTTTAGTGCATTTACAGTTCTAACATTTAGACCTACAAATATGTGACTTGATCATCAAAGCTAATTATCGTTAGCAGTTCCCTATGATTTCTGAAGGATGTGATGCACCTAAAAGAGCTTATAATTTATGCTTAAAGATATAATTGCCCATATTAGAGCTGATTGTCTCATCTGTGTTTTCAGAAACAAAAGGAGAAGGCAAAACTTTCCTCTGCTCTTTCATTTCAGAAGCCAGTGGTCAAATGCCAAGTTCAGGTGTTGACTTAGTGCTGAATTGCAATCATGCCAATCACCCATGAAGCTCAATGTGGACAAGAGAGATGGGATTTGACTGATGCAGTCACCTTAAGTGTCTTTTATACTCAACGCAGAGAGAGAGCTACTTAGGTGTGATTCACCTCATCCCGAAGGAAAAGTCTAAAATAAGACAGATGAGTCATGTCCCAGAAATGCCTATTTCTCACCAAAGACTTTTATGGTAGCTGTGAAAGGCTACCTTAGATTTAATTAACTACATTTTTGAGGTCTAAAGTTGGGTAAGCTGAATCTCATCAAATGTGTCTATACTGCTGCCTACTCACTCTGAGGTGAAAGGTATGAAGCGAACACAAGTAGAATCAAAGAATCATTAAATCAAAGACTCATAAAATCATAGAATCATAGAAATGTTTGGCTTGGAAGGGAGCTTAAAGATCATCTAGTTCCAACCCCACTGCCATGGGTAGGGATACCTTTCATTAATAGTGAAAAAATTATGTTCACCAGAGAACAATCTTTTTTTTTTTTTAAATAAAAATGAGATCCTCTAGACAAAGCAAACATTTTTATTACATATTTTTATTGTGCTTTTGGTGACTGTTATCAGACTACAGCATTTACTTTTGGGTCCTAAGTACTGCAGTAACAAACCATCCTGGTGATAGCTGAAAGCTATTGAGTAGAACTTGAAAGAAGCCTGAACAATAATGTGACTTCTTTATTCTTGAAGTCCCTTGGCAACATAATAGGTATAGGCAATGAAAGCGCTAGGGGAATGGACCGAAGCAGGTTGCTGCTGCCTGATTACTGGCTGCAATGAAAGAAAAATTGTTGAGAAAAACACTGATCAAGAAAAAAGGCCAGAGAGAGCCACAAGCACTCCCTCCTAGCTGGGAATGTGCTAGAAAAACACACTGCACACCAGAAAAAGACTAGAGTACTAAGTAAATTAGGTTAGAGCAAAGGAAAGCAGTGAATTTGAACAGTAATTGGGAAGGTTTTCTTTTCATGGTTATAGGCTGATGGAAAGTGTATTCCTCATTATCGGTTTGATGGGTTTAACAGCTTCTGTCACAGTAGCGAGGCAAAAAAAAAAATAAAAAAGGCTGTCATAACATTTTACCATTTCTTCCTATTAGTTATCCAGGGACACTGAGATTTGATGGCAAATCCAAAGTATTCCTAGAAAACGGGGTTGTATGTCACCATTCATAAAAATTATACCATGCCTCAATGAAGTAAACAGCCAGCAGTCATTGAAAAATTAAAAGAATGCCTCACTTTCTATTTAAAATGCCATAGGAAATGTTCTAACCACATTTTACTACTTTTTAAAGTACTTTTAGGGATGAAAACAAGAGAGGTCTTTACAAAAAGTGGTAGGCTTTTGACTGAACTGAGTAGGAAATTCATAATTTTACCATTGCTATCTTAGATTATGAGAGTCTTCACTGTTTTTCTTCATGAAAATTGACAATGCAACAGGAAGTAAAAGATAGCTGTCATGATATATGTGTTTGATAGCAGCAGGGACAGAGTATGATCTGATAATGGATGACTGTATCAGGCAAATATTACAGTATTTTAGAATCTGGTACAAAATTCACCTGTGTTTTTTCCCCAGAAATGCTGAGACTACATGATCTGAGCGCTAGCATTCATAGAATCATAGAATCATATGGGGTTGGAAGGGGCCTCTGGAGATCATCTAGTCCAACCCCCCTGCCAGAGCGGGTCTATCTAGAGCACGTTGCACAGGAACTTGTCCAAGCGGGTCTTGAATGTCTCCAGAGACGGAGACTCCACCACCTCTCTGAGCAGCCTGTTCCAGGGCTCTACCACTCTCACAGTAAAGAAGTTCCTCCTCATGTTTAGGTGGAACTTCTTATACTCA
>JAOXNO010000001.1:131200088-131250334 GCA_028565335.1 Limnodromus scolopaceus
CCTGTCCCTGGGCACCACTGAGAAAAGACCAGCCCCATCCTCCTGACACCCTCCCTTTAAGTATTTGTAAGCATTGACCAAATCCCCCCTAAGCCTTCTCTTCTCAAGACTAAAAAGACCCAAGTCCTCAGCCTCTCCTCGTAGGAGAAATTCGTATCATTTTACTGTGAGATCACATAATAATCACCTCTTTGGACCTTTCTGACTCTGTCTATCTGATTCTAGTGCAGAATCTCCAGCAACACCCATAGCTTTTGAACTTCTGTCTGTGTGTTATAACAGCTGCCTCACTGGTAGAAGAGAGATGAAATTGTGGGAAAATCCATGGATAACTGGCTGGAACTGGGATGTACTGCCTGATAGGAAAGTATATATTCTTTTGTTTCACTGATATCAGCAACACAGTTAGAAAAGGGCATTCACAAGTTTCTGAAAGAAAATGCCCAGCTTCTGAAACGCACAGACACAATACGCATGGTAAGTGTGTCCAGGTTCGGCATGTATAAATTACACAGTGTGATCACTGATTTCCCCAATGCAAGGTGGAAAGGTAGTCCTTATGATTACAGTAGTCATGGCTTCTCTCAGAGAACACTGGATGTGATTTTTGAAGACCTTATAATATTGGGCACACCGCATTTATAGAATGGGGTATGTATTAGGGCTCTTACTGGTGGTGTCACTTCAGGACTAATGATACACATAGGGTTTTGCATAACTTGTCACAGCAATTGTCACAGCAGGCTCTTTTGTAGCACACTAATGTGCCACAGCTGACAGCAAGATAAGTGCCAGCTTCCATCTAGAGATGACCAGATGCTTCCTGACCACAATGAGGCAATTGAAATCAATATCCTGTTCCTTAAGAGCCTGTACACTTCCTAGCATATGGTCAGGAAGGACATCTTCTGCAATCATAGATTACTAGCTTACTGCAAGTCCTTCATTCAAGCTCACATTCACAGGCCCTGGCCCTCAGGAGTTGACTTCAACCACACCAAAATCTGCTAAAGGGACAACACAGCAAGACAAAAGCAATCCAAGAGGTTCCTGGAGCGCACTGACAATAACTTCCTCCTTCAAGTGACAGAGGAGCCAATGAAGAGATGTACTCTCTTGGACTTTGTACTCACCAGCAACAAGGGACTTGTTGGAAAAGTGAAAGTCAAAGGCAGCCTTCACTGCAGTGACCACGGGATGGTGGAGTTCTGGGCAGCCTCATGAAGGGTAAGTGCAAAGCCTTATACCTGAGGAAGAACACCCACGCACTAACATATGCTGGGAACCACCCATCTGGAAAGCAGCTTGGCAGAAAAGAGGTGCCCAATGACAGGAATAGATGCAGTGGGCACAAATTGAAACACAGGGGCTCTCCTCTGAACATAAGGAAACTCTTTTGCACTCTGAGGGTGACCAAGCACTGGCACAGGTTGCCCAGAGAAGTTGTGGGCTTTCCCACCTTGGAGATATTCAAAAGCCATCTGAACATGGTCCTAGGCAACTGAATCCCAATGGCCCTGCTTGAGAACAGGGTTCATCAAGATGACCTCCAGAAGTCCCTTCCAACCTTAACCATTCTGTGATTTCCATCTAGAGGGCTGCACGATATCATCAACATACAGTGGGTCTGAGCATAAGGCTGATGTCACCCTGTGACTCTTCCCTGATGTTGGTGTATTTAGCTAAACCAAACCTATGGGTGATGTTGCTTGGAACAGCATTGCCCTTGAGATGAACTGGGTACCTAACACGGATGTTGCTAGGCGTGTCTCTCCCTTTGCTTGTAACTCTATGGAGTTGGGAGTTGAGTGGTGAGATGTGTCTGCAACTGCACTGAGGGGAATAGCAGCACCCAAGTATACCCAGTTTGGAAGCTCTGGCTTCATATCTCTCATGTGAAGCTATAGGTGTGACCTTTGCCATTTGCTGCTGGCTTCAATATCTACATGAAGCAGTTTTATAGCTACTGTGCAGGATTTTGCGGCACATTTTTAGTTACAGTTCAGAGACTTCATTATGCCTCAGTGAACAATGCAGTTCCTCAGCAAGTTGGTATATGCACTTCCTTACACATGGGCCAGAAGACAGATAGAAATGTCAACTGTGAATCAGCTTTTATAACCAGAGCTATTTCTTCACTTTCTAAGCAGTAAAAGTGACTACATACCCTCCCTCTGCAGGAGCTATGCACAGCAGTGCTGAGACTTGTCACTATGCCCAATTCTAACATTAATTGTTGAGAAATCCAGCTAAACACTGTTCTTGTCTTCATTTCTTCTTCATCTGTAGAACGGTTGTTATCTTCTTAATCATGACGCGGGGTCTAGCATTACTATCACCTTTACATTTTTATCATATCTGCATTATTTTACTACCCCCAAGACAAGGAACTCACTGAGGGGTGATAATTTAAAACTAAAAGAGGGTAGATTTAGATCAGATGTAAGGGAGAACTTCTTTACTGTGAGGGTGGTGGGATGCTTAAACAGGTTATCCAGAGAAGCTGAGGATGCCCCATACCTGGAAGTGTTCAAGGTCAGGTTGGACGGTGCTTTGAGCAACCTGATCTAGTGGAAGATGTCCCTGCCTACAGCAGAGGATTGGAACTAGACCATCTTTAAAGGCCCCTTCCAACCCAAACCATGCTGTGATTCTATTACCCAAAGCACTTACCTGGGTGGGACTAGGAGACCTGCACCTTCTACAGGGGAAAACCGAGAATGATGTCATAAGGACAAGATACCAACCTTACACATCATTGCACAGCTACATTTATGCAACTTAATTGCATCCATGTTGAAAACTTCCTTTCCTCCAAAATAAGTAGGAGTTGGATCTAAGCCCAGCCTACAGCTGTTAAATTTAGGATTTGCAACGTATGGGTATAACTTAGATGCCTGACCATAGGTAGCTGTTGCTTTTTGTAGTATCCTGGAGCATCCACCTCTTCTCCAATGGCCTGTACAGAATGATGCATGTCCTATGTTATCTGCAGCTCCATGCAGATGCGACAGATGTGTAAAATGTTGCTAGATACAGAACAGAATCACACCATTTGTATTTACAAGGGAGTTAGGTATGCAGTTTCCCATTACAGTCATGCAGATTTGGTCAGTAGAGCCTGGAGAACACCTTACCTCTCTCTGAAGTACACAGTTACTGAATCACTTTCCACTGATTGTAGCAGCTAATCTTTCATTGTCTATAAAGGGAGTTCAAACACCTAAATCACCTATATATGGACATTTAAATTTAGGCATCTTAATCTGCAAGGTGGCTCTCTCTCTTTTGAATGTAAATAGAGATGGACCAAATCTTTAAAAGAATTATAAGTGAAGATGTGCCCCTGCATATATGTTAGCAGTTAGATTCTTGGACTGTATCAGTATTAATCGTGCTTGACAAATGCATTTCAAATACTTATGCTTCAGCATCACAGAAAACATTTTCTTGGAGAGATGCAAGTGCACCTAAAATGGAAGAAATGCATATAACATATTTCTTACCATCTGAAATTCACTTCTCACTTAAGGAATTGTTTAATCTCTAGCTATGGTCAATGTAGACAAATAAGAACTTCCAAAGGGAATAGATGACATGAATGGCTTTTGAGAAGGCATCTCTCTAAACAGCTTGTTTAGAGTAGATCCACACTTTTAGACAGATAAAATAATTTAACATGAGTCCACCTTCACTGATTTAACTCCTTATTCAAGTTGAGGTTTACAATACAGCTTAAGTGACATTCCTCTGTCACTTAAGATAGGTGTTAGCATCACAGAGTGGTTATTTCAATAAGAGTCAGCAAGTAGGATGCTATTTTCTGTATCTGTCAAAAGTAGCTGTTGCCCACAGAGTCCTGACTCTGTAAGATCAGTAAGCTCAGAGACACATTTGGCTTAAGAAATGGAAGAAACAAAATCACAAAGAACTGAAGATAAATCTCTGCAAATGCTGCTAACATCTGAATTGACTAAAGAAGTTAAATAACAGAAAGGTGTTATAAATCTTCCCCCGCTTCAGCTAAACTAATCATCTGTACACATTAAGACAGACGGCATTTAATAAATGGTGCCCCAGGAAAAGTAAAAAATCTACTTGCTGGTGAATGCTCTGCCAACAGCAGAGTGAAGCCAAGATTACAGTGGCCTTTTAACACAGTTACCAAAAAAAAAATCAATAGCTTTTTATTTTTATTAAATTACTATCAGTGCAGAGAATGATTGAAGTATGTTTCCATTTACTCCATAGAATCATATCTCCAAGGAGCTTGCAAATAACTGGATACAGAAACCTTCTGATGGAGCAGCTCAGATATCTCTATTGTTGGAGGGGATGCTTAATGCACTGCCTTCCAGTGGCCCTTCAACAAGGAGAAAAGAAATCTGAGGACTCTATAATTGACTGCTGCTTCAAAAAATTAGTAAAAAACACTGCACGTAGAGAGCAGTTACAGCTATGAATGAACTGTGCTCTCAGTGGCTTTATTCTCCTAGAAAACCTATTGGAATTTCTATTATTAAACAAAGCACATACAGCCTCAACAGGGGAAGCAAAGAGGGGAGGAGAGATGTCATGATAATGAATATAAAACATGTTTTATTCCAAATGCTACTCTCTTGAAGTTTGAATAACCAATACATTTGAATAATCATTAAACATACCCTGAAGGAATCTACATCAACTAGATGTACATTTCCATTTCTAACAAAGATTTCCATTTCCACTTTTTTTCTGGTCCTTTTTGTATTTGCCTGCAAAGCAGTATTCAGAGGGTAAGATACGATGAAGGACTGTGACCAAATTTCCTGCAAAAGAATCCTACAAGTGCACCTGCCTGGCTGTGCTGAGGGAAACTCTTCTGAGCACAGACTATTTTAGTGATTTTCAACCTGCCTGGATACCGCAGCCGTACACATTTTCTGAAAGTGGCATTACTCCCTGTGCTGTGAATTTGCCGGTTCCTCTGCAATCTTTCACACACCCCAGGGATCCACAGACCTCAGGTAAAAAAATCACTGCCTTTTACACAGCTCATACGAGACGTTTTGCTGCCCTAGGTGCATTAGGGGTCACTGAAATAGGAAGGGTCCCCATTCATCATGCACACTAGCTACCTAGAGCCATACAACAGGTAATGGCAGCACTACTCAGCCTCTTTGACTCGTCTCATACTAAACACACAGGCCAACAGCAATAGTGTATGCAAGGCAATGCATGCCAGGATGAGCCCCCCCCGCCCATACTCAAGGTATGCACAGTGGGGTTGGGTGGGATAAAGAGGGGTGCACTCTGCACATAGAATTTAAGGGACCTTTTGACCCACCTCAAGGATCCTGAATAAGGGGCAGCTGGGAGGGAAGTTGTGCAAAAACAACCAGGAGAGAGGCAATTATAGAAAAACAATAACCTCAGGACAGCTTTTCTCCAACCGCAGTGCTGACCTTAATATAGAGCTCGTTTCTTTTTCGTAGAGAAAACATCTTAGAGATTCATTAACGGTCTCAGAAAAGTAGCAGTAAGCAGAGGCAAAAGACAGGTGAGATAAAATTTAGTAAGGAGTAAAGAAAATATCATTTTCAATCACATTCAGAAAACAATGGAACGGTGTTTTTAATAATCTCACGGAACTGTGCACAAAGTAGTCCCATTCATTCAGACTGCCATACAATTACATCTGAGAAAATCAACTATGAGCAATTCACAAGATCCTTAGTTATCACAAGATAACTAAGAAGATAAGAATGCCCTTATTGAACAGGCATAAGAATTACCCAACTTTATATCTTGTCTTCTACAAGAAAGTCAGAACAAATGCCTGTGGGAGAGTAGGAACATGTCAAGCACATATCATAAATCCTCCTAGTCCACCAGCCTCCAACTATTTTCAGCCCAGGCATTTTCTGAGCTGTGTATGATAGCCATACATTTATTAATCCTAGTTCCCTTTGAACCCATTCAAACTGTTCCTACTGACAGCATCCTTTGGCAAGGAGTTCCCCAAGTTTACTATCTGTTGCCCAAAGACACATGCCAGTTGGTTTCTTTTGAATGATGCTCCTCCTAACTTGACCTGAAGCCTCCTAGATTTTGCACCTGAAGGCATATGGCAATGGTGATTTTATAGACCTGTATTACACCTTTCCTCAGTTACCTCTTTAGCATGCTGGAAAGATGAAGTTTACTAAAGCCCAGAACCGCATGCAGTATTAAAGACAGAAGTAAACCTTACATGTTCATAATGATATAATGAGGTTGTTCTATTATCTATTCCTCCCCTAGGAATTCCTAACTTTAGGTCTTTGTTTTGACCACTATCTAGTGCTGAACTGATATTTTCTCAGACTCATCTGTCGCAACCCTATGATCTCACGCCAGAGTAGAAATTATTTGCTCAAAGCTTTTTTTAATGTAAATTTGTGGGGAAGGGCTTCCTCAGTGCATCACTTCATATTCATCTGCATCTACTTTTGCCTAAATAAGGGGCCTGATTGTCTATCAGCCAGTATTATTAGATATTTATGCATATGCAAATGGAGTGTGAGCAGTATGTGCCATGTGAACGTGGCATGAAAACAGAACCAGAAAATCAAACCTTTGTCTTCAATTATGAGAAGCTGCAATACGTTACTGGTTTTGATTGCACTTAGGAAAGCTTCATATACAAAAATGTTTCTAGAAACAATGATAGTGCAAATATGTTTTCTGAAAACTTATAGTGGAACTTATAGTGGAAAGATTGAAATTCTTATATTTGGAATAGCTTCTGGGTGGTCCCACAATAGGACTGTGAATAAACACATGAATAAAAAATGAGTATCAACTTACAAAGCTGATGACCTCTGAAGACGAAAGAATACTATTCAACTTTGGTGAGCATCAACTTTGAAGCTGTCAAATATTATAGGCTTACCTTGGCTATGCTGACTATTCAGGAATATATTATAGTTATAATGATTCAGAAGGCTATGAAAAAAATTAGTGACTTGGAAGAATTCATTACATACTGAGAGTTTTTTTTAAAGTGTGTATTAAATCCATCAGATACATTTTCATTGAAAATTGTGTCTTGCTTTTTCTGTGGTATGGTACCATGATGGCAATAAGGAAATTGTGATATTCATATCAAATGATTAGTTTTAATTGTGCCAGAAGTGTGTAAAGTTTCCAGGATAAAGCAGAATATGGGCAATAATTCCTATTTTGTTTTCTCTGTGATTATAACTTCTCTGAATATATCAAAATATGCCTTTGAAATTTTTACTTTTTCATTCTCATCTTCACCCTCCCATAAGAAACATCACATCACAAGTTAGAAGTTGTCCTTATATAGACAATATAAATGAAAAGCAATTTGTGGAAAACAAAGCAATCCCTAGTCATGTAGTATTTTATTTAATCTAAATAAGAAAGGCTAACACAAGGAGATATCATAATCTCCAGTATGATTTAATCTTGTAACATAATGCTTTGCTATGCAGTCAAAAAGAAAACAAAAAACAAAAAACTGAGCTAGTCTTAGACCTTCTCTATAGATGGAAAATCCTTCCAATCCTTTCCACAGAGATATTTTAAACCATATTAGTATGAACCCAAAGAAACCACCACTTATATTAAAAGACAAACAAACCAAGGGAGTGGGAAGGTGATGCATAACAAAGAAAGCAAAGGCAAGCTGTTGTTTCACTAACACACGGGCTTCATGTAAGACTTTCTTTCCCTTCCTGTTAGTTTCTATGGACAATGCTGTTTCTTCTGAGTTGACTCAGCGCTACACGTACTTGTGAGGAGACCAAAGGCAGAGGAGGAGACCATTGAAGAAGATGGTGTATAGAGAGGAGCGCTTCAAGGCCATGCCAGGCCCGGATGGTGCCATGGGAATGGGGGCCTGCAACTGGGTGCCGCGTTTCAGCAACCTGATCCTGGCAGCCCCAGCCCCATGCTCAGCCTCACGCCCCGGCCACCAGCCCCATCTCAGCATGGCCTCCTCCCCGCCACTCACAGAGCCCTGGTGGGGCTGTTGGTGTGGGGATGGATGTCATGCATGGGGTGGGAGGAATTAGAGGAGCTTGTTATGACTGAAACCAAGAGGTTGGGCTGAAATCTCCATTGCTAGTCTGTTTTCCAATGTAATTAAATGAATGATTAAAATCCTCTGCCCGGGTTTGCTGAAAACAATGCAATCTGTTTTACAGCACAGCCTGATGTTTATGAAATTCCTTTCTCTAAAGGAAAATAATACCCAAAGCCATGCTAGCATTTTCTAAGGCATTAATAGCTAGACATGGCATCTTTTCACCAAACGTAGTGGAAGACACTTTCTTGGAGGTACCCAGCTCATGATGTGGTAGCTAGATTACATTAAAGCACACACAATTAAAAGTGAGAACTGGGGGGAAAAAAATACAACCAAAAAACAGAATTCAATGCTTGTTAGAATAATCTGGACATCTTGTCAGCTGAACAGGAAACACCAGCTACAGAGACCTCTCTCTCTGACGTTCTTGCAGACCCTCATCCACTCTGATTCATCACAGGTTATTTATTTCAGAATGATGTCCTGCTCCCAAGCCATAACAAATCTTTTTCCCCATGCCCGAGATGCCAAAAATTGCCAAAATATGCAATGTAAAGGACTAAAAGGAAACACACACACACAAATGGGGCATGGGAAGGAAGCAGAAGGGCCTGAGGAATCCCCAGCTCTTCACTTTGTTCATCAACACGCAATCCATCTTCAGGGGCGTTCAAGTCTCTTGGGTCTCACCTCACTGCTGGGCTGGACAGAGAGCCCGTTCCTCTGTGCCGCTTAACGGAGGATAGTGTGAAGCTGCAGTAACTCACATCTGTGGCTGCACACTGCAAACTCCAGGCAATAGTTCACAAAAATGAATTGCCTGGAGAGGGACATCCTGAAGAATTTGTAGGATGCATATCAGTGAAGTGTGGTCTGTATCTGCTTTTATACAAGGACAAAAATATTCAAAGTGAGTACTCAAGCACTGGGACAGGTTGCCAAGACTGGTTGTGAAATCTCCATCCCTAGAGAGTTTCAGAAGTCAGAATGGGGAAGGGCCCAAGCACACTGCTCTAATCTCAAAGAGCATTGAAATTAGACCAGTCTAATCTCAGCTTTGACCAGGGGATTGGACCATGTGAGCTCCAGAGGTCCCTTTCCTCCTGAATTATTTTCTGATTGAATATAGGAATGACCTGGTCAGGTTGTGGGCTACATCTACAACAGGAAACAACACCATTTTAGGTAATACTTCCAGGGAACTGAACTAAATCATCTCAATTATTAGAACAGCCCCTGGCATCGTTTTGGACTGCCCCAGCTATTAATGGGCACAGCCAAGGAGACAGGACACACCTGCAGACACTGTCAATGAATAGTTTCTGTGTAGCTACCTTTTGGAGGCAGCTGAAAGTCTTCAGCAGTCTGGGCAAAACTTTTTGCATGCTAGTAGGCACCAGTGCTGGAGAACAGTCCTGTATACATTTATTTACTAGTGTAGAGCAACCCCAGTGTGGGAATTACACATGTATTTCTAGGAGTCCTTCCCAAGGCTTTGAAGTGGTACTGCAGTCTTTATCTACAATAAATAGGTTTTTTGACCTTACCACAGGACGTTACAGCCCATAGATTCATTACTTCTTTGAGTAAACACCTTGTGCCTCTCTTTTAGTGAGAGACTGAGAAAGGATGGCACACATCACACTACAGACAGGTCCAGCATCATGCAAACACCACAGACAAAATTGCTATTTTAGAAGGGCACAGACTTCCCTGTGTATCTAAGCCCTCTAGTGTATCATGCCAATCCAATGAGGATATCTCGGATATCCCAGAGCACCCAAAATGATGCAAAGCATTCCTGTTTAGGCAACTTGGTTCTAGAGAGACTTGATTCCAAAAAACACTACAGAATGGGAAGCATGTTGCATAAAACAAAATAAAATAATGATATCTAAAATGAAGTGTTGCAATGGAAAAAGGGAAACTGTATGAAGCAAGAACTGTTCAGATGGATAGACCCTTCTTGGGTTATACAGCTGTGGAGAACAAAGAATATACCTCAGTACAGTAGCATGGCATTAGAATAGAGCAGTAATTTTACAGGATCTAGTTCTCCTAGACAGAAAAATGTTTTACTAGCCCATTCACTAACCTTATTAATTTCACCTGTGGTGTCTTGCAAAAGCGACTTTTAAATTTAGGAAGTACCTTTCCTGAAATGCAAGACAAGACAGCTTTCTGCCCCAATGAGCAAAAAGCTATTCCAGTTTCCTTGACCAGGAAGTAGCAGCCATTCTGCCTGAGAAGCAGAAATATTCATGACTTTATTCTGCAGACAGGATTTGTCAATAACTGATCTGCAGGCAAAGCAAATGATTGCAAAATAGATTTGGCTCAGATGAAAACAAACAAACAAATTCAGATTCTTGCCAAAACAGACAGTGTTAAAAATTCTGTTCAGGTCTAATGATATGTTCTATTAAACCCCAAAAGCAAATGTTTTGGTTTTAAGCGCTTGTTGAGAAAATGAAGGAAAGGACAGACTAGATTCACAAAGCTGCTGCTGCCTCACTTCCTTAGCTCTGTTCCAGACTTCCTCCAAAAAGCCTTCAGCTATGCTTCACCAAGGATCTTTCCTTTAATTCACCCCTGCAGGAGCAGGTTTGTCTTTGTTTCACAGAGCAGTGCCCAGAACGCCAGGTTTGTTATTGATAGGGGAGAGGACTTGCTCTGAGCCTCCCATTTTAATAATCTTTCACCTTGCATAAAGAATTAAAGGTCCAGTGCAGTAGCAGTTAACACTTTCCAGGTGAGGGCCTAATCCACCAAGCGAGAGATGCTTTGCTTTTTGAACCAAAGCTTGTTTCTTCTACCTACTAAAGGGCACTGAGTCCCTCTTTAGGAGAAAAAAGAGAGAGGCACCCCTTTATTTCATATGAGTGATCTGAGCACATCAGCTAGTTCTGCAGAAGTTAAGTTCTCACATAACTGGAAAAAGACAGTCTTGGAGTCGCATAACATTCTGTATGAAATAAGAGAACTCCTTACCTGCTGCATTATGTTATTGCTAAAACTGTTCTTTTGGCCCATTTTCATATTTTTATGTTCTACTATAGAATTATTGAGCCCATGGTTTGGTTAAGTAATTCAACAGGGGGTAAAGGTTCTTTAAATTTTCTATGAGGGTCTCCACTCTTCCTGTCAGCTATTAACTCAAAGGAAATATTTTCCTTTTCAGTTATGCCTTAGATAACCTGAAGATGACCTTTACAGTTCAGATCACTTTATTATTTTTTTATTTCTCATACAGCCTCAGGTTTCTCCATCTGCATTACAAAACCCACAAAGACATTTTTGGTTTCCCAGTCATTAAATGCTATTACTCCATATCACATAAATGTAATGCACCATTTAGCATCACCAAAGTCTTCGGAAACAAGGAACTCCTTCTAATTACATTTTTAAAAGAACAGCTTTCAAAGGAAATAAAGTCGGTGAGAAGCATGAGATGTAATTGGATAACATGATTGCAGCACACCACATCGCAATTCAAGAAATTCTCCAACTCAGCCAATATCACCCAGTAATTAAAAATATCCATCACTTCTGCACTCCTTTGTCATGAAGGGGCAGGGTGGAACTTTAGATACCTATATTCCTAGAGGTATAAACCACAATACCCTTGGTAATGTTGTCTCGAGTTTCCATGGAAACAGTGTTTATGGTATTGCAGTGTTATCAGGGAAAAAATGAGTTATAAATAATAAAGAGGCTAATGTTGTTTCCCTTGGTCTTGCTGAACAGCTTCAGGCACTGAGACAGATGAATTGGATAGAAATGGAAGACAGCAGCTGTAACACCAATGCTTATTATCGGCTGTGCTTTATTACTGGAAAGCCCACATTACTGCTAAAGCTTCATAATGTGATGGTGCCAAATTACCTTTTATTAACTGTTATAACCGCTAAAGATCTAGCTTCCTTGGAAATAATTGGCTATGCTATTTTCACTCTAGTAATTTGTAGAATTCTACCTTGTCTTTTCAAAATGATTCAACCTCAGTTCGCATTTAGCTCATCTATTCTCCATATTTCAACCAGAACCAGATTTTTGTTTGTTTATATTTCCTATTCTGGATTCCCACAGGCCTTACAGAATATCACTCTTATAACTTCTTTACTTTTGTTGATATGCAAAACTCCACATAAATATATATTACCCCAAAGCTAGGCAACTCTCTCTTGTAACAGAAACGGGTCACTTTATAGCAGCAGCGCTTTTTATCCGTTTCTGTCATGTTATTTAGTAAAAACAAGTGGGCCTATGCAATGGCACACTCAAACGTTGGTACGTAATTGACCCAGCTGTCAGAACCTCATGGCTGTTTGTCAGCACTTTCTGTGCTCTGTAACTTTGAGAACTGGTGCAACAGAGATTGGTCCTGTGAGATGTTCAGTATCGTCAAGCCCTGCTGAAGTCATGGGTAATTGAAAGCACTCCACTCTTCACAGGAGGCCTTCAGGACCACATTCACATGGACAACTTAATTGCTTAAAGGAGGAGGTAAGTGCCCATGTCATAAATAAGCTGAGCTACTTGCCAGCTAGGTTTCATCTAATGCAGAGGGAATCTATAAGAAGGAGTTTAAGCATTGTAGAACCAACGCGGACAAAACAGGTGAGAACGACCGTATCCCTCCTTCCTCACTGGTTTAATATCTAATTATACCTTTAGAAGTCTCCTCATATTATCAATGCTTCTACTTACAATGTGAGGCCCAGGACAAAAGTCCTTCTGTATTTCAGAAAAGGGATTTTAAGACCGGTCTCACATTTCTTACAAGGGTTTCTTAACGGCCACTTTTAATTGCTGGTATGCCTGCTTTGTAAAAATGCTTCAATATTCTTTGGACTCAAGAGACAAGAGCAACTTCATGTGCTTATTAGAACATTCACCCCTGCAATTACAGTAAATGCAATTGATGAAGTCCTTATGTCCACATAAATAGCCCTGGTCTCCAAGTTTGGGTTGCATTTGAAACTTTGCAATTCAGTCCCATCACTAATTGTTTTCTACACCAACACTCCCTATTAAATTAAATGTTCTATTTTGGTGTTTTGTCTCTTGTACTTGCCAGGCACAAAGTCTTCAGAGAAATTTCATAACGAACAGTAATAGAAAAAAATCACAAAGGAAACCCCTGCCTAAGCCTACACTGACAATTGTTGCTTAATGCTCTTTTAAAAATTTTGGTTTCAAACTAGGTACCTTATGGACAGCATTATTTTTTATCTGTCTTCTATATTTCCTTTCAAACTCTTGAACTAAAGAATACTTTGTCTAAGGACTCCCCCAGTTATTTTTGTATTGTGAAAGAAAATTGATTCAATTTGTTTATCTTAAAAATTGTTGAGACAGGCTTAAGTGCATGAAGGTTTCTTTGCCAGGTCCATATCTGATGGCATGTGATAGACACCAGTTATTAAAGTTACTTTCAGTGAAAAACGAAAGGAGAAAGAGATTCTCATCCTGGTGGCAATGCCTTTCCATGAAAAAGCTGACAAGAGAGACATCACACTTCAGGATGTGCAAGTGCAAGGCGATGAGAACATCAGCACAAAAGCAGCAGCACAAAAGCGCTGCCACAGCAGCTTTGGCATGCCCAGGTGACAGCTCGCACAGCTGTGAGTGAAAGGCAGCCAGCACTATTACAGGGTAAGGGCTGAAGAGTTGCAAAGAGAAGCCCCTGGGCATCACAAAGGTTAAGGCACTTGAGGAACTGCAAAACAGTTTAAAACATTCAGGGGGAAAAAAAGACCTAATGCTCAGAGGTGGCGTTTCAGTTGGCAGTGTGTATGCATTATTTGCATCACTACTTGATGTGACTGGTACCTGACTTGCGAACTCCTTACTGGATTTTCCTATGGCTGATTGAAGTCCCCTAGCAAAAGTTTCCAGGCAGCACTGATGCAAACAAGGTCTGTGCCAAGTTATAGTAATCCATTTGGACTGCAATGGCACACAGGTGTTTCTTGGCAGGATCAGAACCTGTTATGAGTATGCATTGAACAAAGACTATAAGACAGAAACTTGTCCAACATAGACACAAAGACACACATTTAGTCCCACAGCTAAGCTATTGAAAGATCAGCTTTAGAACTGTAAGCTATTAATATATGTGGTCTTTCCTTCCCATAGGTACAAATTAAAGGTAGTGTTCCTAAATTACATTTGCAAATATTTGCATGCACATGCGCAACTTCCTGAATTAATCAACTTCATGTTGGTTCAGAGCTAGGCTAGAAGCTTGTGTTTGAAGTGTTGAAGCAGTGAAGGTGAGAAAATTTATGGACTGCCTGGCATTAGTGTACCAGACTACAATGATCACAAATTTTCCTAACACCTCACTGAAACCAATGGATTGTTGTAGTCCTTTAGCCTTTAGCAAAACCTCAGCTATAGCAGTGAGAGTTTTCTGCCTTTGCAACGTGGTGATTCCACTTCATTGCTCATAGCAAATTAAAAATATTTTTATGAATGTTATTTAAAGGAGAAAATCCATAATGATTTAGACTCTTGGCCTCTTCAGTGAATTGTCAGGATTATTTTCGAGAATTGTTACATTGGCAGGAGTGCTTAGCAAATCCATCAATAATATGCACAAAGCTTTCTCACCACAATTTATTTTATAAACGGATGCCAGATTTGTGCTCTTATAGCCATATCCAGATGCCTAAATTTGGAAACAAAGGCTGTGCATATCCTGTAGCTTCTGCAGAAGGAAAAGGGAGGTAAGAATTGCCTCTTTTTCCCTTTTTTTTTTTTTAAAGTCAAGGCAGCCTGCTGCCAGCAATACCTAAATATGGATTTAGGAGTTGAAAAGATCATCACTATCAGAAGACAGACTGGTTTCATCAACAAAGTATACATATTTCTGCTATTCAGAACTGTAGGGTTCCAATTTCCCTTTTAGCACCCAGTGAGTGAGCCTGGATAGGTATTTCACCATGTGGATCCTGAGGTGCCGTATGTCCCTTTCTGAAAGAAATAAGCGGCAGGTGATAGGCATTTCCCCATGGCCTAGAAGGAGCTTTCCAGTTACTCTGCCATCTCCAAAACTAACTTTTTTTAGGCTCACTGCCAGACCTGTGATGTAGGGCTTGTGGGAGAGATTGGGAAGCAAATATTCTATAATGTCATCAGATTAAATGTACTACCATGTCTTTTAGACAGATGACAGACACACTTTCTGCAATCAGTAACATCTATTTTTGCATGGATTTTTACTTACTAAAGGTCATAGAAGTTTAAGAAGATAGAGTTAAAATCTCTGAAACATTTAAAGGTAGTTGCATCCAAATAAAACAGAAAAAAAAAAAAGTCCTTTTAGAAGGGAAAGAAAAGCTATTTTATATCTTTATGGTAAATATATTTTCTTTTAACAATGCAGAAAAGCAGCATAGCTCAATGGCAGTTGTAATTATGTAAATTATTTCTGTAGCATATAATATTTGGAACTCTCTGTCTGGGTGAACGAGGGAAAATTCAACTTCTTTCTCCAACAGTAAAGCTAATGTACTCTTATCAAGACTGTTAGTGGTATCTTGGAGCCCTCTAGCTCACAGTTCTTTTGTGATATTTTGAGATCTATTACAGCACTGTTAATTGTGTTTTGAAACATTGATTTTAGGAAGGAGATGGACTGTACTACATTAGAAAGCATTTGAGCCTTGGCAAAAATGTACTGCACACGCTGAAAATTAAGTCAAGATTGACTTGTACTTGTACCCCACAGGGAAAGCATAAACACTTGTTAATTATAAAGGAAGCTAACCACCAAGGTAGCAGGAGACACAAATTCATATTTCCAAAGAAAGAAATCTAAACATTTGTTTATGCAACCCTGCTAGAGAAAGGGCCGTGCAGATCTCTCTGCATTAAATGAGCTAGCTCCCCAGGGCAAACGAACCCGCCCGGCAGCGCAGCTCCAAAAGACTGACTGAGTTCCAAAGCATAACCTTGCTGCCTCTTCACTACCCTTTGGGCCACCACGGGGAAGCCACACTACCACATCCCACCTCCACCAGCAGGCTCATGAGGCGCTGGGGTTTCTGCAGCCCTTGTATCTCTTATAGTCCTCTCCGGTAAGAGAGCAGTGAACTGGGGTAAGCAAGAAAATATTTTCAATAAGCTTTAGTCCCTAGTCACAGGACTAGGTAACTCATTCAGTGTTGTTACCAAGCGTATGCTGTTGCCTCCATGTTCGCCAGGCTACTCCTTTTAGGCAGCTTGCACTTCCAGTCCATCTTCCCTTGCCAATATCCATTGCAAGTCCCAAGGGCTATGTCCACAGCATGGCCTCAAGCACCCATCCCATTTAATTGTTAGTGTGCCTGTGTGCTGACAAAGGTTTATCTTGTGCCAGTTATCTCCAACCCAGACTAGGCAACCAAGCATTTTTCACAGGAGCGCAAGAACCCAGCAGAGCTCATACTCACAGTGTACTCAGAAAACCATATGGATGAATCCACTGTGTTCTGGAGGAGAGGAGGGTTTAGCACACAAGCACAAGCTGCCATTGCTCCCAGAAGCAGAGAAAGGCCCAGCATCATTATGTTTGCTACTGCAGACACAGAGACATTAGTAGGTTGAATTTGAGCTCCACATCAGAAAAAGAAGCAATAGCAACATCTTGACCTCCACCTGTGCTCATTACTTTAGAGCTGCTGGAAACAGCCAAAAAGTAGAGGTGAATCTAATTTCCATTCAAGCAGATCAATAAAAAATAAAATTATTGCTTCCCATGCTGTCGTTTACATGTGCAGTTCTTTTTTGACAGGACTTACTGGTAGCAGGAAACTCACAAGAAAACAAAGCAGCTTCTCTAATCGCTGCTGAAATGCTGGTTTTAGTGACAATCCATACGGCTATGTTAGAGGCAGTAGATAGAAGAGACTACTGTTCCTCTTTGATCATAATTGGAATATAAATGACTGTTTGCTCTAGTCAGACACATTCTGCACAGTGGACATAAATTAAGATCAGAAAAATAGTAGGCTTTGAATGTATGAGGAACAAATGCTTGCCTAGTATTTCTAGAAAAGTAAAAGAAGGAATTGAAATAAAACTCTGACAAAGTACTCTGTGTTCTTGTATATGCCAAGTGAAAATATGGGGGGAGGTAGAGCTCTCATGCTCAGTGCACAGATGTCTTTGTACAGTTATTTGCTTTCTTGTTTGTATTATTGACAAAGGATTGTAGTGCATAAGATTAGTGCAGCTAGACAAAGCAAAGCCTCGATGCATTAGCGCATGGCTTAGCATGCTGTCTGGGCTGAACAGGAGTGAGTCTGATGAACTGAGTGCGTGAAAACCCATTGCACCAGCTTATAGTGAGGCTGGTATGGTGGAATGGGCGAACCCCACATCGCACTAGTTTGAGATAACACTGGGGAAACCAGATCAGTGAAATTCACCTGGTTTAGCATGTGTGTTCAGAATGAGCCAGGCAGGGCAGCTGAGTTGAGGCAGCAAGAGATGTATTCCCCAGTTTCCAGTTTTTACAAAACAAAAAATACACCTGTATTCCTATTGATTGAAAAAGGAGGTGGGGGAGTAGGGACAGAGGAGAGATATGAAGAAAGGAATGAGGGAAATAAATAAAGGTCAAAGACTAAAGCAAAACATTTTCAGAGGCTCACATAGATGGAGAGGATGTAAGAAAGGTTTACCCTCAGTCCAGCTGATAAATGCTATCTCAAAAGGGAAACGTGACAGGAGTGGAAAGATTATAAGTCAAAATACAAGGGCACTGTTAATAATTTATTTCATTGCCCTGTGTTTTGTTTCCAAAATTGCAAAACCTTCTCTTAACCTTCACTTTGACAAAATAAAGAAAACTGACTCCTTTTATCCCTAAGTCTCATCTATTAAAATAGCCAACTCTGAATGAGATGACAAGCAAAAAGGTCCCCATTCTTCTGAGCAGTGAGTTGAGCAGGGTGAATAGGCAAATTCACAGACAGCTTTTCTTTCAGCAAGCATTAGGAAAGCCTAGAAAATTGGGGGACACATGTCACACTCCTACAAAGACCTGTTTGGGTCCGGGAACACTGACACTCATGCTGTTAAGATAAATCCCTTTTGGGAGCTGATAACTAACACAGACCTGAAGAGCCACATAATGCCTATGAACCCCAGAATGAAACACTCTCAGTACCCATCAGAAAAACAATACACTTTTCTGAGCTGTGGCCAGATACAACTAAGCAAAGCCCAGCTAATTGCACAGATCTGCAGGAAAGAAAGGGCAAAAATCACCCATCTAGTTTGCTTACACCTATCACCAGTGTTGTCTGTAGGTATCTCAGAGGAGGCATATACCAGCTCCCCAACATTAATTCTTATGTGAATGTCATTCAGCATGGCTTCAGTTCCCTTAGTTTCCCTCCAAACCACAAGTGGCTGCTTGCTAAGAGTACTGAGACAATACTATGGTTCTTAATAACAAAATGCTATATAAATAAATAATAAGAGAAGAGAAAATCAGTGATATGTTCTACTAACATTTTGGTTCTCCAAGTTATGGATTTGGTTCTCCAAGTTAATTCTGACTGTGCTCTTTAGACAGTCCAGCAGAATCATTCATTCTTTGGGATATCAGATGGGGAAATGAGTTTAGGATTAGATTAAGCACCCACCAGAAGTCACTAATGTTGCATAAAAATAAATCTAGAAATATATTTTCTTGATTCTAAAAGTGGTTTAATGATAAAGCCTCAGAAATTGCAGCCTTAGGGTGGGGGTGGTCATTATTTCCCCTCTCCATTAAAGTAATCATGAGAGTGCTATGAAAGCTGGGAGCATTGCCCAGAAGAAGGACTTTGCTTTCAGGTGAACTTCATAGGTTCAGGGAATTTGAACTGAGCATAACATTTGAGGCATTAATTGGAGCACTTGTCAAATGTAACATTTTTAGTGCATGATGATGTCTTCATTAATCATGATGATACTGTATGTATGATAGCCAAAATGGAAAGAAAAGCTGAAGACACCAGATTGCAATTCCTCCAACCCCCCCATAGGACAGAAGAGCTTGAGAATTTGGGTTTTATACTTTCCAGTTTGCAAGATGCTAAGAAATACAGGGCCGTGTCCTAATTTTAAATGTTCTTTTTGAGCTCCTGATGCTATTGTCATTGGCAAGCATGCTTCCAAAGTTACACTGTGCACCCCTGCCTACTTATTCATACTCAATAGTGACACAGAAAGCAATCAAGTTAAAATTAATTTGAGTTTTTGCACATAAGAGAGGCTGAGTCTTTTCTTCCTCCAGCAGAAATATGATTAAGTTTTTCTATTTCACTTTGTCCTACAAACAGGAGATATCCATAAATTATAGAAGCATAAAGGCTTGGCCTTTTCACATCCAGATAAAGCAGCCATTTGAAGAATGTTCTTAATTTCTTCAGCCCATTGAAGAGATGCTCTGCTTTTCCCAAAGGGTCCTTTGACTCTTCAAACTCACTCTTTCAGTTTAGTTGCTTACCTAATATGACATTGATGTTTTCATTTATCTCATTTGTGGTAAGTGAAAGGTCTTGTCAATAGGGATTTGACACATCTTAAAGTTTTGGTAAGACTTCTTTTCCTTTTTAATGAAATCATTTCCTAATACTCAGTCTTTTTATAGTGTCACGTTGAGCTGACAAGAAATTGTTTCTTTTCAAGGTTTCAGAGACTTTTCCCAAGGTAGCTACAACTCAATCAACACAGAAATAGTCTTGCAAAATGTTTTCACAATTTTAAAAGGCTAGAGGTCTCAGTAGCTCCTTGCTATGATGTTAAGAGGTGACTCAGAACCTATAGCCAGAGTGTGCCAAATTTAATTACAAAAGAACTTTATGCAGGTCAACAAAATTCTCTTAAAGGTTAGATTGTTCCAATACGCTTTGAGCGAAGTATTGCAACTCAAACATACAACCTCTTCAAAAGGCTTGAGAAGGAAGTTGCCTGCTAGAGTGAGCAGGAACCACGTTACTTACAGGGAAACAGATGCAGTTGTAGAAACAGGGAAGTGACTAACCTGTGTGTTCAGCATTATCATGGAAAAGGTTGACAGCTGGTGCTGTTGGACAGTCCTATGAGATTGAATACCAGCATGGAAGCTACTGATGGTTTTACTGGGAGCGCTGGAGGCCTGCCCACGGTGACCTTGGGCACAGCTGCAGTGGCCCATGGCTTTCAGGGGGAAGGGTCACACCATCTGCACTTTCGCCAGACAGATGAAGGCAAAGACCAGAGGGGAGCAAAGGGACTAGGAAAGGAGGGTGCTCTGGCACACCAGGTAATGGGTGGCTTCCTCACATACCCCAAACTGTCTTTTCCTGTCATGCATTGTCACCTTAAAGACATTGTCACTGATCAGTGTTAGTGTAGCCAAAAAAAAGATTAACTAAAAGATTTGAAGATTTATTTAAGGTTATATCCTCAAAGAAACATTCACTTTTCATCCTTCTTCAAGGCAGTCTGTAGTACTTTACTGTATAATAAGGTGTGGAAGCACTCTTACCTCAGTCACACAGGCAACAAACCGAGGCACTGAAAGACCTAATAATCCTACACACAGGAATCTGTTTAGGATCTTACTTATTTAATATGTCAGTGCCCTAATCCATGCACCATCTATCCAACTGGAGCCAGTTCTCTGTATACAAGCAGATGCAGCTTTGCCTTTGTCCCTTGCAGCAATCTTATTCTAGAGCCAGCTGCCAAAGATGCCTAGAAGCCAAGGGGATAATGAATTTTTATAAGTTTATGGCCCTAACAAGATGCTTCACCAGGCATAAGTTATTACAGTACACAATTCCAATCTTTATTTACAGAGTATGAACCTAGTGAGAATTTTAGCACATTTAGTCCAGCTCATTTAGGAATCCTCCTCTGCTAGGGAAAAACCCTAGGCTGAAAATTTTTCAGCTTCTTATGAAATAAATGAGCTTTCTCCTGGAGGCAAAAAGGGAAGAAAGAGAAAATATTTTGACATTTTTGTAAATACCTAGTCATTAACAAATTAAATTAAACTCAGACTATGCGACACACGTGGACAAATAATCTTAGGTCTGAAAATCAAAGGATGCCTTTGAAAGCTTTGTGTTATATGTCAGAAGTCGAGCACCCACCACATTCCAAGCAGTGCCAGAAAACACAGGGAAGGCTGGTCCCACTGTTCCCATCAGCTCCTAGCTCTCACCACGCAAAGGAAAGGTGAGCTTAGAAGCTACCACTCAAAAAAGGAAAGGTGAGTGTAGAAGCTACCACTCAAAATGGAGCTGTCTTTTTTTTTTTTTTTCTGGAGAAATAGATGAAAATTGGGGTGCCTCAAAACAGAGTCCCCAAATCAAGGTGTAGTAGCAGTTAGGTGTAAATGATAGGCCAAATCACAGTTTTATCTCCCCATTGTGTTTAAGATCAAACATAAGCTATCATCAGATCTTTATTGTGATATAAACACATGCCTCATAGCTGATCTGACAGATGGTACTTGAGCATAGCAGTTAAACTGGCTGTGCTTATATGAATACTCAGACATGGCAAATGGTCTTTTGCACTCTTCCAACACACACAGACTGTTTCTTCTTTGGTAAACTCACATGCTAAAATAAAATGAATGTCAATTTGCTCTCTGGATTTTCCCTCTAATAAAATTTGGCCATAACGGCAAGTGCTTTTCCACTCAAGATAACTGAACTACCTTCATTCACTCTTTGCAACAGCTCACAGAACAGGCAAGATTATTTTTGAGAGATGTTAGCTGATGTTTAACATATTGGAAGACTTTGTACATTTTGGCTACTGAGTCTGTCAGTTAGGAGAACAGGAACAATGCTTTTTAATATGTCCCTACATTGTCATTAGTGGCCAGATGCTTCCCAGAGATGTACCCAGATGGTTCTTATTGAAAGCAACAGGGGCTGCCCGCATCCAGGGGTAGATGTTCTTCCATTTTAGAAATGGTAGACTGACAGAGAGGAAGTCATATCTGAGTATGCCAAGCCTTATGTGGAAAGAGTCCTAGTCCATGCTATATTGATTCAAAGGCACAGAATTATACAGAGCCGTCTAGTTTGTTCTGAATTTGTCTGAATGTTGGGAATGTCTCAAATAGATACAAATGTTACTCATGTGTACTTGTCCCCAGAATGGCTGGCTGCTTTCATCATTATTTAATCAAAGAAAAAACATCACTAATCTGAAGAAAGAGAAGCGAAATAACAGGAGAAAAGTTACATCCCTTCTTTGTGGCTTTAGAGCATGGGATGTTGCTATTTTCCACTTGTATTCCTACTCTTTTCCAGGTCAGATGAAAAAATAAATTAAAAATAAATAAATAAATGAGAGAATGAAAGAAAAGAAAGGGAGGCATTTGTGAGGGGTCACCATTGGGCAGGGCTGGTTCCCTGAGCACCACAGTAGTTGCAGCTCAATCTGTTCGCAAGCAGTGAAGTCTTCTCACTCTTATTTTAACACTTTATGCAGTCTCTCAAGACTTCCTTCTTTTTTATGCAGCAGAGATAGTATTCAATCATGCAAATCCACTAACTCATTTGCCTTTCACAGAAGGATTATTTCCCAAGGATTCCTCTGTTGCTTGCCACAGGCTTTACTGCTCCCAAACATGAGCAGCAAGGCAGACTCTTACACCATGGTTACCTGCCCTTTCAGTAAGGATGCAGAGCTTTCTGAGGTCATCTGGCTATATGTTCAGATGCATTTTTGGCCATTATTCCTGGTAACGTGAAGTACCTTTTTCAGTGGAGATCAATAAATAACACAGCCACTTCCAGATCTGCAGGGATACCTAACCCTTTCAGAAATGACACCTTCCTCCTTTTCTGTTAAGTGAAGGGAGATCCAAAGCAGAAAAGGAGGTGGAAGACATCTTAGAAAACGGCAGTTCTCATAAAATATCAATTAATTTGCCTTCTGCTTAGGCTGAACAAAATAAATGTTGTGAAGATCAGTAAGAAATTGGATTTGGTAACAAGCATCTGTTTAGAAACATGAAAAATTATCTTATACATGCAACAAAAAGAGCAAGAGGGAATAACTGGAGAAGGAGAACATATTTCTGTCATTGATGTGGAAACCAGGAGTTGCAGCAAAATATCCCCCAAATGGTTTGCTTTGGGATGAACTGCAGAAAGGCATCTTGGAGTCTATTGTTGAATCTAGCCTAAATGTTCAATAAAAAAAAGAGACAGCAGATTAAGATACATAAATCATTTCCACTTAGCCACCCATTTGCATTACCAGGGGAAAAAAGATGAGAAGAAATACGTTAGTAAGCAGAAGACACAGTAGAGTTTCAATAAGTTTCCTGGTTTCTTACAATTTGCACCTTACAAGGGAGGCACTGTATGATCCTTTACTGTCTAAGATGAGCAATCTTTCTCTCTTTAATAGCACTGATAGGATCTCTTCCTCTCCTCCTACAGAATTTCATGAAATTTGCAGAAATATAGTGCATTTGCATTTTCCAATTTTTGTCAACCTGGTTGAAATTGGCAAAAAATGTTTAAGAGTTACTGGGGCACTGACAGGCACACAAGTATGTGTTTATGTGTCGGTATGGCATGCGACCATATAGGTTTTATTTCCTTATGAATTCAAAGCTAAAAAACTGTTGTCTTTAAAAATTAGTTTAAGCTAACCTGAAAATAGATGGATAATCAAAATCTAGCTGTCGTTTTGGGGTTTTTTTCTTTTGTCCTATAAACAGCTGCTTTGTAATCTGCCCAGAGTCAAGATGAAAGTTCTGATTAGAATTTGCTTTGGGAGAGAAAACAGGAGGCCAAGAAAAGTTAGGAGCAAGAAACTGAGCCCTGAAGAGCGGGCCGATTCAGACCATCTAGTTAGCAATAGTTGCTACAGACGAATATGGTCTTTTGAATACTGATATGGCAAAAATGGTTACAGGTTGCAAGGCATCACTTCCTGCTTTTGAAGAATCATGGGATTCATATTATCCATTAGATTAAGACACAGCCTGAGGAATGGCCACTAGAGAAATCAGGGAAAACAAAAGAACTAAAATATCCCTTTGAAAATCACACTAGCAATGCTAATGTCAGAGGTGATGTTTGTTCTACACGATTCATCCAAACAATGTATCTTTATGGTAAAGATTTTCAAGATAATGCCTCTATTTTGTTTCTTTGTATATTAAATAATTTAGCAAGCATTCCTGTGTTCTCTGTAATGTCATTCATTACACTAGCCATAAATGTTTGAATGTTAATTAGTTCTATGGTGTTTCACTTCCTTCTTTATAACAGCTACATCTGATTCTGTCTAATGTTTTCCGGGAAAACAGAAAGAATGATTAAAAAATTCTGTTTCTGTGCAACAACATGGAGTTATTTGTAAAGAAATACACAAGCAGCTGCAGAGAATGTGTTTTAATAATGCTATTATGCAATGCCCAGAGATTGCCTTTGGAAGCAGGGCGCCAGGTAGTGGAGAACTTAGACTGCCCAACCATGGTAAGGTTATCTCCTTAAAGCCTTTCAAAACGTGGTAGGAATATAAACATCAATGTGACAGCAGGAAGATACAGTACATAAACAAGGAATTTAAAAGAAAGAGGTGACTCATCTTGATGCCTTTGGAATTATACTAAGAGTAATCTGTCTTCCAAACCTGAATACAATAGTCAACTTTTAACACCTAGAGGCCTTTTGTGAATGTAAGATCTGTCACCCATCAGATACAGCTTTCAGCAGACCATGCCAAAAGAAATCCAACATGTCATTTCCTAAAAGAATGAGAAATAATGCAATCTGTTGCAATGTAATATACAGCAATACACAGGAAAAATACTAAAGAAGCTGAGAGATGGTGTCCTTCACTACACTCTCTAGAACAAATCTCATGTACTATGCAGGATGAAAAACCTGTTTCTGGTAGCTTGTCTTCTTTATTAAGTGCATTCACACCTTCTCTCTAGATTTTCCTCCCAAAGGTCTGGCACCAGAAGCCTTAATCATATGTTTAGGGTAGCAACGTTCTTAAATTAATATAATGCATGCAGCCCTTTTTCAATCAGATGACATTACTGTTTCAGGCAAAGTGTATCAACATGTTACAATCAAACAGCAGTTCTCACTGTAAGTGAGAGAAGTAAAGAAAACAGAATACAACCATGTGTTTAATATGAATATAACCATATTCCAACAGCACCATTACTTTACATTACTGAAAAAGTGCCTGGCCTTAGCACGTTATGAACCGGATCACTTCCTCTACTTGTGGCTGTACATCAGAGGAAAAATAATGCTGTACTTCTTCTGTTTGAATAGTAGTTCTTCAAGTGGCCATATACCTCTCTGAATAGTGTAAAACTAGGTGTTTTGCCACAATGTCAGGAGTCTAAGTGTTAGTGCTGCCACATGTGCTAGCAGGTTCCTTGAACTTTGTTTGCAACAGCAAGAAATTCAGGATAAGGGAGTGCTGAACACAAAACTATATGAGGACAATTTACCTAAGCAGAAAGAGGGAGAGAGAAGCAAGCAGTGGGCATGGCTGTGAAGAGCAGTTCCCCCTGGCAGATTCATAACCTGCCCCTGCTGTAAGACCCTGTGGCTCCAAACCTCCCGGGAGGGGATTCAGCCTCCTGCCTATCCACTTGCCAGGTCTGCATCCTTGAAACAATTCCAATGGGGATCTTCTGAGCCAGAAAAACACTCATTAGGAAGTGTTCCACCACTTTAAAAGACCTGGAGATTAAATAAATGCTGTTTAATTAAAATGTTGGAACAATTTTGGTAAGAAATGCTGCTAAAATAGTGCTTAGAGTTGTCCCAGACTGAGAAGCAATTAGTATGATTGTACTGAAGGAAAGGTGTACTTCCAATAATACCCTTCCCTGCTTATTATTATAGCTGAGTGCCACTTGTACTGGAATTAAAAGTGCACTCACTCTTCCTCATCAACTCATCTAAGTGCTTTAAAAATTTCATGGATGTGTGGTTAACATCAGTGTTACAGATTTGAACGTGGCAAACTTGACAAACAACAATCTGGAGAAATATATATATTAAAATAATTGAAGTAAAGCAAAAAATGCTTTTCTTAAAAATGGCAAGTTTCACTTATTTGTTTTGTTTTTAACTGGGATTAACTCATGGCTGTCATCGTCACCAAAGTTATTCTAACAGTCTGGCTTTTATGTCAGCTACACAGTGGGTGCACACATGGAGGGAAAAGAGAGAGCCCAATTCTCATCAGTGCTCACTAATGGAAGGGATCAGGCTTTACAAGCACACTGTGAAGATGAAAGGTTATTCAAACTTTTGACTTAGAGGTCTTTAGTACAAGCTGGGTAGTATGTGAGCCAGATCAGCATTCAGTGCAGCCAACCTCTCATCCTGCTATCATCAATTCACACCCAGCCTTTGAAAGCTGAAGAAAGAAAGGCAAATGTTTTGATACAATCTTCTCTAGCAAGGGCTTTGGGGGAAAGGCTTTAAGCTGTACAAAAAAAATAAGGGCACAGAATAAAATTCAGAAGGAGCTCAAATTCTTCTAAAGAAGAAATTGAATAATACCTGTGAACGTGTACTGGGAGGGACTGGGTGTTCAAGAGGTCTGCAGCAGTGGAAAGAAGGAAGATAACATGGAGGGTAGCAGGATCTGGGAAACCAAAGGGAAGGCATGTAGGTATTAGAGGCCACTTACCTCTGGCATTCCTGAGCCTTCTTCCAGCCCCTCTGTGTGTGGGCTCCTCCAAACTCCTTCAACTCTTTTCAACAGACTCTTTACCTTCAAACATCCCCACCCCACCTTATGCCATACCCTAAATCATGCCCGGCACATCCTCAATTTCATACTGAAAAAATACTTTTCCAGCAGACTGAAACACAGACTTCAGACTAAATTTCAGACATTTTGAACAGAAGCCCACCTCCCGGGGCACAAACAGTGAATTATAACTCAGGGGCACTATCTGTGTCCCGAAGGAAACACCTACCCAGGGTAGGTATATTTACAGCCATACAGCAGGTATGGAAGCTTTCTCCAATGAAGAAGCAGGGTTGAGACTGCAGCAATGTAAACCTCCAGCCAAAGGACCAGGACTGATTGAAAGGGATTGACTTGGAAAGAGAAGACAGGTGGCCTCCAGAATCTCCTTAGCTGTGCTTACAGTTGAGCTGGAGGTAATCCTACCCCCTTCCAGAGAACTAATAGAAACACTCCTGGTTCTTCAGCTGGTTCCTAAAACTGCCTCCAGTAAGTTTCATCCTCTGTCAGAGGTGTCCCTCTCCCTCTGCCTGCACTCACCATCAGGCACCTCTGCTCTACAAGCCCGAGGGAGCACATCTGCATAACTGGATCTCACCCCAGTGTTAGGGAGTCAAGCAGCAGTATGTAGTCAGTGCCTTTGCTTGTAAGGGCATAGTGCCCTGAGAGCAACCACAGCTTTCTGGTATCTCAAGAAAGACTAATGGAGAGGAGGGTGCAAAGGTGAAGCAAACAAGGTCAGAAAGGAGCACAAATTTGGGAAAGAAAAAAAAAAAAAGATAAAAAGTTTGAAGAAAAAGAAAAGTTAGGCTCCAACCTTGGTGGTCGGGAAAAGATACTTACCTTAAAACTTGGCTTTCAGCGACATCTGCTACCGTGCATTCCCCAGACAAGGACTACGCATTACATCTTTCCTGTTATCTCATGTGCCTACCAAACACTAGCACAGGAAAACAGGGCTTGGCCACAATACACATGCTGCTGTAAGGTCTTCATCCACATCTATGCCTCTGAACATAGATAGACAGAACTGTTTGTAAACAGAACTCCCTGGGACTATCAAAAACCTTGGGTGAGACTGTTTCTTTTGTAAGTTTATTATGAAAAGTAAAAACTGTATTAATTTAATAATTAAGACCTAAACTGGTTGATCTTTATCTTGTCCAAATAAACACAAGAAAGTAAAGGGAGGCAGAAACCAAAGTGCAGATCAAAACCCAACCTGGCCAAGTACAGGGTTAGGTAACAAAGATGCTGTGCTTGATAACCAACACTTCAAGCTGCATGAAATTCCCAGTTTGGTTTGAAGACCAATGTATGTATTTTTACTAACAGCATCATTAGCTGGCAATAAAACACAAAAGATTGCTTTGTAAATCTTGCTCTGTTCTAGTTGACCATGGAGGATTAAAAAGGGTGGGACATGCTCTCTTGTCTACTGACCGCATGACATATAAAGTTAATTCCTCCGTGTACGAATTCTCTAGAGGCACAAGAGGTAATTGCTGAAATAAAAACTGAAAGAGTATTCACTTACTGTTGGCAGCACGCATTAAAAAACAAGATTTTGAAGACACCCTCCCAAAAAAGTGCTGCCTTGTGCAACTGATGGTGTGAACTGTGAAGTTATTGTTCCTTTACTCATCTACTCAATATCATATACAGTCTGGGAACATGAGAGAGGCTTATGTCCAACACAGACATACCATTCAAGTTGTAACAAAAAATGGAACTGGTTTCAGCACATACCTACTTACCTCCACTCATGATTTTCAGTGACAGGCATTGCTAAACAATTCTCTTTCAAACTTCCCATTTTCCCATGTGAAGTTAGTGGAGACTCAAAGTGTGTGCAATGAATTACAAAGTTCCAATAGTTGCTAGAAAAGATCACTCTAGTCATTGGCAGCATGAGTTCTCATCTGCAGCTGAGCCAGTGATGATTTTCCTGACAATGAAGGCGCTTGCATCTCCTTTTGCAAAATGCATATTCAGAGTGTTAATACCATGCTTTTCTGAGCATGCATTTGGCAAAAATTATTTTTCAAAAATGTAATTAACTTCTGTTCTGGTGGAGTCAGCAATGTATTAAGTAAAAATCAGCTTACCTACAAAGGAAACATAAAAATGGTCTAACATTGTTTATCCGGTAAAAATTAAACCATCTAAAAGACTTGGCTTAGATGATCCACTTAAGTGTTCCATCTTCATAAATCAAATAAAAATTACGGTCAATGTTATGCAGTAAATGAAGAGTTGGAGAATACAATAACTTATAAAGTATGCATTCTGAGTGTGCACTAGGAAACACAGCCTGTAAACTGCTAAATGCTGCCTAGAGAGGCTGTCCTGCCCTGTATCCTCATTTTTCAGGAAATTCATCATGTGCTATAAAGGTCAGAAAGATTAGTAATATGAAAACTTAACTACACTAGGTTTCATAGTAGGATTTTTGGGCATCTTACCATCCAGGTTTACAATCTGGCCATGAAAAACTAACTTGTCAGAGAATAACAGCCACATAATTTCTCAAAAAAAGATTGGATAGCTGTTAAAAGGAGATTCCAGCATCATTGGAACCCGAAAAATATCTGTCTTACCATAGAAACTACAGCCTGTGTGTTTTGAATGCTAGGATTATTTATTTTTTTTTTTGTGAAGAGTTTTTTTGCATTTATTTAAGCTGAAACTTAAGATACCTGACAAATGATACTAACCATCTGGCTTTAAGTTGCACTGATTTCCCAGAAGACTGCTAGAAAAGTAACCTAACCACATCTCACATTTCAAAAAATGCAAAGCAGGACATCTGCCTGGTCTATTTTCTATCTGACATTGCAGTCACGCATATAGGAAGTTCATGGCATTTTTACTAGTAATGGTAATAATAAGGAGACTTCATTAGGCTACGGTTTGTTACTTGAATTTTGGAATTTTGGTGTAAAAATTCATTATAGAACAAGAAAGTTCTCTTTCATTGACTACTTTGTTGTGCTTCTGCAAAGATGAGTCTGTCAAACTGATCCTATAATATATAACCCAAAAGCTTCAGCTTTATAATTACCAAGTTGCCAGTCTAATCCTGGCTGTGTCAATGTTACAAAAAGGGTTTGAAGACTTTGCAATCAAATTATTGACTGAACAAGCTTCTGAAGAAGTTATATGAAAAAGCATTATTTTTATTAAAAGCTTACTTGGGGATTTTGCAGCTGAACTGAAGTGGACATAGATAAGAATTACTGAACAAAATGTCTAAAACCATTAGGGACATATAAAGTCTATAAAGTCTAGACATATAAAACCTAAAGGGAATAGCCTGACAAAAGATTGTACTTTACTCACATGAATATAAACGGTGGAAAACACGCTAGCATACACCGGCAAAAGCAGATTAGATTCACCTGCACGATAGTCATTCAAAGCCTGTTTGATTGTGTATCTAAAGAGGAAAGGCTTGAGTCATTATTGTCTTAAGCTTGTTTTAAGTTGCAGGCATGAATTAGAAAAAAAAACTCGTTTCTGTACTTCAGAAAGGAATACAATAGTAGGTCGCGACTCTCAGCCCTTCAGAGCCCCTCAAAGTAGGACAAGACAACCGTTCTGGCTAAGGCTAATGGTAGCACTGTGCTAGAGGACTTTTACACAAAAGCTCAAGGTGAAGATAAAAAACAATGCATTTAAAGGCTATAAAATCACCAGCACAGGGTAACATGCATTTCTCTATTACATACTACGGCACTGAGATCACTGAGGCAAACAGCCTCCAGGTCAAAGAAGCCAGAAAGGTCAGACAGATCCCAACAGCAGTTGAGCTGCTCTCTTTAACCAGTCTATAAGCCTGGCTCAAAAGTTCCTTATTCACAAAAGTCATCGCTGCTGAGAAAAGCATTTTACTGACACTACTACAACAGTGCAGCAAGAACACGGTATGTCTGAGAAAGGATTAGTAAGACTGGGGTCCAAGTGAGTCCCTACTACCAAGGTTAAAAAAGGGGTGAGGATCAATCCCTGGCACCAAGACCAAGGGGCACTGGCTAGCCCACAGCCGTGCTGCCAACACCCACAGAAATCTGGTCTTAGAAAGAGCCAGCTGGAGTGGTCCAAAGCAGAGCTAGGGTGACAGGTAGCAGTCACACAGGGATTCAGTGCCCAGGGCTACTCCATCTACTACTTTTATTTAACTGTATAGACATAGCCACCACCATAATATTCCATAGTGCAATATCTGGCTAAGCAATATGTGCTAGTTGCTTTACAGGCCTTGAAGATGGCCTTTGGACAACCAGTTCACGAGCTGTGATGTACATCACACAACATTAACCCTCTTCAAAGACAGGAGACTTCCCTTATTACTGAAGTTTGATCTGAAAGCTTTTTTTCTTCTTAAGTCTGAGGTTCCTGTTCAACCTAATGTTACATGGTACTTGTGAAGTGACGCCATGAATTAAAATACTCTTCTGTGGCCATAGTCTGACTCCCGGCACACCATTTCCCCAGATCCTATTACGCAGATAAAGGTATTTTGTTATTTATAGTTAGGCAAGTTCATCCACTTCTACAACTTGAATTAAGAATGGTCTAAATAATTAGACCATTACTGCTCCCCTAATGATCTAATCTGTTTCAAGTGTAAACACAAGAGGGAGAAAGCAGGTCAGTCTTGGTTTCATTGATTCTTAATGACAAAACATGAAATATCCTCTAACCTAGTTTGTCCCTTCTTTTTCAGATCAATAAGAAATCAGTAATAGCTTTACTTGTAGCAAACAAGATTTGTGTTCATTAAAACACTTTGCTGCTCCAACCTTGATCTTACCAAATACACCAGGAAGTAGGTCACTTGACGGGTCTTTTCTTTTTCTTTTTAATTGAAATCAATGAAGCCGACCCTGGCAGGTAAAACTAATTAGATCATTAAAGAAGTAGCAATATTTTTAATGATGAGATATCTTCTATTCCAGTTGGAGTTCTTTCTAAAGGAAATGAGTTTGAATCCAATGTAAAGAAGTTGTTCCTGAAGAAATTTCTTCTATGAACTTTGAGGAAAATATCACAAGACTTGAAATTCAGCCTTTCATGGTCATTAGCACTGCAAGAAAGTGGAATATGACTCTAGCACATCTACTCCACTCATTTAAGCAGAGGCAAATACACAAACAAAAGCAGGTATTGTGTCTCTTGTATTTGGGAATTAATCCTCTTGTGACTGAAGTTAACGGCCTCACATCTATGGACAAAGCAGTCTGTGAGCTCTGGTGTTCTTCATAATGTCTTCTCAGGTCCCACGAAAAAACTGTAACTTCAGTAGGAGTTTTAGATTGAGTGAATCAACATAAAGCTGATCATCACAGTAGTAGCAGCTTGGTATATATGTTAACAAAAATAGTGCAACAAATACCATGAAATACATTAAATTCTCTCAGGCCATGAAAGACTAGATAAAATTCAGTCATAATAAAAAATTTTCCTCTGTGTCCTTAGGAAAATTTCCTGAGAAACAAGTAACATTATCCTCACCCAAAACCTTTCAAATAGTTCTATACCATGTGTAAAATGAACTGTGATGTTACCTTATATCACTGAATAGCTGCAATAACTTCCTGTCCATTCTGCTGCCCTGAAGGAATGAAAGCATATAGCTCAATTCAATTTGATGCATGAAATGCAAGCAATCATCATCATTTAATACATTTTTTGAAAGTGAAAGGATTTTCACTATTTTTTGAAGGAGTCTGTAATTATGCCCTCATTTATGCAAAATTAGCTCATCTTGCAGGAGAGCAGTTATTAGTGCAATGAAATACATCATGCTAAGTAAACAGTTATAATAACATCATCACAAAACCCAAACACATTTCAAAAATAAACAGTAATAAAAGATAAGTTATCACTAATTTTAGAAGTATATTTCCGTTATTAGTTAAAAAATAAATAGCCACAATGTAGATAAAGAAAACACCGAACAAAAAAGACAGGAACACATTCAAAGTGAGGCCTGTGCCCAGGGAGTGGTGGTGAATGGAGTTAAACCCAGTTGGTTGCTGGTCACAAGTGATGTTCCCCAGGGCTCAGTATTGGGGCCGGTTATCTTTAACATCTTCATCAATGATCTGGACGAGGGGATTGAGTGCACCCTCAGTAAGTTTGCAGACAACACCAAGTTAAGTGGCAGTGTTGACCTGCTTGAGGGTAGAAAGGCTTTGCAGAGGGATCTGGACAGGATGGATCGATGGGCTGAGGCCAATGAGATGAGGTTCATCAAGGCCAAGTGCCGGTTCCTGCACTTGGGTCACAACAACCCCATGCAGTGATACAAGCTTGGGGAAGAGTGGCTGGAGAGCTGCCTGGCGGAAAAGGACCTGGGGCTGTTGGTCGACTGTTGGTTGAACATGAGCCAGCAGTGTGTCCAGCAGCATCCTGGAACCTTGGCCCAGGTGGCCAAGAAGGCCAACCATCCAGACACAGTGCAGCAAGCAGGACTTGGGAGGCGATCGTCCCCCTGTACTCGGCACTGGTGAGGCCCCACCCTGAGTGTCCAGTTTTGGGCCCCTTACCGCAAAAAAGATACTGAGGTCCTAGAGTGGGTCCAGAGAAGGGCAATGAAGCTGGTGAGGGGTCTGGAGAACAAGTCTTATGAGGAGAGGCTGAGGGAGCTGGGGTTGTTCAGCCTGTAGAAAAGGAGGCTGAGGGGAGACCTTATCGCTCTCTACAACTACCTGGAAGGAGGTTGTAGAGAGGTGGGGGTCGGTCTCTTCTCCCAAGTAACAGGCAACAGGACAAGACGAAATGGCCTTAAGTTGCGTCAGGGGAGGTTTTGATTGGATATTAGGAAGAAGTTTTACACTGAAAGGGTTATTAAGCATTGGAATGGGCAGCCCAGGGAAGTGGTGGAGGCACCATCCCTGGAGCTATTCAAAAGATGGGTTGACATAGAGCTTAGAGACATGGTTTAGTGACAGTGGTTTTTTTATCAGACTTAGGTTGATGGTTGGACTAGATGATCTTAAAGGTCCCTTCCAACCTAGACAATTCTATTATTCTATGATATTATTAAAAATAAACCAAAAAATACCTGTGAAAAGTCAATAGTAAGTTATTTATTATGAAACATTTGCCAAATATAGGTTACATATTTATTCTGTCTTGGGTGACTGAAGAACAGCATCTAACTCAAGGAGCTATTTTGCTAGAACAACATAATCAACACGGGATTTAAAAGCAGAATTCAGGTATCTGAATGCAGGTACCTAGTGCCATATAACCAAAAGCTGGATGATAGGGAATTGGACCCCTGAGAATCTTTCACCTTGCTGGAGTGGCCCGTAGGTGCCAGGTGATCTCAAGATTGCATGTCAGCAACCAAACCAGTATTGAATCATAGAATATTTTGGGTTGGAAGGGACCTTCAAAGATCATTTAGTCCAACCCCCCTGCAATGAACATTTTCAACTAGATCAGATTGCTAAGAGCCTCATCCAACCTGACCTTGAATGTTTCCAGGTCTGGGGCATCTAACACCTCTCTGGACAAACTGTGCCAGTGTCTCACTATCCTCATTTTAAAAAAACTCTTTCTTATATCTAGTCTGAATCTATCCTCTTTTAGTTTAATACCATTACCCCTTGTCCTAACACAACAGGCCTTGCTGAAAAGTTTGTTCCAAACAAACTCTGGTCTCACCAGAGACGAGTAGAGGGGCAGAATCACCTCTCTTGACTTGCTGGCCATGCTTCTTTTGATGCAGCCCAGGATACAATTGACTTTCTAGGCTGCGAGCGCACGTTCTCAGCCCATGTAGAGCTTCTCATCCACCAGTACCCCCAAGTCCTTTTCAGTAGGGCTGCTCTCAGTCCCTTCATCCCCCATCCTGTATTGATACTGGGAGTTGTCCTGTCACAGGTGAAGGACCTTGCACTTGGTCTTGTTGAACTTCATGAGGTTCACATGAGTCCACTTCTCCAGCCTGTCCAGATCCCTCTGGACAGCATCATGTCCCTCAGGTGTGTCAACCACATCATTCAGCTTGGTATCATCTGCAAACTTGCTGAGGGTGTACTCTGTCCCACTGTCTGTGTCATTGATGGTGATATTAAACAGTTCTGGTCCCAATACGGACACCACTTGTCACTAATCTCCATCTGGACATTAAGCTGTTCACCACTACTTTCTGAATGAAACCATCCAACCAATTCTTCATCCACCAAACAGTCTATCCATATCTCTCCAATTCAGAGAGGACGATATTGTAGGAGACTGTGTCAAAGGCCTTACAGTCATCTAGACAGATGACATCTGTAGTTCTCCCCTTGTCCACTGATGTAGTCACTCCATCACAGAAGGCCACTGGGTTGGTCAGGCAGGACTTGCCCTTGGTGAAATCATGCTGGCTGTTTCGAATCACCTCCCTGTCCTCCATGTGCCTTAGCATAGCTTCCAGGAGGATCTGTTCCATGATGTTCACAGGCACAGAAGTACCCTTTTTTTTAAATGAGTGAAATGTTTCCCTTTTTCCAGTCCCCAGGCACTTCTCCTGACTGTTACAACTTTTCAAATATCATGGATCGTGGCTTGGCAGCTACATCAGGCAATTCCCTCCGGACTCTGGGATGCATCCCGTCAGGTCCCATAGACTTCCGTATGTTCAGGTTCCTCAGGTGGTCATGAAACCTGATCTTCTCTTACAGCGAGAGGGTCTTTACTCCCCAGTCCCTGCCTTGTGGTCCACCCACTCAAGAGGTGTGGGAAGAGAAGACTGATCTTGGTTTTTTTTCTAGTGGCTGTTCCTGTTTCTGTCTCAGGGAGGGCAGAGCACGGTTCCAGGAAAGGTAACATTGAAAACTTTGGGTAAGATCTGGCTTACCCAAGTGTATAGTTTCCAAACATGAGCTGGGTGTCTAAGCTGCTGCTACAGTCCATGGAGAAGGCAACTGGAGCCTCAAGAGTAGTTCAGCTCACCCTAAAGCACACGCCTGTGTCTGGATAGCTGAGTATTGCCCAGACTCCACAGACAGCACTGGCCATATAGATCGATAGATAGTGTGTTAAAAAGAGACTGCTTGCAAGAATTTGAAACTCTCTCCTGTACTGGTTTTTGTTACTTGGTATATCATCATTTGTTTGGGAAAGGAAGATGTGGGGAACTGTATCTTTGGAAAGCCTTGACCTAGCCCAGCTGTAAACACATGCAGTATCTAGAGGCTCATTAGCTCTCATCAGAACAACATATCATGCTACAAAAAGACATAAATGTCCAGCTGAATCACACCCTAAAGCTTTCTCTGGAGAAACGCAATTGATGCTAGCATGGAGCCAAGATAACTAATTCAAAGCCCATGAAAGTACATCTGTGTTAGTAATTCAAAAGAGGTGAAAGAGAAATAAATCTCTAAATACCATACTTAAAATACCAGGCAAAGTTATGGCTTTCCATAAATATTTAATAAAAAATCATCAATAATAAATGTATCTTCATTTCTACTCACATCTGAATCTGTAACATTTTATTTTGGAAAATTAAATCTACTTACTCCATGAAGGTGGATTCCTCCCTGGCGATCAGTGGATGAACTTGGCAGACATTGGTCACTGGGGCACACCAAGGCTTGGAATGCTCTCTGATGTGTGAATCCTCTTACTCCTACAAGAAAGAAGAGTCAAAAATGTCAGAAAACATATTAAAGAGCAACTCTAAGTCTTTTCTAGGGAACAGGCATGAAATTCCCACTGAAGTTAGAGTTGTGTGTACATTTGGTCTATCCAGGGGCTGAATGTGGCCCAAGACTCTTCATGACTTTTAACCAATGCTTGTAAAAGACCTTATGCTTCAGAGCAGAAAATGCAGCTCCTTAAACTTCTTCAAACTAGAGGCAGCTGCAATGCATTTAACCTGAAGGCTTGTCCTCAGAAATACAGCCATTTATTGCCATACAGCATTTCCTTGTTGGCTGCAATTTTCAAACTCCATCTCACTTGCCTACCATTTTTGCTGATATCCTGGACGTGCAAGTGTTTTAATAGCTCTCTCAGGCTCCAAAGTCTAGGTTTAGGCAATTCTGGGATCTGATTTCTGAATGTGTGAGACTAATGTGATGGTCTTTATTCAGAAACGTTCTCTGTTTTCAAAATGACTCAGAGTGCATCAAGCAGTTGCATTTCAGAGTCCCAACTTTAAATACAAATAAGTATTTAGACTACAATGTTGCCAACTATTTGTATTAACAACTAACATTTATTTATGGAATCCACAGAAGATGGTAAAAACATAAAACATGGTAAAAGTCCCTTTATTCCACCATAAGACATTCATCTTCTTTCTTCAAAATGGATTTTTGTTTTGATTTGTTTTGCTATTTAAGGAACAATGGAAAAATAATTTCTCAGTCTATGCAAAGAGGAAATTATCACATTATATATTCCAGTTTATGAGGTACCCCAAGCTTGTTTCTTGTTTATGCTAGTAACAGGCACAGTGAGAAACCTATGAAAGCTCTCAAATTGAGAATGAGAGCTCTGTGACTGCCTTTGTGCTGGAAGATCATTACCTGCTCCCTTCCCGAACAACACTTGTGTAACAATCTGTAATGAACCATTCTCCACTTCTTCTTTTCAACATCCAGTTACTTTAAGATCACTCTCATAAGTAACATTATTTACAAAATGGTGTCAAAGGGTGACCCTCATTAATCACCAATAGTTCTGATATGCCCAAAGACAAAAAAAAAGACCTCCAAAGACCTTTTTCACAGCTAGATAAAACAACTGCCTTCTTCTCTGATAGGCCCAAGTATCCTTAATCTAATGAGGGAAACAGCAAAAAACTCGGAATTGCTTCTGAATCACTCCTTTTCACATGAGTAGATAATTTGGGTTTGACACACAGATGATAAAAGACAACATTTGTATTCAGTGGTATAAAAAAGAAACTGTTGTTTTTCATATTTCAGCCTGCTGCAATATTGATCTTACAGGTATTGGGCATGAGGCTGCAAATGTGCATTACTGAATATACATTTTTTGTTCCTTTGTATCAGTGTGCTTTGTGCTGCAGAGCTGCAGAATCCTTTCATCTGTCAGCTGAGCTAGATAGATCATATCATGGATGTGCTCGTTCATTTTTCATCTTTACCAGTAACTTACCCTTTTACCGTCTGCAAAGAGGAACAACATGGTAGAACTGGGCAGCCTATCCATAATGTGAACATACATTAAACAACCTGTCCCCATGCACTGTAAAGGTAGCCTGTCACCACTCTACTGTAGAGGATTTTGAGATGTAAACGTTGACACATATTTTAACCTTAAATGTGTGTTTCAGTCACTGCAGAATAAGACCGAAAGCCTGATTGTGATCTAGGGCTAGAGTTAGGTGGTGTAGGGAAGCAGCCATTTCAGAAGAAATTGAAGCCACCGACTTCATTACAAATATTAATGCAGGCAAAATGATAAAATGGAAAGCAGTTCAATATGCCATTGAATACAAAGTTGCTTACATTAAACCTCAACATCTGCTAGAGTTTAGTGGAAACCCTTCACAGTCTGGATTCTGGAAATAGAACAAGACGTTCCCTGGCAAACTGGGTCTCAGAAGCCGGGTTTGGCACAGCTGCCGCGGCAAAACAAAGAGTAAGGCAAAACAGGAATGACTGGTTTTCAGTTTTATCTCAAGTTGTGGCTTGAAACACCTGGTAGGATTTCTGAATCTGCCACCCACAGTAAAAAACAAGCAAAACAAGGGAAGCAGAGCCTGGTAGGTTCTAGCACTGATTCTCCCTGTTTCCATACTTGTTGCTGCAGCAGACTGGGACATTGTCTCACAGTTTCATCATCTCCTCCTGGTCTCACAAAAAGGGTCCATGGCCACCAGTGACCTATCTTCCCCAGTTCTTCCTGAGAGCCAGGGTTCTTACAGTGCCCCAATACTTGGGCATTCATATACAAGCAAGCATCACTGAATCCTTGCTGTCTTCAGGTTTAAGTGCATGCACGTGTAGTTATATTTCAACATTTGTCTTGGAGATACAGCATCAGTTCATCTGCTAACTGAATGGCACTTGCCATCTCAGACTGCAGTAAGAGCAGGCTGGTTTTGTATACAGACAGCCTGAGCCTACAGACCCGTAGGATTCTGGCACTAGTGGCACTGGTGATTTTCTAAATTGGAGAGCAGAGCCTAGAGAGATAAAAATAAGTAGATTTTGATTCTGAGAGATTTAATAGAAACAGACATGTCTGCTGCAGAAAATTCAAAGGGTGAAAATTTGTTTTGAAATCCCAGCCCCATGGAAATCTACATTTTCCATTAACTTGAATAAAGTCTCAGTTTTGTTGCTGGAACTCAGCTCAGCTGCTTCTCTCCTTGGTTTACCAGAGGTGTTTCCTCGTCAGAGATACCCACACTTCCTATGATACAACTAGCGGTTTTACCTCTGGGACAAGCCCAGGGTCCCTCTTTATCCTCATCCTACGTAACAACTGCTGGTTGCTGTCAAATACAGAGTACAGGATGAGACAGCCCTTTTGTCTGAACGAAATGTTCCTATGTTCTTAGAAGATGAAAATGCTGCATGTTCTTTAACACACCATTAACTCGCAGGAACAGTTATCTTGCATCAGCACAGATGGATTACCGTTGTCCAATTGATTTTAATCACACCACAAAGCCACAATCAATTTAATGGGCCTTCACTGGTATTCTGCTTTTTCATGTTATCTTTTTAGATCTGCGGACATCTCCTGTGGTTCTTGATGCTACATTATGTTGAGCTACTCTGATCTTTTCACAGAGGATAGTTTGGGAACTTGTCTTTCTGGACTCATAGAGAGAATTGTAGAACACCATTAGTGGACCATTAGCTCTTGAGAATGACTTAGCCAATATAAATGGAAGTGGCATCTGAGCTTAACTGGGCAGATTAATCTAAGTATGAAGCATCAGCACACTCAGGTGAGAGCTAAGGATGGGAGGACAATTTAAACAATCCAACAATTTAAACTCATACTGAGTGCTCATATAAGCACTTATAGTTTGAAAACGTGGGAACAGATGGGAATGTTTTAGAGGAGATATTTTCTCCTCTAAACAGAAAACACAGCACTAAAAGTAAACACATGGGTCACAGCACCAAAACCCTCAGCCATCACAGGCACCCACATCATCCAATCCTTTTCCTGCTCTGGTCCATCTAATAAGTAATTAGCTCACTCCCATCATTCTTACAGGAAGGCTGTTACAGGCCCTCATTGTTCCTGATTTCCAGCCTACATTTATTCATAGCACCTGAATACATGGGAATGAAAATGTCAGCACTAAGAGTTGTGACTGCTAGCAGCTTGGAAACAAAAGGTCTTTTGCTTGTGTCTGGGGAGCCATTGGCAGATCCACGTCATCATCGGCAAGCAAAACATCTCACATAAGACATGGATGATAAAAAGTCAGTGACATATCTTGTGCCTGATCTCCAGAGACCTATGTGGAGACATATGCTGAAAAGTGCATGAGTTGAGGGATCTTGCTAGAAGCATTTAAGTGCAGCTGAAACCCAGAGCATGTTTTATCAAAGAATTAATAAAGCAAACCACTTGCTCAGGGGCTGTCTCTCCTTCAGCTGTTTTGCATGAACAGAGACTCATCACCCAGGACAACAGTCTGACAATCCTCACTGCAGCAGGTCTGAGAAATCAGGGCTGCAGAAGGGAAAAAAGGCAGGAGGCTGCACCACTGAGTTCACCATGAACAGCTAAGGAGTGGCAATGCCAGCCTCGGTGCATCATTTCTCAAACTTCTGTTTTGGTCTTTGGCAAACATTAAGAGCTGGAGCATCCCAAAGGCTTGCTGCAGTCTTAAAAAAAAGACCATACCTCTGGGCAAAAAGGAAGGTGCAGGGGGATTGCAGTTTTCTCTCTCAGCTAGGATTGGAACGTTAGTTGTTACTCATTTGATCTGAATATTATTTCTCAGGAGGAGAAGTGAAAAGGGAAGACGTATTTGCTCATGCAGTTCCTGCAAGTAGGCAGCTGTGCAGATGGGAATGCAAAAGTCAGGGAGAACAAAGTATTCAGGCAAGAGGGAGCCTGACCTGTGAAGAGGCAGAAGTGAAGCATCCTTTGTGCCTATATTAGTTATTAGGTTATCTCTGGGCAAAATCGGAGAAAATACCCTGATACCAGGAACCATAACCCCAAGTCCACCCCTTTGCAGTTCCCTAACCAGGATCTGGGTGAGGGATGGCTGCCTGCTTGTTTATGCCCCAGGCTTCTGAGCAAGCTCAAACCTCCAGACATGGGTGCCAAAAAACACTGAACCCATCCAAATGAATTTTAATCCCCAGCAGCGGGGCAGAGAAAGGGACCCTGGTGAGTTTTCAGTCTCCAAAGCTCAAAACACAAGCTGGCTTTTCTTCTCTTTGGAAAAAGAGGGCTCCCAGGAAAAGAAAACCAGGGCTGAGCCTGGGAGAGAGGCAGAGTTACACTAGTCCTGGGACAAAGCCAAGGGCTCCACAGGGACATGGTGAGTATGGCAAAGGATGCCCTGGGGGGGGGGGCATCCAACCCTCAAAGGCTGTTGAGTTTTCTACCCTTTCAGTAAGCCCAAGGTAGTTCGTTCACTTCATTCACCCAAATGGCCCTAACTGTTCAATTTGCTGAAAAAACTAAAAGCTCAAACCAAGCATTTACCTTATGCTGCGACCTGATGTGATATAACGTGACATACAGTGCCAGCTGCAGCCACAGCTTATATCCTAAAATAACTTAATATAATATGTCATGACATGAAATAATAGGAAATGATGCATGACAAATTAATACCTAAAAATGCAGTAGCAGATGGATGTACAGTCCCTTCTTCAACAGTTCTCACAGCATGCTGGAGCTTTTACTTTTTACTTGGTGGGATACACTATGAACCTCTCACCAAGCATTTTCACAGTTCAACACATGTGGTAGACAGCACCAACATGACAGCTTTGATTTTGGTGCAAACATTTCAAAGACCACCAGGTTCAGAGGTTCTGCTTGATTTCAGGGAGTTAATGTGAAGACTTGCCCCTACATTTCTTAGCCCAAGGCATGTTTAAGGGGCACTGGAAGTGTCTGTGCAATAAGGCCGAGTTCTGCTTTGCTTTCTTTTTTTCAGTCTGTGTAGACTTGGTGTACAAAGGGTACGTTTTTAGAGATAGAGTGCTTTAAAGGGTATATAATAAAAGTGAAGGATCTTTCTTGACACTGACATTTTCCCATTTCACACATTTCACCTGAGTCAGCTGGACAGCACACAAGGGTCCAAGGAGCATAGAATTATGCTTACCATACAATGAAATGAGCTGCTATAAGATTTTGGGAGGAAGACAAAATGCTTTATGTGTGCACCAAAGCCAATAAACAATTCTGAAACCAATTGCTTTTTCAGACAAAAAAAGTCTTCGTACAGTTGCAGAAGTGAACCCACTGTTTCAACTTTAAGGGATCAACTGCACTCAATCAACTGTCACTACACTAATGATGTGACATATGTTGCAGCAATCAGTCTGTGGTCTTAGGTCATTTCATTTGGTTTAGCTCAAATGAACAAGATGTGGCTTTTCTAGCTGAACCACCCTACACTGGTTGTTTAAACTTATGAGGTCAAAACTGCATTATTCATTCCAAGCTGTTTTAAGAAAGAAGCATTTTAAAATTAGTTTTTTAATATAAATATGTTTAACATACACATATTACATTGAAAAAATATGAAAAATAAAACTTGTTTCTGCAGATGCAAATAGCATCATTGTGGAAATTTATTCTTTAGTCACATACTCTCTTTTTCCATTTTGTGTTTCAGATGATGTGGAGTGCAGAGTTACATACCTGTGTCATCAGAGGGCTTTGAAACTTTGCTGTCAGTAATCGCATTGGTTGCCAAGAAGGATTGCATACAGGCTTTAGAGTCATGTTTATTTCCCACAAGACTTTTAATCTCCTTAATAAGAATTTGAATCTCTCTGATATTTAGAGAACTGGAGAAGTCAGTTAGCTTGAACTGCATTCACTTTTACAGGTTACTTTAGCTTTTTCATATAGTGATTATTTCCTAGCATTACTTTGTAGAATCACAGGTATTATTCACACTGGCATTACTAATACTATGTTCTTAAATCTCTCTCCTATGTCTGGTAGATTTGTATGAGAACCTTACATCCAGAAGTGACATCTGTCCGAGTTACATGTAGAGCACTCAGCCTCGGGAGTTCAGGGCAATGAAGATTCCCATGTGCTCTGAAACACCAGTCTCCAAGTCAGTCCTGATAAGACACTCTGTGACTGACTTTAAAGGACATACACAAACATATACATATATACACATCGTAAGTTAGCCTTAAATACGAAGGAGAAAAAGGAACTGCTGTTTCATTCCACAGAACGTAAAACGTTTGTGGCAAACAGATCGTAAACCTTCACCCTCTAAGCATTTTTCTGTAAATAAAAGCCTTGCTGAAAATAGGAAAATCATGGAATCTGACTAATCCTTTTAAGGAATTTTGCTCTCAATTTTGGGAACAGGACCACAGATTCTGGATCTTTTCCTATAGCATTTGAAATCTACTGAGTCTATAAAAGTGAGAATAAGACAAAACTCACTGACAATCACACATAATAAAGGAGTTGCATAATACAGGCTTTCCATTAAAGTGCGCTATCCGCTGTTCATTACATGGCACTCAAACAAGCTTCATCCACCAAATGTCAGGCCAAAATACTAAGAAATAAAATGCTATCTAGGTCAGCTGCAGAATTACAAAGACAAGTCAGGAATTGGTGGCTTTGTCAAGTACTTCAGAAAAATCCTACCAGCCGACGTATTGAACTTTCTACTTCATACCTTCAAGGATAACAAATAGCCTGTCACGTTAGCTCCTGCAATGTAATTAGCATTAATAGCTACATAAAGTAAGCAATTACTTTCAAAGCATGATGGATGCAAGTATAGTTTCTTACAATAAAAGCTGAGAGTTCCTATCTAAAACCACAGCAATTCATCTTGAATGACTCACGTAATATTACTTCTACTCTTCAACCAGTATAGGATGCCGATTCAACCCCAACAATGCCTTTGCTTTCACAAAAATAAAGTCCTCGGAGGTAATTTTCCAAGACAAATATTCTTAATCCTCCTCATGATGTGAAGCAGAATGTCAATACAATCACACAAAAAGTTTGAAATGTACGGATTTAATTCTTACTCTGTGGAAAACTTTGGTCTTTGCACATTTCCCTTCATAAATACGAATGTTTGTGACAACCTTGGGAAATCAACTTTCCTTTGGGAATTATAGTTGACTTCTAGTACACATGTCTTGGCAGAGATGCTAAATAAGGGTTTAAAATCATACAACAATTCAGCAAAAGTATAACCTTTCTTTTTCATTACAAATTTAGTAACATTAGCATTGCATTTTCCAGTGGTTTCAAGCTTAGCTCTTAAAGCAAAAAAAAAAAAAATTGACTGTACTGCATCCAAAAGTAATCAGCTTTTAACAGCATGAAAGAGATACTGATAATAAAGCTGAAAGACAAAACAGAATATTTTTTGCAATATTCAGAAATGGTTTTTTGAAGTAATAAGATCTGTAATGTACATGGGTATACCCAGCCCAAAGCATCCAGACCCACTGGAATAAATAATTTCACTTAGAGAAAATAACAAAAACTCTATCTGTAGTATGTACACACAATGTTGGGAAATGTCCTTATTCCAGTTTCATTTTCGAAGGATCAGTTAGAAGAAAAGAATAGTGAAATACCGATACTATCAAATATTAATCTGTTGTGAAGTTTAAGCAAGCAGTAGATGGAAACTATGTTAGAAGATAGGAATGATTAATTGGAATAGGAAATTTATCGTTCTAATAGGGTAGAGACTCTCTATGGGCATCCGGTCACTTAATACATTCTTTAGATATTTATTCTGTGGGTTCTTTGAGTTCAAATGCTCAGAACCTCAGAAGACCTCAAATTGTATGGTTTCCACAATGAATTACAAACTGAAGAAGACACAAGAACATCCGCAAACAACCTACAATAGAAACAAAATGTAGGAATATCTATTTTTCCATGAAGTGAATACCTGGTATCTCAACAAAACTGGAAGAGCAGCAGTAGCTTAAGACAGTGCCCGTATTCTGTTTGCTGTTTTCTCTAGCTGATAGATATTGAACCTGTATGGACCAGAGGGTCCTGGGAAGTTAACAGATTTTATTGCTTTCCGTGCTTTTACTTAGAGGTTTATATATTTTTCTCCTTTTTTTCAATTATTTTTCATTCTATTTAAAATTAGTTATTTCTATAATTAGTATATAATTAACCTAGAACATTCCACATATTCATATGAAGTTAAGTGCAAAGTGCTTTGGAATAAACTTACTAAACGTGCTTATAAAACTATATCTAACACATTCAAAAACAAAAAAAAAAAGGTAAGCATAGTGTAATCTTTCTGACAATAATCCTCTTATTGCCCAGTCTCCTTATGTTTGAATAACCAAAGACAAGATTTTGAACAGCCTGTCACACAAAAAATGTTACAATGTACTAGAAGAATCAAAAGAAAGATATTTTAATCTTTTTACCACTGTGGAAAAACCCACTGATTCCCTCAAGGAGGCTCAGCAAGGAAAGAATAAGCAATGAACAGAGGGTCCCTACCCCAGTTGATGCCAATAGGGTAACATCAAGAATCAGTTGTGTCCGTATCTTCAAATATTCACTGGTGTTGTTCGCCCATAATTTGTGTTTCTCTCAAAGTATGCTGTCCAAGTCACTACAGTTCTCCCTCCTGCAAAAGCATATGCCCATGAGTGACTATGCTGACATAATGTAGAGAGGTTGGTTCTGGTCTCTTCTCACAGGTAATTAATGGCAGAACAAGAGGGAATGGCTTCAAGCTCCAACAGGGTAGGTTTAGACTGAACATTAGGAAAGAATTTTTCACAGAAAGAGTGATCGGACATTGGAATAGGCTGCCCAGGGAGGTGGTTGAGTCACCATCCCTGAATGTGTTTAAGAGTCATTTAGATGCAGTGTTGAGGGATATGGTGTAGGGGAGAAGTTTGTAGAGTAGGGTAGATTGTTGGACTCGATGATCCCAAGGGTCTCTTCCAACCTAGACAATTCTATGATTCTATGATAAGAGATTTCATGGGAACTCCTGAACATGCTGAGCCAATGTGCTCTGAAAATGAGATGGGTTTTATTATGTTGGAATCTGTATTTAAAAAAAAAAATCATAAAAATTTGAATTTTGAATTTCTAAATATTCTGAACTCTGTGATTTCTGTAATTTTTAGTGTCTCAGACCATATTCTCTTTTTTTGTTATATGTCTCTCTGTAATGTACATCTTGTTCACAATTGCAGAGTGTTGAGGACACATGTTCAGTATGTATGTCACTAGATCCACCTGAGGTCATTTTCTACATCCGTTTTCCCCATCTTGCCTTCATTCAGTCTAACGTCTTGCTCCATCTTGCATTTATTCAAATGAATACCAAAATATGGAACAATTTCCTCAAGTTTTAGAAGCATTGCAATTTTTTACATTCAGCTTCACCATATATTTTCTGTGACTTTTCCCTAGTTTGCCAAGGTAGTTTGGATTTCTAATTCTATCCTTCAAGTGTGACTTCCGTACCTGCAAAGCATACTCTTCTTTCATTCAAGTCACTAATGTAGATACTAAACAGTATCCAACACTGAAGAACTTTATTCTTCACAGTCTCACATTTTTTGAAGATAGACTTCATGTTTGTTCATCTGTCCAAGCTTTCTCAACCTCCAGGTGTTCTCAGAAATAGTTAGGACAGACCTCAGGTTGCCTCAGCCAAATTTCCTCCAGCAGTAGTTCTATTATCTTGTCATGAGGTGCTGAATGTTCTCAGTGCAACAAAAGATGGTTTACATTTCCTGACTTTAAACAAGCTGTCCACAGTCAGACGAGAAACAGTCAGCAGAATGACAGATTGCACTGGGCAACCCACCTTCAAACCCAGAGAATAAATGAGCTCACGGGGCCTGTTTAGGTGTAAGAGTGTGCAAAATCCATAAACTGAGAGAACCTACTGTAGCGCCAGTGGGAGTATTTCACAAATGCCTCCGCTGGCATAACAAAAACATCTGCCATTCGGTAGATGTGTCTTCTGTAATTTTCTAGATTCGTGAACTACAGAGTTCACCACCTGCCCACTGATAGATGCCTTGCAACTTTGAACAGGCTAAAGCAAGCAACAGAAACTGCTGAAAACTTTAGGTCTGAGCAAAAGTATAGCTCAGCTGCCAGTAACAGCCAACTTTTGCAGCCCACTTCTCAAGTTATTTACTAGAACAAAGCTAAGAAATTTTGTCATTTCTGGCTGAATGGCAATCTTGGGGAGAAACAAATCAGAAAAAAAAATAAAGGCAAAATGTTTTGAGGTTTTTTTCTCTCAAATGAGATGGATGATTCATCCAAGAAGCTGTTCCTGTGGAGATACAGGCAGTTCAGGAATCTTGCACCATAGACTGGGGAGTCTTGAAGTCCAAAGAGCTCTACAAATTTCCAAAGATGCCAGAGTCAGAAACTCTCAGCCTAGAGCTTCCATGGTACCACAAGAGTGGCAGTTTTTCAGCTGGATATCTGCAATTACTGAAACACCCCTTTAAAATGCAAATCATTAATGCTTCTTGCGCTGCTGGGAAACACAGCAGAAATGTCGAGCACTGCCCATTCTTCAGTGGGAGTTTAGTGAAACCACTCCAGCACTGCAAAAGAAGTCACCTTCTACAAATTAATGCACGTAGCATTCCCATAATAAGTAAAAGATATATGCAATCCACCTGCCAATGCTGCCAGCAATCCGGACAAGAAGAGGCCCCAGAGCAGTAGTTTCTCCTGTGCACTCAACTGCTGCAATCCTGGGACATTAAAATGAAGTGGCAAGATGAGATCTACTGTCTCAGTGACAGCCAACCTGTAAATTAAAATGAATTTAATATTTGTGAATTTTTGGTTGCCAAATTTCCAAAATCAAATTTTTGTTTGATACAGCCATTCATGTAAGGAATTAATTTGGATCCAAACCTCTGACAAACAACATGACAAATCCCTCCCTTGTAACCTTTCAATCTCCACTTCCTGGTCTACAGATGACACATTAAGCATAGCATAGGCACTTAGTAAAAAAAAAGCTGCAATACCTTGAAAAGGCTTTGGCAGTTGAAAAGGTCTCATCGTGACTCTTACAGCAAAGCTCCTGTTTAGCAGGTAATGATGCCTTAAAACTTTCCCTTTTGGCAATCTTTAGAGAAATCCATTTGAATTCTGGACTTCTAAAGCATTTCTTCTACACATGAATCTGCCAAGCTCAATGAAATTTTTAGCTACTTGCTTTTTTTTATATTAATCCTGGGTAAAAATGTTTAAAGAATGAGCCAACTGCATAATAATGTACATGGGTATTATCAGACAAAGTGTCATGGCACCTTTATACCACTGTATCTTAGCAGACAGTAAAGGCATTAACTCAATGGTGGGAACACAGAGCCTCAACACTGCTAGTAGAATGACAGCGCTATCAGAATTTTCTCAGTTGCTCACATATCACAGACATTATCTGTTACTGACTTGATTCGGCACTGAACTCTTCCAATAACAAATTGCTGTGAGACTTTAGTGCCTTTCATGGCAAGCCATTCTAATACCAATTTCCTCAGACGGGCAGCAGACTTGGGTAGTGTCCTACATATTCTACTGCAACAGCCCTCCAAGGTACTTGCATCAGTTGGAAACAGTAACGTGGATTTAGAGGAACCAGAGTTCATTAAGAGTTTGAAAAAAGTCATATTATGGAGAGAACAAGCCATGTAATGCTTTAACCCAATACTTAGTCTGGTATGCTATGAACTGTCATCATTAGCAGCAGAGATAGCACAAAGCACAAGACTGGGGGGTCTGATCCAGATCTCAACTTGAAGCCAAATTTGAAAACAATGGGATTTGTGGTTAGACAGTGTTGAAAACATCTGACTGTTCCGGAGCTTCTCTCGGACCCATGTTCTCGGACTTAAAAACATGGAGATGTCTTGAGAGTTCCCAGAGTGGAGGCCTTCTGCCATCTTACATATTAGGAAACCAGAAAGAGCTGCTATTCATCCTGAGATTTTTATCATCTGCAGAAAAAAAAGCACAGAAAGACCAACTCATGTAATTTCCAGAGCATCTAAAACCATATGGTTTAGAACCATATGTCTTCCTTTCCCCAGACATTATCACTTCTTTTTACCCAGAATTTTTGTCAAAGTAGATTTTAAAACTTATATACCTGAATATACACTTGTGCATATATATTTAAGCCTGATGTTTTTGATGGGAATGTTTCCTGTCATCAACTATAGGTATGTAGTGCCATTTTAGATACCCTGGAGTATGCCATATGTCCTCCAGCTGCTTCTCCAGACAAAGATCTCCCATGTGTCCTGTGCTACACCCACCAGCCCTTTTGACTGTCTCATACGTGCTGGACCATCTGAAATAGTCCTAGGCACCTACATAAGGGCGTCTGATTTGCTTCATGGACGTCTGATATGATAAGCGCCTCCAAGCAATTTTCAGCAAATGTTACATTTATTGTACGCAAGTTGTGTAAAGTACAGCTTTGCTGCAAGGATGAACATGCTGCATTCATGCTGTCTGGTTGACATGTGAGTCCCAGGGTCCCTGAAGACTTGTTTCTTGCACATCATTAGCCATAGCTCAGCCACAGAGATTTCTATTTAGAAAACTCATGAACAGAAGCACAGTCTTAGTACATGGGAATAAATCTACAGAGATGACTGAAATTACCCTTTATATACAGCCAATGACAAAATATTACAAAGAAAATGACTGAATGTTTGTCACATGACTTTCACAGCAATTCACTCTCCTAGTAAGCAATGAGTTTGTTTTTAGAGAGACCATTCGTCAAAATATACATTAAAAAAAATTTAACTGGAATAAAATCAATGAATATGTCAGTTAAAAAAATCTGACGGGGAAAAACATGTAAATGAATTTGAATCTTTTCGTTTTCCCATTAGTTTTTGATGTTAGAGCATATTGTTTCAAATATGATTAGAAACAAGCTTGCTTTCTGTTGATTCACTTTGCTTAGCTATACAAAAACGCAAACTAGCAATCTATTATGTTACAATTATACAGCATATTTTACATTATAATATCTTGATGTTATCTGAATGAAACAATTAAATAGTTCTGAATCATTTTCCTCATTCTGTGGGAAGCTGGTATGTGGGGTTTTTTTGTTTGATTGTGAATTAAGACAAACTTGAGAACATACAGTTTTTCCACAAACTAAAATTATCATTTTTGGAGAGGAGAGGAGAGGAGAGGAGAGGAGAGGAGAGGAGAGGAGAGG
>JAOXNO010000001.1:131260760-131276653 GCA_028565335.1 Limnodromus scolopaceus
GGGAGCCCAGAACTGGACACAGTACTCCAGATGGGGCCTCACCAGGGCAGAGCAGAGGGGCAGGATGACCTCCCTCGGCCTGCTGGCCACGCTCTTCTTGATGCACCCTATCCTGTGCTAGAATAAGGAGTTAATATCACTCAAGTCCTTATGAAGCCTAGTCCCTGTTCCTATTGCAAGGAATTAAATTTAATTAAAGAAGTTTGATTAATCAACAAGTAATTGGACCTGCAGTCTGCCCCTTGATAGGCATTTTATATTGAGATTCAAGCTATCAATCAGAAGCTCTGCAGCACCCAGTTTTTAAAACCTGATACATGTTTTCCTGACCGGAGTGGTCCACAGAAGGGAGTTGACTCCCAGAAGAGGGGTGCATGGCTTCACCAGGCACTTGCCACAGCTTGCCCCACACTGAGTGGTGGGTGCTGCCCCAAACAGTGCAGCAAGCTTGATCACAGCTGCTGCCTCTTTGAGAGGCGGTAAAAAAGGGAAAAAGCATTTCTGAGCTTTTGTCTTTGCAACGTAGAGGTCTCCGATCCTGCTTCATGGCCCTCTGGTGCTCTGAAGGCTTCGTGCTTTGAGATGCTGGTTATTTTTATATATATTTATATACTTTTATACGTAGGATGACCCCATCTGCATAAGTAAAGAGATAGAACAAAATTCAGTACCAAACAAATACAGGGTTTTTTCACAAGAAAAAGCTGATGACCCTTTATTTAAACAGATTCTTACTCCTCCTAGCTATCAAGGTTTTGTCAGCTTACAAAACACTTTCCAGCAAGCAATAACCCTTAAAATGTATTTACCAGGACTCTTCAGTTTTACAGTCTTCAAAGATGGGGAAATTTCCTTCTCTGAGGGCCCTTCCTTCTTTGTAAATTTATTAATTCTAGAGGTGTCTTTTATTTCACCAGAAGTGTACAGATCATCTTATTACAAAGTAGTCTAAAACATACACCAAATTCAATGTTGGCACGTTTCTTTGCCTCCTTAAAGATAAGACTTACAGCTCAAAAGCTATTTTTAACCCATATTTAAACAAAATAATTTTACAAAACAAGCATGGCAAGCATGGTATTTATATCCCAAACCCACTATTTCAAACAACTCTAGAGGTTTCCAGAAATTTCATTTTTCCCATAGGCCAGAGGAATGGCCTTGTGGTGGTTTTTTTTCCTGGTTTTCCACTATTGCTATTTAAACATCTTCTTAATGAAAACTTACACTATCAAGAAAAAAATCAACAATACAAGTTAGGCAATTATATCTCCAACATGACTGCTGTCTTAAGTGTATCATTAAAAGCATTACTCATTACAAAACACTATTCAGAAAGCCTTTACTCACCCTGTGTGAATCACAGAAAGCTCCTGCTGTTCTGCAATTAGAAAAACAAACCTGTAAGCGGAGCACGAGCCCCAAGGACTGGGGCGGCATATTAAAACAGAAACATTTATATACATAAAGGCAGTTATGAAAAACAGATAGCCTTGTTTCAGGATCTGTAGAAGCCACCATCTTTCTGTCAGAAGATTGTGTTTTAAGATGCAGAGAAATCAATTGACTTAAAGCTGCAGTTTTTACAGTTTGCAAGAGGATGCTGAAGTCCAAGTCCAAGTCCTACCTCAAGAAGTCTCAAAAAACAATATTACACTCTTGCAAGTAAGATGAGCCAAACCTATCGTGTCCCTAGGGCACAGAGGAGAGCACTGTTCCAGCAGTGGGATATTTATCACACATAGCAAGAAAAACATTTTTCTTTGTAAAAGTAAAACCATTAATTTTGCCTGCTCATACCAAACGAAAGACCCCATGATCCTCAAGGCTGTCCTAGGAGCTTTGTGAGACTAAGCTGAGTGCAGGATGGTCTGCTACGATGAGGACTAAAACCTTTATGTGTTATAATGGGAAATTAAAACAGGATCTCAAACAGGAAGGGAAAAAAAGGTCAGAAATAGTGATAAATGAGACTGTCCCTGCAGAAACTCATCTCAGTCATCTGTGGAGATTCTGCATGTGCTCCACAGCAACAGACAATGTAACACTCATTTCCTCTTCCTGATATTAATGTGAATTTAAATATTTGAAAAATTTCCCTTCCAGTTTCTGCTTTTTAATGTCAACATATCTAGGTACTGGTGAAACAACTCTGCTCTGCTTGCCATAGACAAAAATGCTCTGGACTTCGAGAAAATGCATGTAGAAAAAAAATCTGAAATCCAGCATTTACTGTACATATTACTGTTTAAAGGACACTTGGTTTTTGAAATATAGTTTTTGGCCCTCAACTGAAAGAAATCTATACTTACTGGTAGCCAAAGACACACATAACTAACATTACATTATGGCAGTTTAAGTATAAAGGAGGTACCTGACATAGATTTGTGAAAAAATAGGCCATTTCTAGATAATAAAATTGTCTTCTTTTCTTACTGCCATATGTGTATTTTTAAAATAAATTTTATAAAACATTTTATCTTTTACATTATAATTGGCTTTCATTTTACATTTTTAAAGAGTTTTGCTTCATTGTGTTAGAGAACATGACAATGCAAGAGCTAGATCATCCTGTCTCTCATAGACCTTGTCTAAAGTGCATATACACATTTGAAGAATGCACTCTACTTTCTCAGAAATTGTGTACTTGTTATCTTGACAATTACTTTTTCTGCAGTAATACGTTACCACAGTGCTTCTGCATAGAGAGAAGATGGTTAACCTGGCTGCATCTACATCAAGAAAGAAAATAGGTATTCTTATGCTAAAGCACCAGGTTGTTTCTGTACCTTGCTGGAAACCTGTGTCGGTAAAAGTCAAATCAATAGCAACAGTTGTTTTTTAGTAAATCTAATTCTTGTTAGGAGGACATTCCTATGGAATCCTTTTAATGTCTGTGCTACCATTTTTAAACCTCGGAGGCTGCGAAGAATTGAAAAAAACACTGTCCTGCTTTTGTTAATGCCAGAAAAATGGGGAAATATTACTAGATTGCATCAATGTACGCAAAAAAAGTTATCAGTAATCAAAGTGTAATTAGCGATACGGTGGATGTTTTCCAAATTGTATCTTTTTACCAAAAGCAAGCTTTTTAACGTTATGTAGCAGGTTTATTTCCTCAGCATCTCCTAACTGCATTTTTTATAGGCAGGTTACATAACATTCATCCCACCTAGGATAACGGTGAACTCCCGCCAGTAGACTTGGGGCTGGGGATTGCATTGCTTACCATTGTCAATATTTTACGAACAGGTCTCTATTTAAAGTGTTTTATACTCTTTGTTAGTAATCATTTACTCTGTCTGCTGTATCAAGTGTACGTTCATCTTTTGTTCACATTGCTTTAAAAAGTCATGTTGGTATTTAATTCTTACATTGCCTTTTACTAGGACAATTCCTTCATCAAATGCTGTAGCATAAGCACAAAGAGAATGTCACATGTTTTAGTGCTAAATAATGTTGTTCTTATTGTTACTATCAGGGTTGCTAGCAATAATGTCAATATCAATATCAATTTATTCTTTATATTGGCATCATTCCAAATCAACCGATCATGGCCATGCCTGGTCCATCTGCACTAAAATTCCCAGCTTCAGAAAGCTGCTCCTTCAGACAATGATTAAAAGTGCTAAAAAGTGAAGCTCTTATTATAGCTTTCAGCAACTTTTTTCCATTTAACCTTCTAACTAAGGACCTTGGTTTCAATATCTACCAATCATTTAAAGACTGCTACATCTCCTTATCAACCTTTTGACATCTTTCTCACTTATTGGTTCCACATAAAAAATACGTGGACCCCTTTTCTGAGTGCCTGGGAACAACAAGCCCCAGAGTCACCTACAGACCCTGTAAACACTTCATCCAAAGATGAAAAGATCACAAACAAAAGTTACCATCTATCACTACTTGCCACCAACTTCACCTGCCTGAAATTATCTTCACGTTGGCATCCATTTACTCATGCTTCACTCAGTTCCCATACATACATATGTATGGGACATATGTCCCATATCAATACCACCACACATATCAATATACGCACTTACAGATATTTGCATATATACATATAAATACATATATGTGTGTGTGTTTATGTATTTGAGAAGTTGTTTGTTCTTTACATGTTCCCGAGCTGCAGAATGCACTGTCTGCATCCCACCCATGAAAAGGTTTTGTGCGTACATAGCTCATGTAGCAGAAAGCTAAGGCCAGAGGGAAACCAGACACATCTGAATCCAAATGTAATTTGGGGAATCTCATAATTCCTATATATCATATCTACCAAGGAACAGACCTTGTGTTCTGTGTAACGGATGGGATTTGGTTTAATCAAAAGCTTGCTTTGTTAGACCTATCTTTTTTAATGAGTTAAATTAATTGCAATGGCGGATGCAGGCTTTGATAAGCGTCTGAGTGATATTATATGCCATTTCCATACACATCTTTTATATTTTTACTTCATCCAGTTTGAGAAGAGTTGCCTGGACATCTCCACTCTCTGCTGTACCCTCTGGCAGTTCCATTCCTAGGGTGAGCATGCAGCAGACTTTAAGCACGGAGGAGATCTGAGGTTTTCCTGAGAAACCAGGAAAGATACGAGAGAAATGCTGTTCAACAAGCACATGCTGGGCATATAAAACTTCACCAGATAATAGGATTGTTGTGTGGAAATACCCAACTCCTATCTCTCAGGCTCATGGTCGTTGCAAAAATGACAGTAGCAAGTACAACATTGGATTTGCAGCCAGACTGAAAGAATAACGAATAAACATGGTGTTAAACTTAAATTTGGCTCCCAGCTGGAGTTCTGGTGTAGCCTGCCAGGCACAACAGGGAAGAAGGCAACAAGGAGACTAGTCTGGAGATCAGAGCGGAGGTGTCTGTAAAGAACAAAGGATATCCGAATAGTATTGTTGTCTGCAGACACTGCACTGATAAGTCAGGCAGCATTTGGAAAGAGGAAACTCACAGGAGGAGGAGGGAGAGAAAGAAAATGAAGGTGGCAGAGGAATAGAAGGGAACAAAACGGGACAAAACAAAGGTAATGAGAAAAAGGCAAAGCTGTAGTGTCCTTCAGCATTTAATGATGAGACATCTTTGACTGAGATTATAACTATTGATCAACAGGCAAAAAGAATTACATGAAAGAAGAGAGACAGTGCTGCTGAGAGGGGCCAGGTATCCCAAGACAGGGGATTAAGGGAACTGAGACCTACTTTAGTTTTGCAGACCCTTTGGACAAATACCACTGCAATGAAATGCTACTCTCTCTGCAGCATGCAACCCCCCAGCTGTGTCCAGCCAAGTGTTCATGGACCACTTTATGAGCTGGGTCAGAGAGCTGGTGGGAAAAGCAGGAACAGAAGGGAAAATTTCTTCACTCATGGTTTTTCTTAGAGGAAAGTATAATGGGATGTTGCCTCTTGCACCATCTTATCTTGACCTGGACTGACTTGCTGAGAGGAGGGGAAGACGTGTTCTGAATTAGAAAGCCGACAAGAATAGTTATCAGTGAGGATGTAACTAAGGGCAGGGACAATGAGCCCCACAAAGCACTGTGAGAAGTAAAAAATATAATTTATATAGAAGAGTTGGCATAGAGAAAGGAGGCTGTAGCCTTAAAGCCAGAGATTTTTTCCCAGAATAGTTTTCTTGCACTATTAGATTGTTTAGCTCAACTTCCACTGGGAAAGCCCTCATGTTTCTTCACAAGCCTTTCACAATTACTTGTCATTCTCTGTTCTTGCCTCCCTTCAAGACTTTCAACACTTAATCAGATTTAATTTATTAGCAAAGTGAGTTTCAATTGCTTCAAAGTAATGAGCAAAGATACGCTATCTTTCTTTATTTAGCTCATCCCTAGCTAAATCACTGCTGCAGACACCAGCTACTAAAGGATGCAGAGAACATCTGTGTGTCACGTCCTTTCATGTACCTTATCTGGTTCAGTTCAGTAGGGTGGATTTCATGCTCTATACCCACTGGAGAATACTTCTACCATGTGGATAGGATGCTACCAGTAGAAGAGAAGCAGCTGGGAAAAAACCAGCTGCTTCTTGCTGTCTCTTTGGGGAGTGGTAAGCAAAGTTAAATCTTTGTGCAGAATATGGTCAACACACAGACTTGTTGAAATCCTCAGAAGCATTTTTCTAGTCCAGGATGAAAGTTCCCAACAAATCCTTTCAAAGACACCAACCTCAGGTGCAGCCAGTCACCTGTATCTTAAGTGATTGCTGTGGACATCGCAGGTCAGCATGTCTTCAGCCTAATTTAGACAGGGCTGGCACATCCTAAATATGGAGCCAAATCACTGGACTGTTGGCTCTCTTAAAGATTTGCCCAAGCCTTTCTCTACAATGAAGCACTCCAAAGACTTTCTTGCTCTGATGCAGAATGGCACAGGGTTCCAGAAGTTCAATCAAACTGGAACTCTCTGTGGTCTTGGCCTATAATAAAAGCTCTCTAGTGAGGTAGTGAATAAGTGTATTTTTCTAAGCACTCTGGGTAGTGCTCCTTAGTCCTGACTCATAAATTATTGGTGTCTCCCTGTTTCTTCTGAAGACTCCTTCAGTGGAGGCTTCAGATCTGTGGTGTTGAGTAACTCACAGCTGGCTGTTCCTGACTTATACAGACATAAAATCTTCCCTGTTTACTCTTCAAAAGCACCATGCAAACCAAAGGTACTGAGGAGAGATTCAGTTTTCTTTTACACTTCCCAAAAATACCACTGAGCTATTTCTTTTATGGTCTATGATGATAACTGGAAAAAGAGAAGCATGCAAGTTGAAATTGAAAGCATGCAATCTCCCTGTTGTTCAGTTTATCTTCTTTCTGCAAATAACTGGATACATATAGATCCATAACTACTACATTGCGAAAAGTTTTGTTAAACAAAAATATTGCAGGTGCTCACTATAATTTAAAAAGAAAATTCAATCTGCTCTCTCATCAGGGTCCACTTCATACAAGATAGTCTCATTTTCTTTTTAGTCACTGACTTCAGGAATGGCTATCATAGATGCTCCATTTTCATGTTCTTTGAAGTCCTCTTCACCCACATTAATCTCTGGGGAATGATGTTCAAATCAGAAATGCAGTACATACAGCAAGCAGCTTTGAGCATCATTTGATGGGAATGAAACCATTCTGAAGATTCATTAGTTCAGTAAATTGCCGCTGCAGCATCTGTGCTTTCCAGTCACATTAAAAAACTGATGCTTTTAATGTAAGCCAGGCCAATAAACCATATGAATTATGCTATGCTGTTTTGTATCTAGTCCTAGAACTGCTCTATGCCACCATCAGGCAGACAGAATAAATGAAGTCACCACAGAAGACAAGCTCAGAAATTAGAATATAATTAGGCTAGTTGGTAAATCCAAGTGTCTGCCAATTCCTGAAGAGCTTGGCCCTGGCTTTTGCCACCTCTGTTTCCAAAAGAATACTGACAACCAACCAAATCTTGTTTTTTGAGATCAAATATTCTACCCTGTGTTGTTCTGGGGTGCACTGCAACATTAATAACTCACCGTGTTATATGACATGTCAGACAATATGCTACTGAGACAAACTTATGTTGGTTGTTTGTTCTGTCACTGTTTTATCCCTGGTTGTGACCCTGTCAACAGCTGGCAGAATAAGGTCTACATTTCTGATGGACTTTGTTAGGAGAAACACAGATGCTATAGCTGTTTGGAGAATTATGGCTTCCCTTTCCTGTTTGAAATGTACAGCTGGAAAATTCTCTGTGACTGTCCCTACGTCTTCTGTAAGAGGGGCATGGGAAAATGGTATAATTTCATCTGCATGCATCCCAGCACTTTCATCAGCACATCTCATTCTGAAGGATGCCAGTCTCCCAACTTTATCGTGATTCTTGCAATATCTGACACTCTAGCCAGCTAGTTACATCAGGATACAGCTTTTATGTAGATCAAAATTGAGCTTTTTGCTCAAAGACTATTAAATGTGTTCCTGAATGATTTCAGATGATAAAAAAAATCAAGAAGTATGACTAAGATATCATTATCTGCAAACCAGTCTCATAGGCTTAAGTAATTTATTCAGGACTTTTAATCTTGGGAGATGTCAATCCTACAGCTATGCTATTAAAAATCACAATGTACACTTGGAAAATACTAGGATCATATCTATTTCCTTTAGTCATGCCCAAGCAGTTGCAAGTTTAATTAAAGATACCACTCTAAATTTGCCACTAATCCAATATAAACACATAATAATTTCTTTCCCTCTGGTCACTCCAAATCGTATAGCAAACCTTTTTATATTTATTCCAGACTTTATTTCTACACCAACCCACTAAACTATTATAATCTGCTGTTCTTTAGAGCATTTTATTCTTGGGTACTTCCCCAAAGGAGTTATGTTTGCTAGTTATTAGAGGGTATTATCTTTCCTTTTGCCATTCCTGCATCACAGCTTTTGTGCATTTATTCTCTAGTGTAGTCCAAAAGGACCTAGGCACCATAATTGGCACAGCAGATAAATTCGATCTGCATGTACCTGAGACAGGCAGCACCAGCCAAGTGGCCCAGGCAGGGCAAATGATAGAATTCTTAAAGGAGCAATAAATAAAGCAAGGAATCATCAATCAACTGATTTGATTAACTGTGATGTTGGTTTTGGCATTCTACCTTGGAGAAAGTAGCCTTACTGTCATCTTTCTCTGAAAAATAGCTGAACTCTACTTTAGTCTCTCTGAATACATGACTAGATCTCTCTAATTCAAACATACATTGCAGTGTAGTATGTAACAAATAGTAACTTTCAGATGTGTAGTTCATCCTGCAAAACTGCAAATGATCAGAAGTCATGAGTGAAGGCTATGCCTCGCATTGTCTTACCTCAGTGTTTCATTAGATCACGTTTCCCACCATTTTACAGGTTGTACAATGAGTACTAAATGAGAGACAAAGCCATCATTTTGAACGACACTCTGCCTCAGTGAAACGGTAGAAGGGGCTTTAACCACATTGTATATAGCATCTACCACACTGTACTGTCCATCAAAAGCCAGATTTGATTAAAGATTTAAGCTCCTTACCACCTATTGCACAAGTTGATTAGGAAGCTAGGAGCTTGTATGTCTTATCAAAGGTACAGGACAACAAAAAATAATTGCAGTGTAAATGAAAACTGGTGCAGTTTTCTCTCTCTTAGTGATGCAGTCTCCCAATTTAAAGGGACTATAATAAAAAGTGGAGATACTTGAAATATTTGCAAATACTCTTCTTTCTATACACACCTGTTCTGGAATTGTAGTTGTGAATTTTTTCATACCCTTATTGTTTAATTTTCTAAGCACAAAATCCCAGAGAAAACAAAGGTTCTTTACTATATATAGGTGTGCAAGCCCCACTTATCATTATGACCAATGGTGTTTCATCCATTCCTTGTGCTGCCCTGGTAATTTTTTTGTCCAGTGCCTCTCCTTTTATACTTGGGTTTTAAGCTCTTTTGGTCAAGGACCATTTTTTATGTCTGTCTATAAAGCATCAAGCACAATGGCATCTTGATCCATGACTTATTTTCTGATGCAAATAACAATCTGGCTCTTAGATCTTAGATGAAAGAGGTTTTGAATCCTTTTAAAGAACAAATGAAATATTGTTATTATTTCTGTAAGCACAGAAGCAGAACCAAATGGAAAAAAGAAAAAAAAAGGAGGCAAACAATGCTTTCTGCAGAAGCCTAGAAGTATTAAAGGAGAAATATCTGCCTCATATTACTATTAATTATGTATCTGACTACCAGGAGGCCTTTTGTGATAACAGAAATCAAAGTGGACTCAGGAGAAATGACCAAACTTTTGATCTTTTGTGAAGCTGGAGTCATGAAAGCTGTTAAGGCAATTGGAAATAGGCATATTACCTAAATTTAGCAATGAAGCTGAAGAAAGAATTTCAAAATAATTGAAACAAAATTAAGGTGGGCAGATTTTGTACACATGATTAAATTTTTTTTGAGCCATCTGTCAAATTAAGCTCAAAGACTTCCGCAGAGGATGGAAATACCATCAGAAGCTTTATGTTGGCTCTGATGAAAGGCTAAGTGGGTTAGTTCATTGTCTCCAAGAGTCATTGGCTCTGTTATCTTACAAATCTAAAAGAGGAAAGCAGTGAAAATTTACAGTAAGAGTAAAGCAGTGAGGAATGTAGTACATTTTCTGTCCTCTCGTAATGCCAACATGCTCTTTGATTTTACTTTGAACAATAAAGTGACTCTAAGTCTCCAAACCAACCTGGTAAGTTATTTCTGTCGATCCACAAACATAATCACAAAGCTTTCTGTTGCACATATTCTGTGTTCCTCCGAATCTTGGAACTATTTACGTTATTCTAAGAGCAAAATAAATTGCTCAACATCTGAGCATTAAACTAAAGTCAAACTCTTGCTGATAAGAAAAAAATAGCAAAGCCAAAAACAGCCAACAAACACACCTTACAAAGGTGGTGGATCTTACTAGAGTGGATGATGACTATCTGCCCTGGAGCCCTCGACTTCAGACAAAGGCAAATTGGCAGCCACTGGCATAGAAAGGAGTTGTTGAAGGTAAGACATATCTGGCTGATTCTCTCGGGGGAGGGGAGGTGTTAGGGGCTAGAGAAGGTGGCCTTTTCCTGCAACAGGAGAACCACAAAGTCCTGGTTTCCTCACCCCTCATCTAGGATCTCTGACTGGACCCATCCTTTCCCTCCACAGAAGACCAAGGTGGGTAAGCAGTGTGGGATGCCTGCAAGGGGACTGGAGAGGGAGCAGGTCACCACATGAGGCAGAGGGGATACTCCACTGTCTGACAGGTCTCAGGGGGAAGTGGAAGTCCCATATCCTAGGGGGAAATGGAAGAAAGAAACCTCAGGCTCCTGCCCCCACCTCTGCTCTCCAAAACTCCAATTTTTTCTCCAAGCCTCCCCAAATCTCCCCTGCTCTCTCCTAGCCTAAGTCATCGATACATCTGTTTCATGTACTCAGAGTTATCTAAAACTACCGTATTCCCTCTTTCCGCTTCTCTTCTCATTACCCACCTGGAGGCCTCTTTGCAGATACTGAGCTTTCCCCCCAGAGCTGAATGTCTTGAGCCAACTCTGGCTGTAACCACAAGTTGTATGAGGGCTGTACATCACTTTGTCATTTCCTCACCATGTGGCAGAGGATACCTCTGCTAATGGAGGTTTCAGAGCATCCCTTTGTTCACACTTCACTCCAGCTTGTTCCTTTGGCTAGTCATTTTAATAGCCACTGTCCCACTGACTCTATAAAATACATTGCATTTAATCCCTTCCACGGCTGTTAGGTCAAGACTCACAACTTGCCGTTGCTCACATTACCTGTAATAACCACGCACACATCGGCTGTGTCTGAACTGCACATATGTCCCCTCAGCTAGGAGTCAGGAGTGGCCTGGGGTAGGTACCCACATGTAAGAGCTCAGCAGCAAGAGTCACATGAAGCTCAGTCTTGACCTTATAGACAGTGGGAGAATGGCAGTCAGAGACCTTACTTATTGAAACAGTGCTTGAAAAAACATTTTTTAGACTTTGACAACCACGGGCCGATGTTTGCCTACCCATAGCCACAACATGTCCACTGGGGTGGATTAGCTTTGATGGGATTGAATTGGATTGGATTGGACAGGGAGCAACAGACATAGTGCCCCACTACGCAGCACCAGCAAAATCTAATTACCTGATTTTCTGCTTTTAATCTATCAGTCTAACTTTCTTTGTCTTTTAATCACTTCCAGTAAACCTCAGTGATACTTTTCTTTAGTCTTTTCATTATGTTTTTCTTATAAGATAAATGGATGTCATGGATTTTTATCTGCTGTCAGACAGGGATATGCTCTGATTTATAAGCGAAGACACAATTATGCAATAACAGGCATTTTAGATAGGATATAAAAAGTTTCCCTTTCTCATTCCTTGAAGATTGAAATACATTTTGTGAATGATGATTTTCACTGAGCCCAAATGAAGAGAATTAGTTGCAAGAAAACTATGAAGGGTGTAGAGAACTTGAGACCAATCCTTTGTTAGATTATAAAACTGTTTACTCTATTTTAATTTGTGAGAATAAGTGAGTATATTATACATATTTTGAAAGGCTTTAAATCAGTCAAATCTCTCAGACTATCTCAACACTTGGAATTTACTGTGTGATTTGACTTCGTTGTTTTTTGTTGAGCATGACTCCTTCCTAATTCTCTGCTCTACCTTCTGTCTCTCCTTTCTCTCTCTTCCCCTTCGTCAACATGGGCATAACTTTTTTCTACAGCATGACAGCATGACTTAAAACTTGAAACACACTTTCTTTCTGAATCAAACTCTTTTTTATGTTGGGGGTGTGTGTGTGTGTGTGCGTTTTGTTTTTTCCCCAAGCACTCCATTCTACAACTGGACACTTGTTCAAATACATCTTAAACTCTGTCTTGTCTTGTTACATACTTTTTGCTCTCCAATGCACTATCAAGGAGATTCACATCTTTGCTTTTCTCTTGTAAGCTTCATGGAACCTGGTTCTCAAGCTCAACATTGCTGCCAGAAGCTTTCCCTTCTTGTGGCCTTCCACCACTGCTATTGCCAAGAGCAGAAACAGTACAAGAGGATATCCAAGTCCACAGGGCTGAGAGTAGTTTCTGAAGGTTTCAAGCAGCAGTCTCATAATAAAAGTCAGATATACAACATTATAGAAAATAACTAAAGATCTAAAGCTAAAATTAGGCATTTGGGTCCATCATTGCAATGGAATAATTCTTCCTGGCAAAACCAGAAGGCTGTCGAAATCCCTTACTGTTACCTGCTGGTGAACTCAAAGAGCAACAGCACAGGTTTAAAAGCCTTTTTCTTCTCAACTGAACCCAGGGAAGATTGAGGCAAATAGCAAAGTAGCCTTTTCCATCCCAGGACTGTAATTCACATCCATCTTTCTTCTGTGGGAATGCAGCAAATCATAACTGAGCTTATGCGTGTAGTTTCATGATTTCATCAGGGGTTTTGATGTGAAGCTTTTCCTCTGGGTCAGGGCAGAAGAAAAGGCTTAGATAGGAATGTCTAGGGCAGGCTCTGCTGTGGCTTGAGAAGATGCAGTCTCTCCCATTGCTGAATTTTTTCTAAACATTTGTCATGGTTTGGGCCGGGCTGGCCACTAAACGAACAACAGATGCTCTTGTTAACCTCTCTCTCTCTCACTAAAATAGGGATGAAATTCCCATCAAAATGTTTACAGTCCCAGAATGCATGCTTCTGTGACTCCATCTGGGAGTAAAGATACAAGCAAAGCTGTTTTCTCTTACTTCATAGTCTCTGGAATGCAGATTCTTCAGAACATAGGAAGATATTAAGTTTGTCCAAGAAACAGCGGGTGTTAAAGTCTTCAGTTTTCACAGCTAATATTACACTTGAAACAGTAACCAAGAAAACAAAGCTTGAACATTTGGGTTGATTCCACAGAGAATAAATTAAATTTACTGTTTATAAAAAATGTCTGTGTTGCGGAGAAATATTTAATCCTTTGGAAAAAGAAATTAAAAGAGAAAAAAAGAGCAGGAGGACAATCCAAGAAAAACTTAGAGCTGTGACTATTAAGACATTCACCAGAATATTGAGAAGATGTTTTTCTTCTTTAAAGGAAAGTTAGTAATCAAATGTTATGTGTGTATGTGTACATAAATATAATGTGGGGGTATGGACACATAATGTGTTTGCAGGGAGTTGTTATTTATGGATTTTTCTATCAAGCTGGAAAAAAACACTTAAACTCTTTTTGTAGCTTTAGTGCTTCCTTTTCCATCCTTGAAGAGATCCCCTAAAACACTAAGAGCATAAATCTTATGCCTCTATGTGACTCTTAGATGCAGCATAATAATATGAGCAGCTGGACAAAAAAAATATGTCTTCAAACAAAGTGAAGAGGCCAGATATTTCATGAGCAAACAGAAATGAGAGAAGAAAAACACCACAATTGTTTGTATGAGATGGATGTCTTTCAGGAACAGATTTTTAAGCTCATGCTGTTCTGATGGCACGAAGGAGGTTGGGACTCAAAGCTATGCTGAATGAAGCATGTCTGAAGCTGCTCCCTGACACTAAGGCCAAGTGGTATGGAACAGCCTGTATCCATACTATTAAACTCTCTTCCTCTGTAAAATAGAGTGGCTGCAGCTACACCGCACTTGGGAGCAGTCCCTGGCCTAAGTTAACTTCTGAACTGTGCCTGAGAATCGTTTGGGAGAGCACTCCTTGGCCAAAAGCAAGCCAGGGGGCATTTAAATAATTTAACAATATAAATAATCAAGTCCAGTGATGTGCCCTGGCACTGCTTAATTTATTAGAGCAGACACAGCTGACATGGCCAGCTGCTGATCCCTTAATAGCACAGAGAAAGCACAGATGGCCTTGGACTGCTCTCCTCTTCAAGCAGGGGTGCCGGGAGCAAGCTGAAGCATATGCAGCGCTTCACCAGTGGCCAGAGGAAACCCGTTCCATGCAGAGCGAGCCAGGGCTCATGCTGGTAGCAAAGCTGCTGCTTTCCAGCACAGCTGCCTCCCTCCCCTGCAGGGCTGAGCAGGAAAACAACCCACCTTTTTCTTGGTCCGAAGTCAATGGAGGGCTGGAAGATGCTGCCATAGCCTGCTGGGGCACTGGAGAAGGGACCAAGGTTGGTGGTAGTCCTCTATATACAGTGGCCATGGTCCTTGCCCAGGGGTTGGAGGCACATCTGTCCATGCATGGAGACAAAGCCTCTCCTGCCTTGCTCTGCTGCCAGGGCTTACTCACTCCAGCCTAAATATTGAAGAGGGCTGCTTTGATATCTGGCTTTCGCTTTATAAAAAGGTATAAATCCTTCACTGCTGAGAAGCACAGCTCAGCTCGGGAGGTGTGTGAGGAGGGAACTGGCAGTGGGATCCAGGGGAGCTGGGTCACCCCAGAGACCGCAGCGGGAGGAACCCTGGGAGCCACAGCACCCGCTTTTCCAGGTGGCAGGGGCTTGCTGAGGAGTGAGGAGGGAGCTGCTGGCATCCGCATGTGCCACAGCAGAAAACACAAGCAGGCTTACTGGAGGGGCTGCACTTTGCACTGCAATTTACATTTCTTAGTGCAGTTTTTAAAACAGGTGGCTTGTTTTGTTCCCGAGTAGAACGATAAGTGTCTTTGGTGAGTGTTTTTAAAAAATTATCTCCTTGCTAATAGAGTAGTTTCACAACTGGACTACTCTGATCATTAATTTTTAAATAGAATGTCTGGATGGCAGCAATTACTTTTTTTCACTGGATATAAAAATACTTTTTCTTTAAGAGTCTTGTTTTAAGAACTGTAATGAACTAAAACACAAACATTTAAATGACATAAAAAATTAAAAGAAATCCATGCAATGCAGCCATGCGTAGACTAGCTCCCAATGTGAGATTCAAAGCACAACTATTTTGTGTCTATCCCACTGTTTATGTCTGGAATGAAAATAGGCAGCCTTGAGGAATTCAACAGTCATTCCTCATTTGCGTCACAGCTCTCTGTTGTGAGGCTTTCATGGATGAGACACATGCCATGCGCCTCAACTCTTTCTCAACCATCCAGTTAAGACTGGTATTCCAGGCTCTTGATCACCACTGAGGGCTGATCTTCATCAGCCTCACGTCCATCACAGCCTGGATAATTAGACTTAATCCTCCTGTTAGAAAACTGTCCTGCAGCACTGTCCATTGCCAGCCACTGACTGAGACAGGCAGCATTGATGCCATGTTAGTTATATACATGTCTTCAGAAGCTTGTCTCAGAGATCCACAAGAAGGGCCGGAAGGATGATCCAGAGAACTACAGGCCTGTCAGTCTGACCTCGGTGCCTGGGAAGATCATGGAACAGATCATCCTGGGTGC
>JAOXNO010000001.1:131276753-131296426 GCA_028565335.1 Limnodromus scolopaceus
GGTTGACGGTTGGACAAGATGATCTTTAAGGTCCCTTCCAACCTAGAAGATTCTGTGATTCTGTGATTCTGTGATAGTCTTCATCTTCCTCCAATGGATGGTGGGAGAAGGACATTTGTGTGGGCTTTTTCCTCATTCTCATTCATGTGCATGCACGCGTTATGGCTGTTTACATTATAGCTTACCCTTCAGGGTTTGCCATGCTTCCACAGAGGATTAAGAGGTTTGAATGGGCAGGGTCTGGTGCAAACCTGATATCGCAGGAGGTAGGATGGGGCCTGAGGATCCACCTGGAACCGGGATATGGTAAGTGCTTCTGAATTCAATAATACAGGAATGACCTTAGACAGTATGTCTGCAAAGTGTGTGGCTGAGCTCAGGCCACTGACATCTGTGGATGAGTTGGCTTCTCTCAGCTGAATTACCTAGAAAATAAAACAATGCCAATGGTACTTATTGATTGGGTAAATATTGCACTAGGTTGCAATAGGCTGCATATAAGCCTGTGCCTATTCACCTTCTCCATGACACTCAGATTTCTGTCTTATCTCCACACTACAGTTGTCTTTTCCATGCTCAATATCCTCCTCTGTCTAGTGATACAGAAGAGGCTTCATACCTCTAAGTATGAAATAAGTAATTCTAGTTAACTTTCTCCATACCCTTGTAAGTGGGCCATCCAGCTGATATTCCTTGAAAAGAGACCCTGAATATGCCCTGTGCTTTCAGATGGCAATGCACTTCTCTGATACATGAGCAGACCATGGCACACCATACAGCCTCCTTCTGCTTTTTCAGAGGCATCACATGGCCAATGTCATATCAGGAGTCCAGTAGTCCCCCCTACAAAGGCACCGAAATCACCTGTCTCAGGACAGACTAAACCCAAAGAGAACGTGGCTTTATAGCACACTATGGATGCCAGGTGCCAGGTCTTAACAGTATTCTGGGTTTCCAGGGTTAGATCCCTAGCCAGAAGTATAATGTAGATACAGATACAAAGACGCATAATTGCAGATTGTTGACTCAAAGGCACCTGGATGTCATCCCACACACCTCCTACTTGAAGAAGGACTTTCATCAATACTCAGTCACGTCATCTCTCACTTTGTACAGCCCCAGTCTTCAAAATCTCCAAGAACGCATATTACAAAACCTCTCTGGGAACCTGTTTTAATGCTGCCCTGCCCTCCCGGTGAAACAGATTTTTCTAATGTTCAATCTGAACATCCACAGCCGTGCTTTGTGGCTGTTGCCACTTGCTATGTCATTGTATACCACCAAAAAGAATTTGGCTTCATTGTCTTTGTAATTGCCCTTCAAGAAGCTGCAGGCTGCTGTTACGTCCCCCCTCAGCCTCCCCTCATGCAGTATGTGATCCAGCTCCCAGCCATCTTGGCAGCACTTCACTTCTTCAGTTTGTTCTCATCCATCTTCAACCAGAGAGGCCTAAAACTAGATACAGTGGCCTAGTGGCAGCCACACCAGTGCCAAGGTGAGGGCTATAATGTCTTCCTTGGTCTGTTGGCCACATTCCTCCTAAAGTGGCTCAGCATATAATTTGCCACCTTTGCAATTTTGGCTCATATTCCCCCCAGAGTAAATAATGCATTATAAAGGCCCAGTCATTTTCAGCTGCAGTCAACATGATTGTGGTCAACAATTGGCTTTAGTAAAACTTTTAGTAGAATATATCACATTATTTTTTCAGACATGACAATAAATTTGTAATCTTAAAACAATCTAAACAGTATGTTGCACAGATTACTACGGTCTATTCCTTTAGAAACTGTTTGTTTCCCTAACAGGAGCACAGCCACCATCACATACATAGTGAAACAAGGTTGTCCCTGCTTCAAAAGAAGAAATTTAAGTAACAGGAGGTATTCCATGGGTACCGAAAGCAGATAGGCAAACATGAGTTGACAGTGGGATGTTGATGTTTTGGTATAAAAAGCAGCAGTTTCAACATCAGATGCCTAGCCTTTATATTTTATGGCTGTCTCCCCTGTTTGATCAAAGTAACTGTGGGTATAAAGGTGTCAGGAAGAAACTCCTTTGGGTTGCCAGCCTCACATATGATGCCATTTTTCACAGAGGCTAATACAAAACAGAATGACTTCTGAATGAGAAAATAAATAACACAACAGAAACTTTTACCAAGTCAATTGGAAAGAAGGAAAAGCCCAAACATTTGGGTGCTCAAGACATTCTCTGGAGTTCCAGGATGATTTCCTGGAGCAGCTCCTGGGGATTTGCTAGCCAGGACACTTGCACTCACATGAGGCAAGAGGGCTGCTCTCACCTTGGCAGTTAGCTTTCAGCTTGGGTCTGCATTTGTGAGAGTGCCTCCACCAGTTACATGGAGACACTGTCTTTTTAACCAAGCTCACTGATCATGCCAGCAGAAACACATTACTGCAATTCCTGAAAATTTCATATAATCAAACCTCCTGTTGACATGGCCTCTAGCAATAAGGATGACTGGGGGTGAGAAGATAAAAAGCTGTAGCAATTTTTATGTGAAATATCCATGACAGTTTATTGTGAAAATTTGAATCTGGATGCATAATGCCACTGAAAAATAGAAAGTAGTGAATTTTTGACACAGCTAATTTTATAATATTTACAGTATAAAAAGAGAAGGCAATTATTCAGATGATTAGCCCAATCCTCTCTGTGGCACCAAAGCACAATTTTCCTTAAAAAAGGGTATATTCCTAGGAATCTAAATAAATTGGGGCCCATAAATTTGTTACTGCATTTGCTGAAAAAGGAATAGAAGAACCAGTGTAATCTGATCATATTTCCAATACAGATTAAGTGTCTCATAAACTGTGAAATGGGAAAAGATAAACTCTATGAATTTTCTCTCTGCTAACCCAGTTTGCTTTTAGCAATGGTAGAAAATAAAATTATCAAAGAATAATAGGGATTTTTTGAGGCTGGTAACATAAACAGTCTCTTGCTCCAAATGAATCCGAAAAGCACAGCCACTCATTTTCCTCCCTATGGATAGAAATCATTCTACTCTCGCTCTGGTCACAAGTGAAAATCCTGATAGCCCTAGCAAATGGACCACTGAATGTCCAAGGCAGGCCATATGAAAGTCTGAGCAACATCCCAAAAGATCAGAGAAAACCAAGTTTAAAAGGGAAGCGCTCCTCTTCACTCCTTGACTACCATCTTCTTGTTGCTGAGGAAAGAGGGAAGTCTCCTAACTCTCAATATGATATCTCTGTACATTAACTAGTTAGAATAAAGGCTAAACTCAAAACTAAATCACTTGAGTAGAAATTCAGTACCTAATTTACTGTAATATTAGGCCCCTGGCTCCTATTCTCGTCAGTTCATAAATGCAGATCGACTAGAGGGACTGCAAAACACAAAGCAATAACATAAAATAAACTATTAAAGCAAAGGACACCGTGTTCCTTTGATTCTCACACACACCCACACATGTACGCCCACACATATGGAAAAGCTCCTCAGGAGTAAGAATTCTGAAATATCAAAAGTCCAGTATACAACAAGGCTGAAAAACAGACTTATTACTTTTTTATGTACATGTCCTCTGTCATTAAACAGCTTTTTTAGAAAAAAGACCATGACATCTACATGTGTTTTTTTGCTGCTGGAGAGGTAATTGTTTATTCAATAGAAGTCATTTCAAGCTAGTTGCTATACATTGAGTGACACACCGGACAAGTAATTTTATGTTCCCACAACACCAAATTATAAAGGCAGCAGAGCAACAGAGTAACCTCAAGATGATCCTTCCCTCCCCTTCAAATTACCGCATAGAAAGCACTAAACCCAATACAATGTCCAGCTATTGATTTCACTGTGGACCATACTCCACCTCAAATTCTTTTGCAACAGTTCACTTCTACACTGTTTTTAAAAGGCTTGCAAATGTCTAGAAACTTAAGCAATAAAGTCATTAAGGTTTGATTTTACAGCAATCTCTTTAAAAAATTATACTGTTTTTCCATTTGGAAAGAATTTCTTGATTATGTCAGAAGCCTGATTTGCCCTTCAAAGTATTCCTGCCTGTCCTGGTTTGAGGTAAAACAGAACCAATTTTCTGTTAAGTAATTTTATGTTTTAGCTAAGCCTCTCCTAACTAACTAAACTCTCAGAAATTAACGGCATAGTGTGGAAACACTGTTTGTTCTCAGAGTGATAAGACCCGATTATTTGTAATTTATGCTAAGGAATAGTACGCAGAGAGGCTCTTGCTTATACTTATTGCTATAACAACCAAGGCCAGCTAACTGTTTTGTGCCCTGTTGGAGGGTTGGAAGCAGAAGAGCGTAAAGGGGCCGCACCTCCGGGGAGGAGTGGACAGGGCAGGTGACCCAAAACTGACCATCAGGGTCTTCCATCCCATCTGCCCCATGCTCAGTACAAACGATGAGGGATCAAAGGGTCAGCTCTACCTTCAGTGGCTGGTGTCTGAGGAGGCCTCTGTCTGTCTGCCTTTGAACCCGATCCATGCATTCTGGAATCCAGCTCCCATCCAGTCTGAGTCCAGTCTGGGGCTTTCCCAGTGCCTGTTGCTGATGCAGTCGTCTTCCCGGGAGCTTGGTTCAGTTTTGTATATATTGTATATATTCTGGGATTTTATTATTAATAATTTATTAACTTATTGATATTTTCATGAAAGTAGTTTGGGTTTTTTTCTGAACTCCTAAATCTCTTTCTCTCCCCCTTCTCCTTGCAGAGAGAGGTGGGTGAGAGCATCTGTCATTCGCTTCAGTCCGGCCCAAGCGACAACACTGCCTTACACTAGCCCTCCATTCAGGCATCCAAATTCAGTTGTGAGTCCCATTTACCAACCCCTCAGCTCAAGCTGATGAAGTTACTCCTGGAGAGCACTCTTGGATAGCTAAGTCATTTTTACAAGAATATTTGTACACGGGAAGCAAAACAAAGCTTTTGGGACCTGGAAAGCTTGAAGAGTTATGACAAGAAAAGACTGCAGCGCTTCTACTGAAACGCAGGGGGAAAAAAAGGGAAAGAAAGTCTAGAGCTGTCACCTCCATATTGGATGCTACCATGCAGAACTGGATTCAGTATTGAGCTCAGAGTGCACCATTCTCCACATTTCATAGTAGATGCTTTACAGCACTGAGGGAAATAGAGTTGAGGAAGGTCAACTAACACTAGTCTATTCAAGAGGCATGCAGCCTCTCCCAAGGATTCTCTGATATATGGCTAAAACTGATTCACACTGCTGAAGAAGAGAAAAGGAGTTAAAGTAGGTTTATTATTGTGTGCTCCAGTTTGCTTTCCCTCCTCGGCCATGTCCTCTTTCCCAAAAGAGTCAAGCACACGTGGCCAGAAAAAGGACAGATCCTTTTGAAGAAGCCAGTTTATTTTCATAATGTGCATTGACAATCATAAGGCGCAAAACAGAAAATAAAAGGTTAGTATCAAAAGCATGAAAAAAACACTTCCAAATGCATGATTTTACAGGACAGGGAAACAGAACTTCTTACAGAATAAATCAAAGCAATGAAAACAGAAAAAGGAACATGCTGAAACCCGTACTTCAATACTTAGATAAGATACATACAAAATTTAAAGCAAGCTTTGCAAGCAATTCCCAAAGTGGTTGTTCAGATTCTATGACTTTTCATAAATAAAATTACAAATATGTAAGGTAAACATCCAGATGCAGTATGGCGGTTTTCTCATCTGCAAATCCAAGTTCAAATCAAATTACTTGCCTTCTCAAAATTAGAAATAAGTAGAGCCGGTTCACTTTTGGCTCGAGGGACTGGCTTTGAATTGGCTTGCTGAGCTAGACAGCAGCAATAAGCTTTCCGTTTGTAGAATATAATCTTAAATTTGGCACTTGTTCTTCCTGCAGTCCTCTGGCACAATGGCATCTATTTAGATTGCCTACTTTAGTTCCCTAACACAAGCACTGAACATCTCAAAACCGGATGCCTGGCCACAGCAGGCATCAATAATAAAATAATTCAGAGTACTCAGCTTAGGGCTACTTAGCTTGTGGAAAGAGCCAGGCCTGAAAGAAGGCTCCTGAAGAATGATTCAAAGCACTAAAGAAGATGCCAACTTCCACCCAGCAGAAGATGCTGCCTGGAAGGCCCTTAACAACAAAGAAATAATCTTAAAAGTTTCCTTGGGAGCGTGAGTGCATCGCTGAATAGACAATTGTTCGAAGTAGAGGACAAGGGGGCTCCCAGAAGGCACCTCTCTCAAAGTTTTGCATTAAATATTTATGTCTGCGTGAGCTTGGAATGATAAGCCCTCTCCCATGGGGTCCACATCACTCATGTGCCTCCTTCTTCTGCTGCCCCAGTGATCAGAGTACCCGGCTAAGGATGAGCAAGACCTGCTGCCTTCCAGCCCCAAGCCCAGGGTCAGCAGGGAGCTGAGCCTATCACCCTATTTTCACAGGGACATGCTATTTATGGCCTTCTCAGGGATCATCTAGCAGAGCTCATCTTCGCACAGTCTCACATACCAAGGCAGCACAGCAATTCATTAGTAAAGTGAAGAAGCCTATATTCCAGCCTCCAGCTACAAACAGGGTAGCTGTTTGTACAAACAGCTTCCAGCTGGCAACACAATGAAGCTTGGTTTTGATATATACTATAACGTATATTATATTTACACACATGCCATAAACTATGACTATACATATGCTATATATTTATATAATCTATAATGTATAGATTAAACATTATGTCAGATATGTTACAAACAACTGTATTTATGATATATATTTACATATTCTATATAAGCCATATATATATAAACTGAGATCTTACTCATTCAGAAAAATTATAATTCAAAGTTTTTTTCAGGCTCTCTGGTCTTTATTCTTTTAAGCAAATGCCACCGCAAGAAAATCTTTATTCCCAGAATGGGATGAACAAATTTAATAATGGGGTTCAACAAAATATAGTGTTGCAGTGAAAATCTCATCAAGAGCTGGAATGATGTAAGGCAATTAGCTAAACTGAACTTCTATTTCCTCTGCTTCCATTTTTAAGTGTGAATAAATGTAGCACAAATGTAGAGCAAACATAACTCTTGCAGCATCTCCAACACCGTCTTCCTAGTTTCTGATTGTTTCACTTCGTGACTTGGTTTTCCCAGTATTGCTATTCTAATTCAGTCCAAAATGCAGACATTGCACATTAAAAACTGTAAAATGTACAAATAAATTCCATTCATAGTTACAGCAAGTTACATTAAAGCTAAGCTGGTCTGCCAAATAGTAGCCTATAAAAATATCAGGATTAATTTTACTCTTGTTAGTATAGGCAAATATAGAATAATTTAACTGGAATCAGTGGATACTCCGAGCTTACATCATCTCAAGCAAGTAGAGAATGTGGTTTAGCACCTAAACACTATCAAGAAAGCTTTAGTGGTATTTTGCCCATTTGATGAAGTCACAAGCATTTTTCAGGTTATTGTTAGTGTGCCAGAAACAGAAGACTATGAGACCCATGGTCCTTTTCTTCAAGAACAACAGTATGCAAAATGTGACCTTATATCCTCTGACCTTTGTCAGTCCTCTTATACTCACCCCAAGAGTCTTCCCACTGCATCTTTTCTAGAACTTGTCTTCTTCATGCTTCTCTTTTCCTGTGAAATAGCACTTTCTTCACTTGTGGAGTTGGGGTTTCTTTCAGCAAAAATATCAGAACGTCTGGGGCAGTATCACAAAGTGTTTTGTGAGATTTTATGGGTTTTGGCCACAGGTTATTTTTTCTCACAGGATGCTACCTGCTTTCCTCCAGCCTTATCAGCAAGTAAAAAAACCCCAAACGCCCAGATGTCATAAATGTCTGGTTGTCAAGTACAGACATCCTGCAGATCTGGCCATAATCATTTGTGGACGCAATGTCTTCTAGGCACCATAAAAAAGACTCACTGTATCAAGGACAGTAACCAGGGGCCATGAAGAAAAACCTAGATGATACAGAACTTGTCTGCGACTCTGCTTCACAGCACAAGTTGCTCTACCCTCAAAAACTAGCAAGTATACTGCAGAGAAGCTACACTTGAGAGTTATAAAATCATGCAATTCAAATTAAAGAGCTTGTAAAAAGAGAAAATTTCCTTTGAACATTAAGTCATAAATGTAGGATGATTGGCATTTATTCCTGTGTCATTTATACGGCACCACTGGTGTCCAAAGCAGTAGACAATTGCTGAGCTGAGGTAAGGTGAAGAACTGGTCGTTATGCAGAGTCAGTTGAAAGGCATGGCTCATACTCCAAGATATAAAATTCAGTGGGCCATATTCTGGCTGTAGATTTTGATCTTGCTCATCTGCCTCTTCAGCCATGCCCAGCTGAGGCACGCATCACCCTGTCGCTGGGGTTCCCCTCCGCATTGGTACATACTTTGTGCCAAGGCATATACACCTCAGTGTCACTATCCTGTGTCTATGATCTCTGCTTGCTCACAAGTCACCACCCAGTCCTCCAACTCCTCCATTTCACGGCTGCCTTTCCTCATCAAAGCTTTTAATGTGTTTATCATACAAAAACATGGCCCAGGCTAAAATTAATCTTCAATACCACAGAGGCCTGAAATTTGATTGTTGTGGGAATTCCTCTGGTGTTGCAGCATTTAAATTCTCAGCCGCAATCCTGTGTTAATGTAGAAGTTATTGTGTCTTGAATAGGTTTGTGCCTTCCCAGAACAATGTTAGATTAGAGCTTAACACTTCTGTATCACCCAGCTTCTTGTCACACGTTGGTTTTTTTTTACAAAATTAAATCAAGCTTTACCTAGCACATACTAATGAGTCCAAGCTTCCTCTGTTTACATGTTAGGAGATTCCTAAGGCTTATGTTACAGGTTGAAAAGTCCACCATGTATTCTGTTTAGAAAGGATGAAAACGCAGAGCTGAAAATCAAGTTCTTAAGTAAAAGACAAAACTAAGAAAATTCCCCAGCCCTCCAATTAAGAGCTTGCTCATTCAGGCCTCATGCATTTCCAGCAGACTACACACTGATAAAACCTATTTTGGATTATTTAGACATGAGCAAAAATTCTGTGAGTTTAGGGAGCCAGCATGAAAATCACTGGCATAATGACAAGTTCCAGCAATAAGAAAATTCAATTAAATCATTACACAGAAACATAAGCACTGATGGAATTTCCACAGCTTTAATGAGGCCGGTATGGAGTTCACGACCCATTATGAAAAGTGTGTTTAATGATGATGGGCTGGGCCATTGAGTGCCATTATTTATTTAAAGTCCTAAAAGGGAGCTTGTCTTGCATTCTGGATGAGTTTAATCAGCAATGCAAAATGATAGTCTAAATAAAAGACACGTCTCTGCCTCTTTCAGCCTCCCCTTTATTAGCACCAGAGAAGAAAAAGAAAACACGAGTTTTGCAGCATTCTCATAAGCTGAGGACGAGGCAACTGTTGGTGACTGAAGGGCAGAGTTCAGCTCCATCCACAGGTCATGGCAATGCTTTCAGGGATGTAGAAGAAGGATTATTTTCTTACTTCAACAATCGCTGAGCAAGTTTTCAAAGTAGAAAGAGGACAGGTGAACTTGGGTTAGGGTGTACAAGAGAAAGAGCCATGTATATGGGAAAAGAAACAGGGCAGGAAGCTCCTGAGTTTAGAAGTAATGCATGACCAAATAAATCCAACATATAACTGATGATGCATTTAATGATGGATAGGTGAAAATCAGAAAGGCTATGCCTATACTTGTAAATCAAATGGCACTAAGGCTCATTTCAGACTCAGCACTGCCAGGCTCCATTCTTTACACCATTAAATTGTTAGTGATCTCTGGTATAGTTCAGGACCATTTCAACTAACACTACCAAGAAATTTCCAGTTATGGTTCAAAAGTTAGCACAGATAGGCAGTTGGCATGTAGCAGCTTGTATTAGAGAGGAGGATGGTTTAGCAGTGTGGTTGCAGGCTGTCCCATGTCATTCAGTAACAGCACCAGGCAGCACTCCCAGGCAGTTTCAATTAATTGATGTAAGTCCATCTCTGCTGCTCCAGTCACAGGAGTTGTGTCTGGCCTCATTTCTGCTTCTGAAAGGAGAGAGCAGGAGGGGATGAATTTCTGCCACAAGTCACTGTTTAGGAGTGCAGGATACTGGCATTTGTGGCAGTGCCCAAATTGCTGACTTCTGGGAGTATGGTCAGAGCTTTTAGAAGAAATTAAACGAAAACTGGAAAAAATCTCAGCTGAATGTGTCATGAGATTATCTGCATGGTCATTTTCATTTCATTTGGTTTACCTGGATTTCAAATCAGCTCTTGAGAATACAAAGTACTTTCGACTCCATATGAAGCCCTCAAGTCTAAATGTTATTAAGACAAATTTGAACCCCCTCTTTAGGGAGTAGACAAAATCAAATCAAACACCAAGAAGGAGAATCACTTACTTCAGTACTCATGGGAGAAGTGAAATGCTATGAAAATAAATGCACAGCAGGTAAACACAGCTCCTCACATTCTCTCTCAAATTGCGCTTTTAGAGAAGCATTTTATTGAGGTTAAGACTACTCATAAAGTTGTTGTGGAGACCCAGGGGGAAAATAATCCTTGGCTTTCAAAAAATTGTGGTTTGCAGCCTTCAGAGGATCTTTTTTGATTTTTGAACTTTTAGTGTTTCCACCTACCCCTCTTCCACATGCAGCCAAGGACTTTAGTTCAGTGTTTATTGAACAGGTATATGTTACCCTGCCACATAAATACCATTCTATTGGCATTTGCCATGCTAAATAAGACTTTCTTTGGCTGTTTAAAATTCACCGTGTAATAGCTAGTGTTTGTAGAAAGGTGCTAAATAAAGAGAAGGAGAAAAAACAAAAGGGAGAAAAGTGCTTCAGGCAAGGTTTCCCAACGTCATCTTCTTACAGTAATTATAATCACAAAGCAAAGCATAGCAAAATTGGTCCAGAGCAAAATGATTTACCTAACATGGTAAAGAAACCAAGGTCAGATTCTGATATTCTGATTTTCATCAATACAAGTAAGAAGAAAGTCTTACTTTCTTCTGTAAGAAGAAGCCTCTGTACAAGCCTCTGTATTTTACACACTTCTCATACCATAAATGGCAACACAAGATTCAAAAGGGTGGGGACTGATTTATTGGGGAACATTAAACTTATTCCCTTGCAGGCTCCATTTTCAATGCTCCCACTTCCAAGTAAGCACTCAGCCGTGCTGTTTTCATCAGCAACTCTGTTCTCAAGTGCCTCCATACTGCAGGGGACACTTTGCAGTCAAGACAGTTTCCTCAGGCGGATGCTGTATGTTGTGCTGACCACAGACTCTCCTCCCTCTTTTAAGAGCAGAGAGAAACATCTGTGGAATAAGCCTGATTTTCAGAGGAGCTAGAAGTTATTACTAAGAGAAGCAGAGCAAGAACAGAGAAAAAAGTAGGATAGGTCCAGGAGGGGACACTGGAGAAAAACAAGCCCTGAGTTGCTGTGCTTTTTATAGATGTAGAGGGATTGCCATTTAAATGTTGATGTTTGCCAAAGTAAATCAAATATTTATTAAGAAAATCGCCTGCTTGGGTGGAAAACTGGAGCATTTCAGAAGCAATGAAGTGCTTACCTGGAGCAAATGGAGACATTTTTTTAAAATAATCACCCATTATAAACAAAAGTAAAACCCAGACCTTGACACAGCATAGTCAGAGCAATTACTCTGCACTGCAACATTTGGAAATAACCCAGGTTTTCCAATATTTGATATCTAGTGTAGCTCAGCTTCCCACTTGCACTTCTAAATGAGCCACAGCCACTGCTACAGGTAACACCAGTAAAACAGGTTGTGATGGACAATATTCTAGTGGGGGTGATTTCTACTTCCTCTTAGTGCTGGGTAGATTTCTGCTTCATCTTACTGCTCTAGAGCAGATTATCTCACAAGTGTTTGCTGCAGTGCCTGATTATACCTGACTGAAATATAAAAAGACCCAGTATGTTCTCACCAGGAAACAGGATCATCTAAAACATTCTAATTGCTGTGGGGGTTTTTTATCCACAAAAAGGAATCATGCCATTTTAGTTTGAATGCCATTACTGAAAAAAAAAAAAAAACCAAAGAAACTTCTTTGAGAGAAATTCCCAGTGTTTGTTTGCTTTAAAACAGTCAGGCTTTATCAATTCTGTCCCAGCAATACCTCTGCAGCAGATAAACTGTTTAGAAACCAGAAGGCATAATAAAAAGAAAACCAAGTGATGCTTGCATAAATGTCTTTTTCCCTTTACCAAGACTGGAAGATGTTCCCACAGATATTATGTGAAACTTCTCCCCCAGCTAGTCAGGTGCAGAATCACCTTGGAGTTTTTGTCTGTTTGTGAGAATGCACACTGATGAGCTTAGAAAAGGCTCAGGTCAAGGGTATTTAAACATTAGCTATATACCACATGGTTTTCAAGCACTTGAACGGGGCAGGTTAAATGTAATTAGGCTTTGGAAAAGAAAGAATTTTCTACAGCTGCTCTTCTCTGATGTCATTATTTCTTGTAGTTTCCTGTTTGGCTTATTTGTTATATTATGGAGCATGAGAATGAAATCTCTTGTTCATGGTCAAGGAAACAGCTGTGAACAGCTGGCATATTTTATGACCATTCTAATTGCAGGGTCATACAATAATTTGTGTGAATTACCATCAGAGCTGAAAATTTTCTCTTGTCAATGTGAGTTAAACAGATATTGTGTCTATGACTTATAATAGCCTACAAAAGGACTGGACATTTTTGTCACAATTTAAAAAGTACAGAGATAGTGGCAAGATAACCAGTTTAAAGAAATGAAACCACTCCAGAAGTTCAGTTGTTGTCAAAATGTTTAACAAGAAAAGTTTTGATGAAAAGTAGGACACTATTATTTCTATAGCTATAGCAAAAGCATTAAGTAACCAGGAACTGTATTTCCAAAGTTATCTAACATTAATATCAAGATCCCATTCCTCTTTTCTTGCATTAGCTTGTCTACCCTTCTGCTTCCACCTCCTTTATAAATATGTTTACCTTTATTTAGATGTATGCTCCTGGCCCTCCAAAATGCAGTCTCTCTCCCAGCCCTCCTTAATGTAGCAACTATCACCTCTTTTTTTCCAAACAAATCCTTGCAGCCCAGGGCACACAAGTCCTGTCCCCAGCTCTCTGTATCTCAGTCACAACTGCAGCCTCCCAGAGGGGTTCCTGGCACCTTGCTTCACCACCGCTTGATATCTTCTTAGCCAGTTCCCCACACATCTACCTCGATCATCCCCAAAATCACTTTTTTTCCAGCTATCAGTGGGTCTTAGCTCTTCCTGCTTCCATTTCTGGTGTCCCCCCCACCTACATCAACATCCCCCAAGAGAACTGTGTGCCTCTGCCACCAACCCCCTACACCTGCCCTGCTCCTCACCACCCCTGCCTTGCCCTTGCACTGCTGGTGTTGCCCACTCTCACCTGACTTGACCATTTTAAATAAAAGTGGTACTCACAATGATTTTTAAATTATTTATTATATAATATTTATTATAATAATAATTATTATTATATTATTATCTTCCAAATTCTATCATCAAAACTCCTGAAGGGGCAGAGAGAGAAAATATTAAGAGGAAAAACTTCTGGCTGTGCTTCTGTACAGCCCAGCTAGTATTGTGCTCCTTCTATTTTTCTTGTTTAATGAAGGTTGATGGAATGTGGCCCGGTTGTATACATGTGAAAACTGTATCTCATTAGGTGATAACCCTTATAAATGTGTCAAAGATTATGACTAGTATTAATGTGCTAAGGAAAGACTTCTATAATCATTACAAGATAATGAAGACATTGCAATCTCAGTTAAATCTATTCTAGGAAGATAAAATGAGCCAAAATTAATCTAAACTTAAAAATTTGAAGGCTATCTCTCTTGAGAGTTTGAAAAATATAATTTCCTATGAGCAATGTCCAGCCAATCTAACACAATGAAATTTGAATAGTATTTAGATGCCAAGAAAAGAAAGAGAGCTCTACTTCAAAATGAAAAATACCAAATTACAGAGTTCTGTATATTCTAGAGCAATGAGAATGGTAGCAAGATAAATGAGAGAAAAGGATTGAAAGGGGAAGAAATTAATTTCTTAGATCCTTATGTATAAAGCTTTGCATGCAGTTTTTCTGGGTTTACAGGCATTTTTCTGGGACTTGTATAGTTTTTATTTTTCCTTTGCGTCCTCAAACGTAAGTATTTTGACTGTTTACTTTCTCTGAATTCCTGAATGATATTGTCTGAGTTTTAAGGAAGTCTGTGAAGGTGTTAGTATATAATGTACAGCACTTTTTCACCTAGAAAGGTGTGCTTCCTTAAAGACTCTGGGAAGAAAGGGAAGAACATGCCTATGGGGGAGTTGGGGCAACACCCTAGAAGTCTTCTGCCTTTGAAATCCACCTTTGGGGATTCCTGCTGCAGGTGCTCCAGCAGAAGTGCTGTCTGACTTGGAACAACCTCACAGAAGACATGTGTTTCCCTTGGCCACTTTCATACCCTACTGTTTCCAGAAACAATGGTGAGGGTCCCTTTGAAAGCAGCAAAAAGAGCTTTGAAAGCAGTAAGACAGCCCACCTCCAGGTTGAGTTGATGACCAGGGAGGCTGTGCTTGGGAGAGGATGTAGCGCTACACATCACCACTGCTCAGCATAGCCTGCGCTGTTCACCGTACAACTGTCAGTACCCCATCTTCACTGCAGCTGCATCTGCCCTTGGTAATAGTATGAAAGTGAATCAAAAGGGCAGCCTTTCTTCTTGTTGACAAAGTGATCAGAGGTACCCTTAGGCTACACAACCCCAGAAACTCTTGGATACAAAGCTAATGAAAGTTACGTAGTGCAGACTGTATTCTGTTAAAAACCTATAGGGGTGGCACCAGACTGATGCATCAAAAATTATTTATCTCCAAGCAAGCAACTGTGTGTGGTAGAATAAACTGTTCTGAGGATCACCCCATACTCAAATAACTCAGACCTTGGCACACGGCACAGATCTCAGCATCTCACGCATCCATAGTTGCCATCTCCTACTGCTGCCCTACAAATATGCTGTCACACTGCTGCTTTTTCCTCCTCTAATGCTCATGCTTGCAAGTAAACATGCCTCTCCTCTTGCTGTCTCCTGCCTAATCCTCATTGCTGGCTCACCTGTACACCTTCTGAAGCCAGCAAGGGCGTTTCCACAGAGGTAAATGGCACAAGCTCAGAGTAACTGTGGCTGCAAAGTTGGCTTGTCTTAGCTGAAGAGTAACGCAGTACCATGAAGATGCTATGGAAACTATCATTATCTTAGCAGAGGAAAGCTTGGTCTCCTCATTGTTCACAGTAATGACAGGTCATAGCCATTCTGAAAAAGGATAAGAACTGGAAAGATAGTTGCATTAGTTCATGAAAATATCTTCTGAAAGCCTAAAACCATTAAACCAGTAGTAATAACCAGCCTTGGTTATTCTGTACAAGCTAAGCCAGCCAGGAGGATTCTGAGAAGGATTTTCAGTGTTTGCATTCTCCTAAATTAATTGTTACTTCCTAGGAATAGGATTCTAAATATAACAAAAGAATCTCAACTAAGGAGTTTTACAGTGCCCTCATAAACCTGTAAAATAACAATGAGAACGCACAAGCATTTTTATTTTTTTGGTTAAGTATATCACAGAGCGCTGATGTGTAAGAGTGGAATTATGTTCTCAGGAATAAATCTCTGGAACCACCTCTGGATCTATCCACTTATGTCATATTGTATCTATTACGGCAGCATTTGAACACCTTCCAACTACTTACAATACAAATAACATTCTCTGTCTCCTTTCCCACAATAGGATTGCATTCATACCCATTTCTATGCTAGCAGACCAGTTGGTTTATGTATCTGGTACCTGTACAGTGGTATATCCCAGCTTGTCCAGTGTCTCTGGGTACAACATACAGTAAGTAAAGTAAGAAATAACAGAAGTGAAGTAACAGCTGGTTTGTCTGGTAATATTGTGAGTAGACACAAGCCTGGGAAATTCAGCTATATTGCATTTGCTTTTGAAAGAGAGTATTATTTATCACACCAGCATTTCTCTCATTCTGTAGAAGCAGATTATCATCTCCACTCCTGAAGATTTCTTGTCGCACTGGTTCAACCCCATGTGCATCTTCTTGTAAGATAATCCCTCCATGAAATACTGGTAGTGAGATTTTGATTTTCACAGTCATTTAATAAAAAGTACTTCATTATTCATTCTATAGGAGTCTCTGGAAACAGCAATCTCTCTTTTTGCAGAGAGATGCTTCAGTTGTACATCACAGGATACCAAACTGGGAAGATAAAACTCACAAAGAACATTTAAATTAACAGACAATGGATGAACAATTCATAATTAATTATTTGGGAATGAATGCCACCTCAATTTATCATGAAATATTTGCAAAGGCAGTACATGCACTTGTATGCCTTTTACTGTTTTTATAGGGTCATTACTGAATGCTGGCCCAATCCATTCCACTCGCCAATTTCTCAGAAAAAATTGTATAATGTCAGTAGTAAACTAAATGTTCATCTTCGGGGATTAATGAACCAGGACTTTCAAAACTTGTGTGTACTACTTCAGCGTGAGACTGGTTATAGATGGTTATGCAATTATTTGTAGAATCTCTGTATGTGCAATTTAAAAACAGCTTGATATTATGAATTCCCTGGGTTTAATTTGTGAAGACTGCAATTTCACTTCATACACAGAGTTTGTCTTCCCTTTCCATTGGTTGTTTTATCTCCTCATTTTTATTTTGCACTGAAATTCCCAAGGACAGTGATTCAGGGCTAACAGCTGAGCAGTGATGCCACCTTTCTGCCAGCATGTGTCACATAACCTGTGACAGAGACATTCAGCTGCTACTCACCACTCACTTCCTCACTCATATAATCACACATGCAGCTCTTAGGAGCATTAATAAGGTCCTTCCTCTACCATGGTCACTATGTGCACCATCACGTACATCACTGCCCACTGAGTCTTCAGGAGGGAAACTAGCAGGGAAGAAGCTGTAAGCGCCCAGAGCAATTCATGCAGGCTACTTCAGACTGTGCCCCCATCTCCAGGCTACCACCAGAAAACAAGGAGTCGGCATCCACAGACTGGCTGAACTCTTCCAGTCATTAAATTTTTCTCATCCTCTGTTCACATGGAAATTTCAGGGCACAGATTATTCATTATCACACTGGCCAGCTGCTTTGCTAAACCTAAATTTCAAGAGAGAAGTAACTAAGCAGGGACTTATTGAGTGGGGACCTGGATCATTTGAGAAGGCCGATAAAAGTTTTAATTGACATAAAGAACTTTGGTTTAAGTAGAGAAGCAGAGGTGAGTCCAGCAGAGGAGGCAGAAAGCTAGTTACATGCCAGAGCAGTGACCCTGTAAGGAGAGGAGATGTCATTGATGCAGAAGAAGGACTCTGGGCACTCCAAGCCCAAGGACAGTTCCAGAGCAAGAAGAAACCTGGAGCACAGGTATATGTGAAGACACTCTGGTTCTTATTTCTTGTGAAAGGTAACGTAAAGAATTATAACTTTCTGGAACGCTTACCAAAACTTCATCCTCACACAGTGAGGCTTTTAGAAAGAGTGGGCATTTTTGTGTGAGGAACACCAAGGGATCACCATTGCTCCTGGCTAGTTCAGCCTTCTAGGCACTAAAGCCCTGTTTCTGAGAAAGACACCCAGGCTTTGCATAAGAAGTTTATGGAGACCAAACACACAATACCAGAATTATTCACATGGCAGTGTATTGGGTTTGCATGGCAAGGCTTTGGTTGCAGGGGTCTACAGGGTGGCTTTTGTGAGAAGCTGCTAGAAGCTTCCCCTATGTCCGATAGAGCCAATGCCAGCTGAAGACCAAGCTAATCAGTGACGGCTGTGACACCTCTGTGCCACATTTAAGGGAGGGGGGAACCTACAGAACTGCATCCAGAGAGAGGAGTAAGAATATGTGAGATAAACAGCTCTGCAGACACCAAGGTCAGGAGCGGAGGAGGATTTCCAGGTGCCGGAGCAGAGATTCCACTGCAGTCCGTGGTGATCATGGTGACGCAGATTGTCTCCCTGCAGCCTATGGAGGTTAACAGTGGAGCAGTTATCCAGATGCAGGACATGGAGGACCCCATGCTGGAGCAGGTGAATAAGCCCGAAGGAGGCTGTGACCCCCTGGCAACCCCACACTGGAGCAGGTTCTTGGCAGGATCTGTGGACCTGTGGAGAGAGGAGCCCACACTAGAGCAGGTTTACTGGCAGTACGTGTGACCCCGTGGGGGACCCACACTGGAGCAGTCTGTACCTGAAGGACTGCACCCCCTGGAAGGGGACCCACACTGGAGCAGTTCATAAAGAACTGCAGCCCTTGGGAAGGACTCGTATTGGAGAAGTTAATGGAGGACTGTCTCTCATGGGAGGGAACCCACACTGGAGCAGGGGAAAAGTGTGAGGAGTCCTCCCCCTGAGGAGGAAGGAGCAACAGAGACAACACATGATGAACTGACCGCAACCTCCATTCCCTGTCCCCATCCACCACTGTGGGGGAGGAGGCAGAGAAAATTGGCAATGAAGTTAAGCCTGGGAAGAAGGGAGGGGTGGGAGGGAGGTTTTTAAGATTTGGTTTTATTTCTCATTGTCCTACTCTGATTTGATTGGTAATAAATTAAAATAAAATCCCCAAGTTGAGTCTGTTTTGCCCATGACAATAACTGGTGAGTGACCTCTCCCTGTCTTTATCTTGATCCATGAGCTTTTTGTTATATTTTCTCTCCTCTTTCCAGCTGCAGAGGGGAGGGACAGAGTGGCTTTAGTGGGCACCTGGCATCCAGCCAGGGTCTACCCACCAGAGTCAAAAAGCTTGAAAGTACAGAGGATCAACAGGAGCCAACACAACAGTGTGACATGTATCCAGCTTCTTTAAAAAGCTTGGTTCAAAGTTCACGTTTTTGCATCCTTCAGGATTCTCAGAATTTAGCTGGGACTTCAAGCCAGAATGTCTCAGTCAAATGCAACCCAGATAATGAGACCCAGAAGCAGCAATTAATGAATTCTCAAAGGAAAATACATTTGCTTTCAATGTTACAAAACCAGTTTCTGTGCAAAGATATTTTATTTAGATTTATCAAAAATATTCTGAGAGTTTCCAGCACTATTCTATATCAATGTTTGCCATATCCTGAAATTCTCATTCAGCTTTTACTCAGTTTGAATTCAGGAATAAGGAGAGAAAATAGAATCACAGAATCATTTAGGTTGGAAGGGACCTTTAAGATCATGAAATCCAGACATTAACTGCCAACACTGCCAAGTCCACCACTAAACCATATCCTTCAGTGCCACATCTACATGTCTTTTAAATACCTCCAGGGATGGTGACTCAACCACTTCCCTGGGCTGCCCATTCCAATGCTTAATAACCCTTTCAGTGTAAAAATTTTTCCTAATACCCAATCTAAACCTCCCCTGGCACAACTTCAGGCCATTTCCTCTTGTCCTGTTGCCTGTTACTTGGGAGAAGAGACCAACCCCCACCTGTCTACAACGTCCTTCCAGGTAGTTGTAAGGTCTCCCCTCAGCCTCCTTTTCTACAGGCTGAACAACCCCAATTCCCTCAGCCTCTCCTCATAAGACTTGTGC
>JAOXNO010000001.1:131299778-131351294 GCA_028565335.1 Limnodromus scolopaceus
CAGGAGTTAACATATGCACAATAATGACCAAACCTGATCCCAAGCCATGGGATTTGCACAAACTCTTTCCATACACAGATGCTTACTCATTTTGGTGGAATCCGCATACCCATAACTCTTAGCCAGTTCAGGATATTTCAAAGACCAACGAACAAATTCCGTGTACAAATAAAAACAACAAAAACCTAAAACTTCTTTTAGGAAGCCAGCTGTATCCCTAATATGCCATGTCTGTCAAAGCAGAAAATAGAAAAACCAACCCTGTATTAAAATGCTGAATGCTATCTAGTCATTATTGGTCATAAATCATTTGCAAAGTCTTACAACATCAACATACAACTGAGTGGATTAAATATTAGTTTGGAGCATTAACTTGGATAGCATGAGTTTTGTGGACCAAATTCTAATAATTAGGGGCAGGTATTTCAATATATCTATGTGTGTCTCCCATATGCATTTGGGAGTCGTTTGAGGTTTAGTAACGTTAACAAAAAACAGAAGGTGAAGGGGAATAATGAAGCCAGGTACAGTGCCAGTTTAACCCACACACAGTTTGGTGCCAACATGCTTTCTTGGGGCCATATTCAGGCGTCAGGAGCTCGTATCAAATACACACTTACTTTGTACACAGTAGCACTTAGGCCAGGAGAATTGCTCGTGGGGTGGAAGCTGTTCAGCCTAGACAGAACAAGCACAAGATTTACTAGGAGATCCGATCCCATCCCTCACTGCTGTGATCACAGCCGTTGGGCTACAAAACTCTTCCCTGATCCGATCAAGGGACTGAGTCTCTCTTTGGGCAAAGGAGTCAAAACCTGGCTCACATCTTCTGAAGTCTTTACAGGTTTCATTCCTGCTGTGGCCTCTTGACATGTTACCTACTGGCTGCCTGCATTTAAAGCATGTCTGACCTTGTTAATGAGTTTTCTGAATTAAAAATAACTGATGACAAATGTGAAACAATTCCATTTTTTTCTATACAAGAGAAACTGCGCAATGTCATCTGTATTTCCTAATTAACAATTTTAAATGATGTTTCTGTATAATAATGCCAAAATTAACAAAGATGCATAAAATAAATCCAATTACTGAAGACCAACAGAATAAAATTCAAAGACAAGATGAAAATGTATCATTATAATATTTTATTGTATATGTATACTGCATAAAATTACCACATAAAATTGTGATCTAAATCATCATTAAGCTGCTATGCCAAATGTTCCAGTGTTAAGCCTCCGGAAATGAAAATTTAAGAATTAGCTGAGCGCTCAGTCCTTTTTTGCTTTTCAGACTCTAGAAATCTGGATGGCACAAGGTCCCTTTGTTAGCTTTCATGAAAAAGAGATACTTTGTGCCATCTGAAAGCTAAGAGAAGACAGCAAATTTTAACAAGCTAGAAGTACACAAGTCAGGGCTATTTTGCAGATCTTTTACTCCTCCAGAGCAACCAGCTTAGACTCCCAAGCATCACTGTTTCAGACAGAGGGTTGTGCATTACCATTTACAATGCTGCCATCTATTGACTTTGGTGGGCTTTTATCTTTTATAATTGGTATTGCCACATTTTCCTTTATCAACTACTGGCACTTTTATAGTTTTTTCTCGATGGGATTTATCCGGCTAAACATACACACTTGCAACAAAAACACCTCATGGAAATTGTCTCAGGCTTCCCTGAAAGTCAGTGGAAGGAACAAGAACTTCTGGGGTGTGATTCATTTCACCCCAAAGTAGACAATCAACATACGAGCAACACCCAAAAAGCATTACTGTGCTTTGGTTGTGACTATAATGGTATCTGAACAGTGACTAGCTCTGGTGTAGGCATCACTGTCACACTGTAAGTAAGCACTGAAAGCCAGCAAAAAGAATATTATTCCCTTATCTAGTGGAGAAAGTCTTCAGAGAGAGGCACTGCTAATTTTTAATTTATTAACTTGTATTCACACACAGTGAGGCCACAGGTACTACAGAAAAGAGGGATTAACTACATCTAACTTTGGATAAGAGTTATGACATTAGATCCAGAAGTCCATCGCCACTGTATATTTTCTTTGGCAGTAAAATTGTCTTTAAAATGTTTCTACTTCTCTCCGCCCTCTCCTTCCAGTAGCCTGTCCCTTTCCCTACTCAGAAAGCTGGAGTTAAGTAAGAGAAGACTCACATGTAGTTTCCTACACACACACACAGAAAGTGGTATCAGTCTTTTCCTATAAATTTTATAAATTAGACATTCAGATTATACAAAAGTTAGACCTAAAAAGGATTTGTTTAAATCAAAAAATATAATTTGCATCATGGTTGAAACTCTGCTACAGATAATGTAATGTTAAATATGATTTTGTCCTCTTAACAAAGGACAATCAGAGTCAATAATTTCAATACTTTGGCCAGTCAATAATTAGTCTCCATTTCTAAAGGTGACTTCTTATGGATTACACTTAACTCAGTAGAGCAACACTGCAATAACAATCCGCAAAACAATGGTCTACATGCAAATTTGCCCAAGTTTAACAGAACCACACATTCTTAAACAGTGGTACAAGAAAAAGTGGTTACTGCCTCATTTCCAACTTCCTATCTTCATCCCCCTGTGCCGGAAACTACCACCCTTTAAGATCTGATGCCTAAGAATGCTCTTTTCAGCTTATATAAGCAGCAAAGTGTGTTGCAGATTTAAACCTTTTACATTTTTTTTTTTACAAACCTCCAGTCATTGCTCTCCTTGCTTCTTAAAGCATAAGTTCATTAAATTAATTGGCTAATTAATGAATCTAAGCAGCTGTAAAATGCTCTCTAAGATGTCTAGACTTGACAACTTCAAATGTTGTTTCTTATGAGGAAATTTCCCCACTGTAATAGCTGTTCTAGTCTAATATTTTATTCTCTTGCCAGGGAACACCATCCTTGTTTTCAGCCTGGTTTGAGTCTAATGTCCAACCATTGGAGCAACACTGAAAGCCATGGGAGAAAGTAGTTCAAGAGGGACATGCTGCATTATGGGACACCGTTGATAAAACGGATCAATAAAACCAAACCTTCCCTGGAGGTGGTGGAGTCTCCTTCTCTGGAGACATTCAAAACCCACCTGGACAAGTTCTTGTGCAACCTGCTCTAGGTGGACCTGCTTTGGCAGGGGGGTTGGACTACATGATCTCCAGAGGTCCCTTCCAACCCCATGGGATTCTGTGATTCTGTGACACTTTTGGCCCTATATCTGGGAGGGAAGATCTTAAGTCAGAATCAATAGGAGCCACCCTTTCCTCTCCAGCGTTAGCTTTGGTGAAGAAATTGCAGGGGTATTCACCTCATTCTAGACCCAGTTTACATTTTTCATCTTTCATGGGTGTAGAAGAAAAGGATTTACAAATCAAGAATTAACATGAGACCTTCTCTACTGTTGGGTTGTGGGAGGGACTGTGTAAGGGGGTTGCCTGTAAAAGCAAACCTTTCTGCCAAGCTGCTCCTTTTCCTCTGGTAAAAGGTAGACTTTAAATACATGAAAGATCTACATGGGCTTCCATGGGAAACACAGCTCTTACAGTAGCAAGTATTTTGTGAAGTGAAAGATTCCACTGTAGTATCCAGCCTAATCAGCTCTACACAGATACCTAACTCCCATAGGAAGCCCTACAGTGACACAGTAGCTGGAGGAAAAGAATAAACAGATGATGGAGAAGCTGCTAGTGTTTTAGGAGGAATGATTTACTGCTCTTAACATGCTGAGAATGTTCAGTATATTTACTTCTTAGAACTAAAGTCTTGCATATTTTATCTCGGGGCCACCATTGTCAGACTGCCTCCTCTAGCACTCCTACCATATTTGCGCTAAAACAGTAAACAGCTTCAGCAAAGTGTCTACTTTTTAGAATTTGAGATTTTATACTGATGATAGCAAATAAAAGAATGTCCAATTTTGTCTATAATTTAATTATCTGAAGAGACCAGATATAACTGTATTATCCAAATGCTGTTGATGAAAAAATGTACACCTCAACGTGATGACCAGCAGCTGCACTGCCATGCAGCTTGGTGGGAAGGTGATCAAATTCAGTACATACGTACAAATAGTTTTAGATCTACCCACTATACGTATCATTGATGAGACAATTCAAAGCAATATTCATGTGAACTGGCCCATTGTTGTTGTTGCAGGAGCCATAAATAGAATCAGAAAGACCTTGGAAAGGAAAAATATACCAGGCAAATGACACAACAGCTATAAAAAAAAGGGACCAATTCACGTATTCATAAAATCACAGAATCATAGAATGGTTTGGTTTGGAAGGGAACTTAAAGATCATTGAGTTCCAACCCCCCTGCCATGGGCAGGGACACCTTCAACTAGACCAGGTTGCTCAAAGCCCCATCCAGCCTGGCCTTGAACACCTCCAGGGATGGGACCTCCACAACTTCTCTGGGCAACCTGTTTCAGTGTCTTACCACCCTCACACTAAAGAATTTCTTCCTAAAATCTAATTGAAATCTCCCCTCTTTCAGTTTAAGTTACCCCTAATCCTATCGACACTTACTGTGCTTTATGGCTGCCTGTTCTGATTTGAACATTCAAAATATTTGGTTAGTAAGCAATGGTTGGCTTGGGATTTTTTTTTGTTTGTTTTGGGTTCTTTTGCATCTGTATTCATCGTAGAGAAACTTGGAGAAGCTAGCATGTTGAGGGGTACACTAGAGGATCTTTCTCACCTGAAGCATTCTTAGAGCAGGTGACAAAACAGAGAAATTTAGCAACAGCAGATCTGCAGGGCCAGAGAGTATTTCCCCAAGAGTTCTGAAAGGAACGCAAAATTGAATTAATCCTGAATTATTCTTGAACAAGTTACATTAGTTAAAGTTCTCAGTACAAAAGCACAAGGTAGCTAGCTTGACACCACTAGTAAAACAGGGTCCTAATAACATCTGAAGATCTTACGAACTATTAAAATTTGTGTCCCATGCCAGGCAAATTAGTACAAATTACTTCAAAGAATAATTCAGCAGATATATGGGAGATAAATGTAGATACCTGCAATATTAAGGGGACTCAGTATGTGTGGTTTTCTTAAGTGAAATCATGTTTCACAATGTTGGTTTTTTTTATTCAAGCAGGTAACACAGGGAAATTGTCTCAATATGGTCTACTGGGATTTTCAGCAGGCAAGCAGCTGAGTTAGGACACCAGGAGAGTTGAACGATGGGAACAAAATGTGAGTTTCTTGTACTGGAAGTTTTAATTAAAAGCAAGGAAAGCAGAGAGGAGAAATCATCGTTAGCTCTGATGGTGGGAGAGGAGCTCTGGGGGAGCCCTCCCTGCCAGGATCAGTGGCAGGAGCTGTGCTAGCCCTGCACAGCCCATCCATGCGTTGCCCGGAGAAGAGCTGGGATGATGGGGTGGCACGGCCTGGTGAGGACACTCTGCTATTCAGTACACTAAAGCTGAGGGTTTTACCGAACACAAGGAAACACAGAACAACATTACGGCACCAAACAATAGCAGGTAAATTCAACACAGATACTGTGAAATGCTACACAAGGGAAAAAGCAATCCCTGCTCCGCTGGCCATGACAGGCCCTGGGACTGGCTGCTCATACACAGTCCCGTGAAAACATGAGCTTAGTAGTGGTATAGAACCTGAACAGAAAGTTTAGAAATTAACTGGGGAAAAACATAGTACTCAGAGGACAAAGTATGCCAGTGCCACCCACCACAGCACACCCAAGTTTTGAGCCACGATTCGGCCTGTTGAGTATTGCACATGCTCTGGGGCTGGCGGAGGTGCCGAGGGGACAGACGGAGCCGCAGGAGCTCGCAGCACCGTCTCTCTGAGGGGAAGGTGGCTACGCGGGGCCGCTTCCTCCCCGAAGGAGACAATTGTGGTGTCGGGAACCCATGGCAACCCGCGGGGAGTCGAACCCGCACCGCAGCCTCCCCGCATCGCCACAAGATGGCGCCGCGGGACCGAGGAGGGCCGGGGCGGAAGCGGTTAGGAAGGAAGCTCCGCTCGCTGGGCCGCACCGCATCGCGCCGGGCCCGTTCTTGCCGGACAGGAGGAACGGAAGAAGTACCGGAGGCGGCTCCCCGCGGCTCCCCTCGCCCTCCAGCGCCAAAGGCTTCCCGGGTGGGTGCGGAGACGGTGGTGCCGCGGCGCAGGGTGCGGCCTAGGCCTCCCGCCTCGCTGGGCCGTGGCGGGACGCCTGAGGGAGGGACAGCCGGGGCGAGCGGGAAGGCGAGCAGTTCCGGAGGGAGTTTTGCTTTCGGAGCGCGGGAGGGGGGCGGAGGGGCGGTGTTTATGGGACGCGGGTCGGCTGTACGGGCTCGGGGCTTTTCTTGTCCTCTGCAAAATGTCGGCCCCCGGCCCGAGGCGGGGGCATGGGAGCTCGGGCTCAGGGGCCCTCCGTGTGCTGGGGCTTGGGGCTGGGGTGAGCCCGGGCGTGAGGGCTTGTTTTCCTGCCACCCCGTAGATTTAATGATTTGTCCTGTTTGGCAGAGGCAAGAAGCTGCTCATCGGTTTTGTGGTCGGGGCAATGCTTAAAGTCTCAGACGGGAGCCAGGGCATGGCATCTGTGAGAAAGACTGTTGCTTTGAAAGGCAAAATTCCAAAAAGTTTCATCTGCTTCCTCGTTTATGACTAAACTGACAAGCCATACACGAAACGTAAGCTAACCGGGGGTACTAATAATTGTACAGCCTTTAGCACTTCACTTTTGACCGCTGATTTTGGGCCCAAAATAGCTTTTGGGTTTGTGTCCTGGATCTCAGAGAAGAAAGACCCTCTTTTTGGGAGCAGCAGTGGATTACACTCTGTCAGGCTCTGCTCAGGTCAAAAGAGCAATAGTACATAGGCTGAAGATTGATCTGTGTGCCTGGTGTGCAGGTCTAGTGGTTAAATGTAGATTGGCTATGCAATGAACATAATGTTGTCTTACATGTAGTTTGTTTTCTTTCCACTTGCAGGAATTGCTACTATTCATGTAAGGACATTGGTGTGAAAACATCATAGCGATAGGTAGGTCTTCATAGCTTAACTGACTCTTATGTTGGGATGACAACCAGCCATAACTGTATTCAAAGTACTGGACAGGTCATCTGTTAACAGCCTTCACAAACAACAATGCAGTGTATAGTATTGGGAATTCTTACTTTTTCTTATTTTTAATACTTATACTGCCAACTGTCTAAGCAATCACAGGCTTAAATTTCTGCATGACTGTAACTAGGGCACTTCAGTATTAAAGATAACGTCATACACCATCAACGCACAGTATTAATCTGAAGCACAAAGTCTCAAAACACTTCTCAGACATTCTGCACCAAGAGTAAAAAGTAGAAGTATAAAATGAAGTAAGTGCTTGTGGAAGGTGCACACTATTGATGTTGTTACGTGGCATACTTTGCTTACTGAACTCTTCAGATCTTTTTAAAGAATATGTGGTAGGGTGAGCTCAAAATACACAGCAAATTGGTGTTTAACACCTTAAATTGTGAAAGTTACTGCCATTGGTTGTTGTGGAAACATGAAGTATTCATGGATTCAGAGAAATGAGGCATTCTGGCTTTAAATGCCAAAAGCAGTTTGGAGCTGAAAAAAAGTATCTGAACTGCCACTTGCTGAAATCAGGAAAAATGTACCTAGGAAAGTGATTCCTGTGTGCATACTCTAGTGTTATATTTTACTGAGCATCTCTTACTACCCGTTGCCAGAAACTGGATACTGAGGTAGGGACATCTCTGGCCTGACTGAAGAACACTTCTTACAGGCTAAAGGAGCAGGGACAAAAGCAGCAGTGGGCAAAGAATGTGGTCAGCTGACTGTTGTTCTGGGTATTTTTGATTTAAACATAGTTTACTTTTTCAGGAAAGATTTATATAGATGTTTTTTTGCTGAAATCTGCTGAATTTATTGAAACTTCACCTTCCTTTAATAACAACTTATATTTTAACATTAGTACTATCAGACAGGCTAATTAATCTTATGCTCATTGGTGTTCTGAATAAAGCTGGACCCTCCTTATTCCATCACTGGTAGGTCTTTCTGAGCTATACATATCACCTCCAGTATGGCAGCCATGTGGTATCACTATAACCAGCACAACACTAGAGGGCTTTGCTCCCAAAGTATGAATTAAATTACCAAGTTATGAAAAACAGTATTCTATGGTTGTGTCTCACAATATGACAGACATTGTCCCAAGTTTTTTGACTCCAATGGAATTAAATGCTGCCATTGCTTTGTTCAGATTTATTTATTTTCACTAATGCTTATTGGCCTCAAGTTGGTAAGGAGGCAGGCGTGGTTTGGTTTTTTTTGAAAGGGAGTACATCCGTATTTAATTATCAGTGGGGAAATATTTTAAAGCTCAGAAAAGGAAGTAATAACATTTACTAAAAAATAAATTTTTCATCATTAATGACAACAGTCAAACAAACGTCTTTCTCATTTTAAATTCTACATTTGCTGATGAGTTTCATATTTTCAGTTGCTTCCATATTTTATTTTTAAAAGTATAAATTACAGAAGTAGAGTTATCACATTTATTTTCTGCTTCTTGACATGTTTCATATTTTATGTAGTTTGTTTTGGAATATTTATTCAGCTGAAAGTAAAACAAAGTCATTCTTTAATTTATTGTCCCGGCTTGCAACATCATTATACTCTGCTTTATATTTGTAATCTAGTGTTTCATAAATAATTTATTAAAATAATTAAAGTTTCTGCGTTTGGCAAAACAAGTTTTTCATATTCAGTAAACTAGTACAGTTGGATAGTTTTGCCAGGGTTTTTCCCCTCCTGCCCCTTCAGAGACGAAAAAACGAAATACACATACTTTTTCTGAAGTGGAAAATGGAAGAATCAGGTACCGTGGGCTTAGGTTTTTAAGTATGAGAAAAAGACAGTATGGCAACGTTGACAGTATCCAAATGAATATGGTAAAGGGACAAAAAGTACATGCAAAAGTACATGTGTATGTCATGAGAGTGGAGATAAAAGTTTTGAAGAGGGCTAGCGTGGGAAATGTTTGAAGTGCACAAGCAGGGATAGCCTAAGAGTCTTTTATGTCTGAGTGAGTTTCGAGTGTTACAAGTGACTAAAATGTTTTACAGTGACCTCAGCACTGGGTTTTCTTCTTCCTTCAAGCGGGAAGGAGAGAATACAATGGATTCACACACTTTGGTTGCCTCATGCTGGATCCTGCAATCCTTTGCTTGTATGAGTTGTCATGTTGATTGCACTGGGACTGCTCACGTATGTAGGGCTTCTTGTGGATAATCGGTCGGTGTAACCAAGGGTTTATGGGTTGTTTATGGGTTTGGGCTTGGTGTCGGCTTTGCAAAGGACAATAATTTGCCTTGGTGGTAGCTGCATGATTTCCATTTTCTTTGAACACGGCCCATCCCTGTTCTCCTTTCATGCAATACAGCTTATCTTAAGAGACAAAAGTTGCTGTTTAATCAGGATTGCTGAATCTGAAGTACATACAACTGGTGTATGTACTGTATTCATATGCATTTTGAAAAATCCTGGTTTTATGCTGGTATAAATCTACAACAGTTCTAAGAGATGTCTTGGCTATATTCCAGTGTTGCTGGGCATAGCATTTGACCATGTCTTAGCGGTAGCAATGGTAGTTTAGTGTACTGAGTTTCTGTTACCTTTCACTGGTACTCAGCTAACATAAAGTTCAAGTTGTGGGTGAGGCTATCAGGAAAAATATGCAGACGAAACAACTAACATCTTAATATAATAAAATAGTTGTCAGATAGGGAGGGGATTCAGAATATTTCTCAGTAATTCATGCTGGTAAATGACACTGAAAATGATGGTAATTTTGAATCCTGCCTAATAGCTGTAGATACCTTCTTCTCCCTCTCTCCACCCCTCCCTTTTTTTTCTCCTCTCCAGTTGCTCCTCTTCCTTTAGCCTGTACCTCACACTTAAAAAATGTGATTGCAACCTGAATTGGCTTGTGTTTTATTGGAGGAAGGATCAGATGTCTGAAAAAAAAGAGAAATAAAGTGAAAAAAAGGATTGTATGTGGTTATAAGTGCATTATAGTTTTAAAAAGAAACCTTGCTACTTCAATGGAGTCAAGATGGGTTTAATTATTTTATGGTAATTGCTTCTTTTATAGATGTCCCTATGCAGACACCACTTAAAAGCAAGAGCAGTGTGTTTCATTTAAGTTTATGATTATTTTTTGGCATTAATTTGGAAAATAAAGGTTGTAGAAGCATAAAGTGTGAGAGAAAATAGGGGAAAAAAAGGGTAATGGGGAAAAAAAGTGTTCAGTCCCAGCATTTCAGGCTGCATTGTATAGAAGGCTCCTTTTTAACCTTCTTATTGTAGTGAATAATTTTCAGGAATAGCATTTTTACTGATGCTAATAAAAAATTATAAATAAGAGACTTCAACTAGCCACAACAGAGAAGGGATTTTTAATTGCTCTAGGCCATAGTACTCAAGTTTAAGAAAAATGTATTCAGTGCTTGTGAGCATCTTAATACATATATTTTTATGAATTAAAAAGCTACTGTTTTCATTTCTAGTTCACCTTGATCACCGGAACAGACTCCGCAAGAGATGGTAAGTGGTCTTTATGGGTTTCTGTGTGATAACTTAGTCACATTTTATATACAAAATGCATATAAACAATTTTATTGAACTGTCAGTGCAGACATGTAAAAATTAGAAGTGAAAGCAGCTAAATGGCTTTGAAAATAGAATTCACATTACAACAGTGAGTGATTTGTCTACTCCTGGGAAGACTCCAGAGACATAACAGGAAAATAACAGAGGACTCTGATCATTTTCTTTAGATTTATAGCTTTTGTTTCCTTGAGGAAATCTCTTATTTCCATTTATTCCGCAGCTGAAAAAGCACAGACATAGAATTAAGTTAGGCTTTAAAGTGTTCCTTTCCCTTTTCCACCCCAATGTAAAACATGTCTGTGATTTCTTTTTTAACAGATGTATTTTTAATTTTCAAATGTAAAAGGGGTCTTCAAGGGTCACTTTCAACAAAAAACCCACAAAAAGTAGTTGGACAGGCACCAACATCACAGTTCTGTCTACATGAACTAGCTTTTTGTCTTCCTTTCCTCTAAATTAACAACTGGAGCTAGTCAGCTAGACAAATCAGCCAGCTGGATTCCAGAGCTTTCAGTAAAGTCATCAAGGCCCTTTTTAGAAACATTTTAGAAGAACTGGAGATAATTTTTGTGCTTTAAAAGGATATGGTGTCTTCTTTGGAAATACCTACTTTTGTCAAGCTTCATGATGTTTCAAAACTAGATTTTTAAGTAGTGGAAAAAATATACAAAATGTTCTAAAAGTAACCTGCAGATGTATCAGATTTGACAACAGGACGTTCTCATCTGACTGCTGAAGGATGAGGAGTCAGCGTGACATTCTTAAGCAAAGCAAGAACAGTAAATAAAACATTGTTCATCCTAGCTTTTAGGTGGCTGAATGATTGAGAATGAAGAAATTCCATATGGAAGACAGATGCTTTTCTTGCGCCCACTTATCTTAGGAATAAATCTGAAATGCATGGTCTTGTAGCAGCGCAGTGTTAGACCAAGAGAAGAATCAGAGTGAAGTTTCACTTCCATGAATTTTTACTTTTCAGTCTGGTCTTTTAAATCGCCTAGGTGATCTTCACAGCCCTTCACAAGTAGGGCACAATTTTTGATCAGAAATTCTTAAGCAATGCAAGTTTGTTGTAGTGGGTTTTCTTTACGGACTGTACTAGCCAGAGGTGTTCTGAGAGCACTTACCAATGAGCTTAAAAAGACAACACATTTGTGGATCTCTTATGGGATAATGGGCACAATTTTGCAGAAAGAGGGAAACATGAGAGTTACAACTATTATTGTAAACTCTCTAGCATTTGCATTATTGCCTGAGAACCAGAAAGTGAAAACAAATGTAAGTAAATGAAATTAACCTCACTTGATATTGTTAGCGTGAAATGGAAAATATTTCTTAGGTTTGTTTTTTCTGTTTTGTTTTGTTTTTCCAGAGGATCATTCCTTTAAGGCTACAGAATGGTGCCAGTGCAGATCAAGAAAACATGCTTAAAGAAAGACTTTTGTCTTATATGCCCTCTTTTTAAAAAAAACTAATCAAGGACTGCAAACGTCACATTCGTCTCTGAAAATCTCAGCTAATCTTACCATAGTTTTAAGTGTTTGCCAAAACATGGCTTAATTAAAATTCTTCCAATTTAAAGTACAAGCATTCTGTTTTGGCCCAGATAAAATATTTTGTGAGGAAATTAAGATGTGGGGGAAAGAACAAAACATTTGCTATTTGTCTTACTTGTTCTAGGCTCTAGTTTACTCTATGGCCTTCTCTTAAGATCCTTTATTATCCCCTCTTTTTAGGAGGGGATAATAGGGGAATAGGATGAAAAGAGAAATGAAGTGGCCTGTAGGAAGAAGGCTTAAGGCTAGAGGGACTGTAGGGCTTTGTAGTTGCCGTTGAAATCTGAACAGCAGGAAACTGTTTTTTCAGGAAAACTAAGATTAGCTGGAAGACAGGAGAAGGTGTGTTACAGTATGTTTCGTTCTATAGAACTATTTTTCCATATACTTTATCAGTGGTACTTTATTACCTCTTTTCATATGTTGGTTGCTGATGAGTACAAAAGGGGGATTTACTGGCAGCTTGCACTGGGCTAAATACAGTCTTGTTTTTGATTGAGGCCATGATGGATATATGAACTTGGCTGAATTGCCATTTGACCTTTTCTGAGAAACTTATTTTGGCAGGCAGATGGAGGAAATATGTTACTGGATAAAATGAATGCCTTTGTTTAATATGGAGGAATTTTAATCTCTTGTGTTTTCTGTCTGCGGATTTGGAAATCAGGTGTAGGTTGTAATGCATACACCTTGGAATGATTCAGTTTTTGCAACTCACTTGAGTGGCCAAGGAAATGTGGAACATATCCGCACAGCAATTCCTCTAAAATGAACCGATTCCTACTGTAATAGCACAAACACTTTGAAAATTCCTTCTGGACACTACAACTTCTCTACTACTAATTCTTCATTGGTAGTTCTGTTCATGCAAAAGGAATTTCTTTTCAGAGCAATGAAGTGTAGTGCACTTGCAGTGTGTCAGTAGCAGCACTTCTTTTTCAGCTCTATATGGTTTATCATAGGAAAAGGATAACTAATGATTAAAAAGCAGACTTTGTGCTTGTGTCTATAGTGTTTCTCCCCTCAATTACTATTTGTGTTCTCTTTTTTACAATTTTTTTTTTTCTTGCTGTTCTTTCCCCCTCCTTTTTTTGGCCACAGGAAGACACAGAGCCTTGGTATTGTCAGAAAGTGTACGCAAGATACTGGAAGCACTATGACTTAGCCATGCGCTGGATGCGTAGACACCAGAAAGCCTACAGGAAAGCCATGGAGTCCTTTTATCACCTACCATGGCATCCTTCTGCAGCCTCTCCAAGTGGCCGCTACTCAGATTGGGATGGGAGTGATCTCCCACACACCCACGACTATTCTTCCAGCTATAGCCCACATGGCAGAGATCAGTACCGTGGAGGAGCTCAGCAGTACACAGATACCCACCAAGCGAGGGAGGATGCTGACGGGGACTCTGAAATGGAGGAGGACTCTGAGTCTGAAGGAGAGATAGAATATGACTTGAGTAACATGGAAATCACAGAGGAGCTTCGGCAGTTTTTTGCACAGACAGAGAGGCACCGGGAAGAACTGCGTAAGTCCATGCTTGTTCTGTGTTTTCTGGTATTTGGTGACCATAGCGTTGAGTGATGGATGGCTTCAACATTCACAGGTTTTGTAACAATTCACGGAAATAGGTACTGCAAGTGAGCAAGCCAAACAGAATGATGCAGGCAAAACTGATGGGTTTATTTAAGTATCATTCCTTAGACATGTGTCAGAAAATGTTGGAAATTTTTTTCATTGAGAGAGGGAGTGTGATTCTCCTCTTTGACTGCAAAGAGGAGAATAACATACTTGTCCAGAAGGCGATATTCATCTTCAGTGCTGAAGGAAAAACTCCAGAATTTTTATGGTTAAATCTAGTTAACATGCTATATGTCTGAGAGGGGAACCCAGAGGAAGTGCTTTACTACATCACTAAACCCTAGAGTAAGCCTCAATGTATTTTATAACACAGAGCAGCCATTTTGTTTGTTATTCTTTGGCTAATCCAACAGTAAAATTCCATGACTGTTTTCTTCTCCCCCTGCATCCCTAGGGTACTCTTCATTCTGTACCATACTCAAAGTTTCTCTTTGTTTTGTATCTTGATTTGGACCCAAGTCCTTAAACAGGGAATATAAGCTAAAGGCTTAAGATTTTTGTCAGTTCTTGATCTTCAGAGGTATTGGTCATCTTTGTTTCTGTGAAATCCTTAAAAGATATAAAAGATTATATTGTACTTAGTGACATTTTACTTCATATACAAACGTTGCAAGCAAATTTATTATCTGTTTTAAGAAAGCAGCATGATGAAAACAACTTTTTCCACGTGACTCCAATGGGAAATACCCAGAATGAATGTTTAATAGAGCTTTCTCTTCTTTCATTGAAAGAGGGAAATGTAAATATGCATAATAAAGGCAATGATTAGGAGGGGAGATAAAAATCATGTTATTTTAAGTTCTTTGATCAGAGAGCTGGTTTGATTTGTGAGCTGAAACACCTGAGCTTAACTTCACATTTCCTGTCAGTATGAAGCATACACATTTGCTCTAGTTAGCAGAGGAAGGTGAGTTGAGGTGCTCAGTGGTAGTGCCTGACATCATGCCTTTGCTTTTTTTGTCATAATTTTGCAGAATCAGCTTGATGTTCTCTGTTGAAATGTTCCTTTAATGAGGTACGGGATGCTTTAAGATGCTCGGCTACTTCTAGAAATGCAATACATTTTCTTTGGATTTATTTTGTCCTTATGGTTAGTGGTATTTAAAGGTGTGCAAGTGATTAAAGTGGTATCCTAGAAATTGGAAAATCTGGGCTCAGAGATGTTCTCTGTCGTGAATATCCTATATGACCTTGGTATAGCTATTTAATCTCTTCCTGACCCCTCACTGGCTGCTCTTGCTAAAAATATGATTTGATTCTTTATGATGAGCTGGTGAATCGGGAAGAAGTTTGTGACTCAGAATACAGATTTTACTTTTGTTCCTTCCACCACAGCGGTGCTCGGAACCTTTTGGAATAATTAGGTCTCTGCTGTGTGCCATGCACTAGCTTAGTTCTGGGTAAGTGTAACTCAGTTCGCTTCAGCAGCAGTATTTCAGATCTTCATGCAAATTTAAGCAGAATCTGGTCTTTAGTTACTGCAAACCTGTTTCCTTAATAGTTTCCATGATAAAGTGAGGATAATAATAATCATCTGTAATTCCTCAAAATATGAGAAAGTAAACAAGTACTTGATTTAATTGAAATTTAAAAGTGCCACAGAACTCTTGGGTGAACAGTGCTATCTAAATGCTAATTTCATAAGTAATTAAAAATACGGTATGATCTTGTTCAGAAGTAATTTTTTCTTGCATAGTGGGGGAAAAGTAAAATAGGATATACTTTTAAGTCTGAAGTTTCTCAAAAGAAGAAATGTAAGCAGCAGGAGGAGGGGGAAATTGTTTCCCTGATAGTGTGGAAATGAGCTGGTGTGGAGACCGTGTTGAAGGCAGTACCACTGTACTTTATGAGGTAGTGTTATTTATTTTCCTGGATGCTGTTTCTGAACAAAATGAAATTTAGGGGTTCATTAAGCTGCAATCCATAATGACACTAGCATGCTAAATCTTTCATGCTATGCCGAAGAATGATTGTTGTTCCGTATTGATGCTCAAGAAGATGGAGGTAATACATCCACAAAGGAAACCCGCAGTACTTAAGTGTTTCCTCCCTAATGCCTTTTCCTTTTAATTCCAAACCGTATGTCCTGGGCAGCCCCCCTACCTTAGGACAGTTTTATATAGAAACTTGGGCACTATAAGGCTCAGGAATGCCTGAAATTTAGGCATCCATCTCTGGAAAAGACATTTGTAATGTTGAGGTAAGAGTTTTAATTTTCTCTATATTGAATGAGTATGTTTGGATATGTCAAAGCAGAATACTAATAGTGACCTTGATGATCAGGTGAATTACAAGCCAGCTGTTAGGAAAAGCTAAGGGGAAGGCTGTGTCTCATATTTTCTGTCTCTGGCATAAATAAGAGGCTCCAGGTGGCATTCGCCGCCTTTGACCACTGCACCTTGATATGCACTTGGGAGAAGACACCTGGGTTGCTCTCCTTTTAAAATGAATGCTATGCTAGAGTTTGATATATGTTTATTGCAACTTACTGAACTGTGAGACACATGGGAAGAGAAGAGCAGGACAAATAGAAAGGGGAATCTGACACATTAAAGGGGGGGATACTTGTACAGAGAGTGTAGGTCTCATTTATCTTTGGGAAGGATGACTTCCATTAGTCTGGTGTTTTATAAGCCCTACAAAATTAGGAAATACTACGCCACATCGATGCAGCTGTTTTGGACATGCATAATGGGAGTCCTGATGTACCAAGCACGATTTAGCTGGTTCCCACACATGATCCATGTCTCATCAACATGTAGAAGGATAATCAAATGGACTAAAATGAATTGTAGCTGATTTCAGACTCTTCACTTCTAATGCCTGATCCAGAGTCTGCTGGAGGTAAACGTGATCACAGACATTAGGGGATAGGATCTTGCTAACTTTAACTGTGGGAGACTTAAATAGGCCTGAGGTGTAGGTGGGAAAGGCATTTGTGTCTGGATGGTGAAATACAAATATTAACGCTGATTGCAAAGAGGAAAGTTTCAAAGATAAGCAAGCCATCATGTCAGACTAGGCAAAGGAGAAGACTTCAGGTTTATTTCATTTTTCAGTCACTGACACAAACTTGATGAACAAGCAGATTCCTAACTTCTGTAGTGATTTTTTTGTTTTGTTTTGTTTTATTTTCACAGTGGGCATTTGCAGTGATTGGCTGACTTGCACAGTAAAGCCTTTGAAACTGGCAAACTCTGAGCCTTGCTGCATGTTTTAACACTTCAGCAGTGATACAGTTGTTCACAAACAACCTCTTTTAAAACCATCTCTTTTTTTTGTCTTTGAATTCATGTCGAATTCTTGCTGGTTTTTATATTCATGTCATGTGTTGCAGTCAAGTTATGTGTTCCTGGAATGCCCTGAAGTAATTTTGCTGAGGCTGTATGAACTCACACATATTAATGCACTGCAAACTTATCTCGTATTCTAGATATACAGTGCATTTGATTAAAATCCCTTAAAAACCCTTACAGACAGTTTTAATTTCTTTCCTCTTCAGTTGTTTCTTCATAGGCAATCATAATTATCTAGTGAATCTATTTTTTAGGGAGTTTTCTTGTCAGGCTTGTCTGTTGTTCTGGTTCTTCATGTAATGGTGATCCTAATATACTGTGCTTCTTGGGGATGTTTTTAGTTGCATTTAAAAGTCTTCCCTCTGGCTGTTGAAAATCATGAAGTTGTTTTTCTAGGTTACCATACCTGTCAGACCTAGGTAGCGTACTGAATTCTGCAAGCATCCTAGATGTGAAGGACAGAATACAGTAAGTTACCTCTTTATATGTGCAAGAATTAAAAGGACAAAAACCAAGAAAGGGAGAGTCACAAGCCTTACAATTCTGTAACTAGGCTAATTGCATGTATTTATTATACTTTTCAGTTTAGCCTTTGAAACATAGTTTTTTTCTTTGTCCCCTTTTTACATCTAAGAGAAAATGACTACTGTAACTGAGTGAATACAGCATTGCGAGTACATTGAGAACCATTCTGTAGTAGTCAACAGGCAATGAGACAGTGTCCTTTATTTAAAAACAAAGAAAAGCAAAGGAAAGTACCATCATGTCAGTTCATTACTGAAGGATAATAGTCTGTCAATTGTTAATGCTATGACTAGTTTTTTCCGGTCTCTGTTTGTATTGCCCACACATACCCTCCAGCTTTTCCCAAAATAATGTTGTCTCAACTTAAAATTTTCATGCCAGATGGAAAACCTTTAAAAAAGATTGAAAGGAAATGGTGAATGAAGATGTTTGTTTCAAATCTGCAATTTGTAGGTTTTTTCCCTCGGGTTTCTTTTTCTCTGAAAGATGATGGTTGCCACTGCCTTTTCTGTGAAGAGAAAATAATGGAATTTTCCATGTTTTGAATAGTACCAGATCCGTGAAGCTTTTGGTTTTAAGACCTATGTTCTTCATCGGAAAGTAGACTTCGATGCAGGTTTTTTGCCATCATCTTATCCTTTTTTCCTTTGCTTTGGGTAGATGATGCTTCTCCCTGTTCTTCATCTGTCTTTTTCTCCATCAGACTGCAGTTCAAATTCTTACTCTTGGACACCAGCATCTTTTTCATTTCTTACTCTTTACCCTAAACTCTCAAAGCAGTGTGGATAGTGACCTTCCAAATGTCTGCTCAACTTCTTTGCTTTGTCAGCCTTGTTGTCACATGAACTTTTACCACTATCTTTAGAAGTTGAATTGCTGAAGCTTCTGAGAAATGCCTGTGAAATAAGAGTGCTGTCTGCAATATGTGTGGGTGCTTGAGAGATGCTTTTGAAGCACATTCTTTTGTGAATTGAAAGAGAAATATGAAAGGCTTTCCTTTTGTACCACATCTCTGCTCTTGATGATTGAACCTTTTATAGTGAAGCAACAGAATCTTCTCAAGTGCACACACTGCGTCCAATATAGAGGCTGTGTTGCTTGGTACTGGAAGCCAACAGCTGAGAAAATGCCTTCTTGCTGGAGAGACAAGGAAAAGTCCCACAGCTTTCACTGCTTTAATATGGACAACTAATCTGTGCTTGAAAAAATAGAGAATCTGAATTGTATTAGGAGAGTCATAGTTAAGCACAGTTTTATATCTGTTCCATGAGAGACAAAGTTATCTTTGTACTAAGAGTACCAATTTGGAAACACAGCCATTCCTAGAATATGGATAGTCAAGAAAAAGTCCTTGGATCTCCTACTAGAGATGTAATTTGAGTTTAGAAGAATGTATAGCTTTGCTGTGTGGACCTGTATCTTTCCTATCAACCCAACACATTTTGCCATGAATGGACATTATGTTGTACAGGTGTACCTGTTGCTACAGGAATTATCGGAAGAGATACACTAGAAAGCTTGAGGTGCTGCTGAGGAAACTGCACTTTCTGTATCACTGGACCAGATACAGACAGAGATGGATATCCTCTACTGCGTGCTCAGTAGATTTGTGGGAAGGTTAATGTATAGAACTGGAAATTGTATGTGAAGTCTTTCTTACTTGTTAATGTGCCTCAGGCTGAGACTTTGACACCGTTGGCAACCCGAAAAGTAAGGAAGTGCAAGGCCAGGCCTGTTATTTTGCTGCTAAGGGATGCCCCAGGTTTCAGCTCCTAAGTGCCATCTGAGGATGCTGTGGACCGTGCTCCCATATGTGTAGCCTGGACAGTCGGGTGGAGCTGAGACGTGGAATGCCTCTGCCCTGTTTGCCAGTGTCTGTACTGGGCTCAGTTCTTCCTAAGCATGTTGTGGAGTATTGGCATTTGAGATACAGCAGGCTTATAGCTAGGACCATGTGGTAAAGAAGATCATCTGGTTCAGTGTAAGTGCAGTGTAGACGTTGCTTTAAGGGGAATACCAAGATGTCAAACACCTCTATTTCCTCTTACATTTGATGGAAATGAAGAATGCCTCAATAGCTGTCTTAATATGAAAATATGTATTAAACTTTAGAAACCTGTGTTTGAAATTCGCACCCTTTATTTGTGTCTCTAATGTGTTCCTGTTATTATAGTGGAGATAGTACGTACCTCAGGCAGCTTGTTGAGAGGCTCAATTTGTTCATATTTATAAGGGATTTTGAATAGCTCAGCAGGAAGTCAGCAGAAGTCTCAGGTGGTAGAAGAATGAACAATATGATCTGAGAAGAGTTGTTCATTCCAGACCTTTTGCTTAACAGTTAAGTTAGATGTCACCCCTCTGACCAAAAGGCACTATGTCAACATCATCTTTATTGGACAAATACAGATATGAACCACCCTTTCTCCCAGAGAGCTGTTATCCCTAAGTTATTCATGAGTCAGTAAGAGAAGTCTGGTAATCTTGCATTGTTGCTGCTCTTAGTAAATCAGTGCTGTGGTAAAATTCCTTCTGACTGGATTTGTCTTGAGGATAAGAGAGTAAGATGTGCAGGATGAGGACAGATCACTGCTCCTCTCAGCTGCCTTGTCCCTCACCATCCACATGATAGATCTGCTTTTGATAGCTGCTTCTTGATAGTTGCTAGACTCAGAAGGATCCTGTGGAAACAGGTCAGTAGCTTGCTGTCATTTACATGGTCACTTGACTAGCTGTGATGGATTAGCTATTGGAACTTTCTCTTTACAGAGAAAATATATGCACTTGTTCAGTTTTAGGTTAGACAAGTAGAGTGTCCGTGCCTGTTTTGTGTCCATGTGGTTCCCAAGGCTTAAGGGCATTGGTGTGACATACCTGGATGGTGCAAAACTTCGACAGAGAATCAGCAGGCAGACCACATGGCTGAGAGGCCATGTGTGGAACAAGGAATTCCTCCCCAGTCTTGTTGTTAGAGCCAAAAATAGGTTTTAGAAGGCTGTTTTAGAAGATTGCTTCATATGGGAACAGTTTGGTGTGGGAAGATGCAGACACTACTTACATGCAGAACCGGTGCTGGTAATTTTTTGAAGGCAGGTCTGCCTGCTTGCTTATGCCATTAGCATCTGCAGCTGCTCTGAGTGGCTCCTCTAGTCTTCATTCTTTGTCCCTGCAGGGGAGCCTGTGAAAGCAGCTGCAGCTGCTGTGGAAAAGAGCAGGTGAGACCACGCTGACAGACACAGCTCTAGGGAAAAGTGGCATAAAAGCTGCTCTGTACTAATCACTCGTCTCGGGCAGTTTGTCTTCACAGTTTATGTACTTTTCCATTTCCCCATAAATTCCATGATTACGGCTTCCATCTAGGTGCCACATGCAACGTTTCTGGATCTCTATATGATTTTACTTAGGAGAGAACTCTGACTCAGTTCTGTGCTGATATCTGCCTCTAGCGTGATACTCTCAACCTTGTAAGTGGGGAGTGGTGGTGTGAGCTATGAGTTAAGCATTTTCTTACACAATGTTTCTTGAGTCAATGTGGTGAAACTGTTGCTGTAGCAAGGATGTTTAAAGTTCCAGGGTGTACAGCACTGGCGTGATTGTGAAAAGCATTGTCAAGGACCAAGGTGGAAAAGGATGTAATGATGTGTATTTTCTATGCTCTTTAGCTACAAAACCTGCTCAGAATCTACAACAGGGCATGGCAGCAAAATATCTCAAGCGTTACACGTTTTAGGTCTCTGTTATAAAGTAAACTTCTTGTACAGTTTTGCTTGGAAACACGTAATTTACCGCTGCTAATTTTGATGGGGTGTGACGTCAGAGGTTTGACTGTGAGGTTTGACTTCAGAGGCCCCGTTTTCTTTCCAACATCTCTCACTGTGCCTTGGTTTTATCAGAAGCATCCATATCCATCGTCGTTAGGGAAATATGGGTGCTGTGGAGGCAGAAACAGAGAGTTTGGAGACTTCCGTCTGCCCGGGTCTTTTCAAAACTCATTTCCTTGCATGCTGAAAATCAAGTGAGAGAGAGGGAGAGACAGAGGCTGTTAGGCTACCCATCTCAGACTTTAGTGGTCTTTACAGACTTCCATCATGACCTTGAACGTGCCATTTGGGACTAGATCCACAAAAGCTTTTAACACAGCTGGAATTTAGAAACAGATATCCAAAATAATAATCTTTCTCTTCCAACCATGCCTTCCAGGAAGAATGGAGCTAGTCATTTATATCCAAAGGTTGATGTATCTCAAATCCCAAGGTGCAAGGGAACATTGTCACTCTTATCCTTTCCAGTGGCTGGCTTGAGCACTTGTGCTACCTCCTGATGACCTGCCGTGAAGCCCATTCCAAGGAATCTAAAGCACCTCCTGCTCTAGGAATGTTTGTCTATTTTCTTTGTATTTGGACATGTAATAGAGGGGTAATAGCACTTCCCTGTTTTTCAGGAAAATAGAGAGGCTGATAAAACAACACACCAGGAAACCGTTGTGCTGCAGGCATACGAAGTACTCAGGACAGATTGATCCAGCTGTTCATTGGTGTTAGAATTGTTACTGACCTCCAAAGTACCTAAACCTGTTTATCTGGATATCAGAGCTTCCCCCTGATGTTTTCAAGGACATGTGTCTAAGTTGCCAGAACACTGATCTGCAGTACACTGAAATCATAGAGGCTGTATAAAATGAAGAATAAATCTTAAATGGATATTTGTACTGAAATTAGGTTTGTACTGAAATAAATAACATGGGTGTTACACTATTGATTGATAGTGTTCCCATTTAGCTGGATAAGAATCTCCTGGGCTTAATCTCATTTGTAGTTGCTGAAGTGGTGGTTGTTGCTCTAAAAGTCAGCTCTGTATTTGCAGAAATTGGAGAAAGTTTGCCAAGGAATCTAGGTCTCCAAGGAACATGCTGGGCCTCAATTTTAATATGGTTGTTCAGATACTAGCAAGCCAATGCAGTTCTCTCACTGCACAAGCCTTGCAGAGCACCTTCATTTCTAGGTCTGCAATTTCTGATGTGATGGTTGAGCAGAACAGTTGGAGAACTTGCTTTAAAATTCAGCAGTTGTCGTTGCTTTGGGATTTCTGGCCACTGGTATGGTGGCACGGAGGCTGAAAAATTGTCTAAGAGTCCAGACTATGGGGACTGCATCATGTGTTGATGCATCAGTGGAGGAGGTGGTGAGGTGGTAGATAGCAGAGCATCTGGCTGGCTTTGGAGGAGTGCAGGAGGTAGTATCTGCCTTTTTCTGATCTCTGATTTCTCAGTAGGTAAAGCTGGTGATGTGTAGTTATTTGCATTCCCTGCTTTTGCGTTCTTCCTTTGGCATTAGTTACCAGGCTAGATAGGCTTTTAGTCTGATGGCTCTCATGTAAAGTGTTCTCACCATCAAGTCACTTAAACACTTCCTTCGTGTGTGAATTACCCCATTGAAGTGACAGAGGGGGAGACGTGGAGCTCCCACTTGCTAAGAAGTACAACTTAACTTGCTGAAGGGCAGGGTGCCAGCTGCTTTTTTGAAAGGAGACAGAACTCAGACTTCTACTCCAGCAACGGGCTCTGGAATTATTTCTTATGTCAGACATTTCCCTTTTGTGGAAGGTGCGGTAGACACACATCTGCAGGTTTTCTCTGGCATATTTTCCCAATAGTTTTTTGTTGTGTTTTTAATACTGGGCATAACAATTATCCTCGTGCATTTAAGTATGTTTCATTTAATTTACTAGAATGGTGAGATGAGCAATGAGAAACTCAGAAGGTCAGAAGTAAACTTAAGTTTCTAAAGCTACCTCTCAGCCCTTTCTTTCACAAGTTGTGATACATTTTGCTGATTCCTTTACTTTGACCCTCTTTCCAGATGGCTTTTTCAAAATGATTGGTCAGGCAGCACACTAGTTACTAACAGCATGGAAAAAATGCATATTTACTTGTTGAAATTAATTTTGTCTGGATCAGCGATTGTTATTTAATTCTGCATCTCTGCAGCAATACTAACTTACGGACCTGCCAGCTGACTGAAAGGTCAGTTCCTAGCCTAAGTATGCTTCCTTGCAGAAAGTCAAGGACATGATTACAGGTTGCTCTCAAAATTTTTTTTTGAATGTGTTTTATAAAGTTGCAGATTTCCCCACATATATTACTGAGTCTCATGTGATACAATGAAACAAAGTTGAATTCAGCAGTGTAGTAGTCTGTGGCTGGAGTCAAGAAAGAAATTCCAATGTAAAGTTCGAATGTGCAAGTTTAATTTAGAAGCCGGGTACAGGCTACTTCCTTTATTTATTTTTTTCTTTTGCCCGAAAGCACCAAACGTCCAGTATTATTTAGCTGTCTAGCACTCTGTACATCATGGAACACTTTCTTCCAAGTGCATGTGCTTAATTTCTATTCAGGGCACATGTGAAAAATAATTGCGAAACTGATGTTTCTTCAATGTGCTGGTTTGCTTTTAAGTAAGTACTTTTAAATTTGAACATTTTCTCGCCCAGTCTCCTCTGCCTGTGCCATATATGTATGTGTATATATGGGTACAGTTATATATAGATTTAAGTAATCCTTCTGTTTACTCTAGCACTGGTGTCTTTGTCTGGCGTCAGCATTGTTGCCATCAGCGACAGATTGGAGTTGTTTTGGGGGATGGGAGCGCGGAGTCAGCTGGTCTGTATTTAATCTTATTCCTGTAGACTTGATCCTTACTGGAGGCAGCTGCCAGTGCCTGATCCTGTACTAATTTCTAAGCAGTGGTCGGTCCGCAACTTCCTGGCTGTTTAATTCTCAGATGGCACAAGCGTACAGTCTGGCCACCTTGGTGTCTCCGGCGAGATACAGACCCCAGGTTAAGCTGGGCTTGCCTGTGTGTTTTATATCCTAGATGCACATGTAACTGATTATGAATTACATGTAGAGCACTCAGATTTCTAGAGCAGGCTTTCACTTGGGGTTCCACTGGGCTGGCTGGTTGCTTCATGTTTGATTGTTTCAGTTCATTTTCTGGTTAGGGATAAGAATATCCCTTCATAAGGGTTTCATTGTGGCAGGTAATAGAAGAAAATAAAAGAAAGGTGATTTGTTGTTTAGCTGGGCAGTAACCAGTGTTGCCTACTGCTAGTGTAAACATAGTCGTGAAGGCTCCTATTGTTTCCATCTAGGATCTGTGGCAGTTTGTTTTGGAGACCACAAGACAACCCTTCTTGGTTTTTAATCCTATTACTAAAACAGAAATCAGCCCCTTTATTCTCCAGTTAACTGTGTAACTTTGTGTCAGGTACTTAACCCACAGATTTCAAAATGATGTGAGATAATTAATTCTTTAAAACTCTCTGTCAGGTAGGAAAGCATTAGACTAATTTTACAGATTCGTTGCAGTGGGCATGTGGCTAATTAACTTGAGAGTGATACATAGCGTGCAGTAGCAAACCTGGAAGTGGAACACATTGGTTCTAACTTTACTTCCTGGCTTTTGATTAATTTTGATTTCAAAGTTTCTCTCCTCTTGGTAAGTCATTTTGCCCTGTTTCTACAGAGCTGCCCTCTGTAAAATGTGTAGAAAATCTGTATCATAGTGGAAGAGAAGGTATGAAACTGAGTACTTCAGATTTGCAAAATCTATTTGCTGTCTCCTTAGGCAGCCTGTTGCAACTGTGCCTTTCTTGGGGAGCACACTCTCTTGCCTTAGACTATTTCCTGCTTTTACCAATAGGTTTTCAGTCAGATTGTGCTTCAATGAGCACTTCTCAGTACCAAAGCCAGGTTAAGCAATTTAGAAAGAACTAGCTAGAAAGAATGGCTAGAAAGAACTAGCCATTCAGTGCTACTCCAGTGCTCCCTTTAGTTCAGCACATGTGGTGTCAAGACCACCGGGATTAAATATAACTTGTTGGGGTTGCTTGGGGACTTTTTTGTGGAGTTTATTGTGAGGCCCCTTAGACAATTGTAGTGGCGTCCTTGAGGGGCCTGGGAGCTGGAGCGTGCAGCTCAGGGAGAAGGAGGGGAGCAGAAACTGCATAAGCTGGTTTTGTAGCTGGGGAAGGAAAAATGTCCGTGGAACTATGGTTTCAGACGGCCACAAGCCTGCCAAGGAATCACATCTGCTCTTACTTCAAAGCCTGTAACAGAACATTTTCTTTTTTCTTAAGAATATTGCATTGCTTGTAGATATATGTGGTGAAATACTCAATTTCTTTTAACTCATTCCCTCCTCAACTAGCAGATGGAAAACTTGTCAGTGAAAATACTTGGTGTTTTAATACCTTCAGCATTTGTGGTAGTTCTCTTTGATGGTGGTTGTGAGTTTGGTGACTGAGACCTTACCATTTCAGGCAATTGCCCCCCAAAAAGGACACTTTTATTCCAAATTACTGTTTTCAAGCCAGCTATGGCATTTGATTTTTCTGCATAGGTTGAACTGCTGCTGTGGTTAAGATGCAGCCTGGCTGTCTCCACGTCTTTTAACTGCAGAAGTTTGATCTTCAAAATGGGAGGGGAGAAGTTACTTGTGTCATCTGTAATCCTTTTGTTGCAGTTTTTGCAAGCACAAAGTTTTAAAGTTAAGAAAATGAAACCCAAGTCTGTTTTCCCTAAGCCAACTTGCAGCTAGAGTGAGGGTGTTCATTCTGCTATAAAATCATCACTCTCTTCTTCCATTACGTTTCCATAATTTCTGTAGGTTGCTTAGTGTTCCAAAGTAACTCTCTACCAAGCAAGTCTGTGCTGTTTTTGGCAATCTGGAATATTTTATCTTTACAGACATGGGGTAAGTCGCAATTGTTTGTATCTCACAGGATCCCACTGATGGCAACTTTTGTCCTGCAAAGCTTTGCACTTGTTAAAGATTAGTGCTTGAGATGTCAGCCCTCTGGAAATCTAGACTGTAGAAATCTAGCTCTGTAGAAATTAAACTCCTTGAATATCCTGTTTACAAATCCTCAGATTTAAATCCTTATTTTGTTGCAATTTCTTTGGGCAAAGATTTCGTTTTTCCCCATTGTATGCCTGGTTCATTCAAGTATGGGTGTAATAAAATGGCCTGATGCTCTCACTTCAGAAAAACTCTCACGTAAGTTTATGCTAAAGGTACTTAGCTTTTCTAGGGAGATGAAGAAGGTGGCATTTTGCATCGAGAAGCCTGTGTGGGCAGAGTATTTAACACAGCAGATAGGCTTGTGGGAAGTGGCATTCAAAGAGAGAACTAGGAGTTTTTAATCAGTAGAAATGGGTAGTGTTTTTAACTCTGTTCGTGTGGGCTGCTCAAGATTAGCTCAGGTAGCATTTAAGACAAGATGAGAAAGCTCAGAAAGTGCACATGCAGCAGTAACAGAAAATCATTCATCATTTGAAATAAGCAGGCAAGTATGTGAACAGGGGTATAGGTCAGTCTGAAATCATGGAAAATAAAAATCAGATCAAGGCTAGGGAAAGCATAATATTTCCTTGAAGAATAATATGCAAACTAAGCAAGGAACTGAAAGTCAGTAAAGGCCATTTGATACTTAAGGGGGAGCAAGGCTTTGGTCTCTGGCTGTAACTGCCGTGGTGTGGGGCAGAGCCCAGGAATATGGCAGACTGCAGAGCGTGTGCACCTAGACAACTGTGGAGAACTGCGTATAAGAAACACCGTCAGATTGTACGTGATCACTGCCTACAGTGAGCTAAGGCTTGGATGTATAAATATTAAGAGCTAAAAATGGGACAAGAAACCACACAATGCTGGGTATGAATCTTTCATTAAAAATCCAACACAGACAATTATCCTCCCTACTTTTATCTTCTTTTAATGTTGAAAAGCCTCTCCATGGAGGCTTCTCTCCAAATAAGGAAATTTATTTGGGTTTTGGTTTTGAGGTTGTTTTTTTCTTTAATAAGAAAAGGATGTATTCCAGAGAGGAACTTCTTTTTTTTTTTTTTTTAATTACTACTTAAGCTTCTGAAAGGATATTGCAGAGAAAGAAGAGCAAAGTAGATCAAACTTACAGAAAGTATATGATGTTCTGCTTTTTATAAAATAAAAGAAACAAGACATTTGAGTTTCTAAAAGCCTATTGGGAAAATAACTTACATCTTGAAGGGCTTAAGTCATAGTTTTGCTGAAAGTATGTAAGAGGGCGTTTTTGTGCATATGAAGCCCCAAATGTGAATAGTTGCTAGTGAATAGCTAAGATACTAGTTACTGTTTATCCTGCTTTTGGCAGTCCCTGAGGGTGGAGGTAGTTGTCTATATTTGTTCACTTTTCTTTTAATCTGGGATATACTAGATGAAAAGTCATCCAAAAAGGTGGGAAAAGTGCATAGCGGGGGGGGGGGATGGGGAGGGGCAGGACGGACAGCAAGCCAAAACTTTCTTTCAAAAGGACTGGAATCTGTCATGGTGTCCCAGGACGCAGTATGACTTAAGCAGAGATCTCAGTGTTCCTTAAAGATGAATAAAAAAGGCTATTTGTTGTGTTTGGAAAAAGATGTCTCAACTGGTTTTGGCCAGTTAATGATTGACTTCCCAGCAGAACTGGACTTGGTAGGAATAAGCTAATTCTGAAAAGAGCTTCAAGAGAGGAAAAGCATCTTTGGGAAGAAATAGAACTGACCAATTAGGAAGCTGTCAGCAATGCTTTTCCTTTGTGCAGGAACCAACCACCACTGCAGCTGCTTGCCTGCCCTGTGAACATTTGCAAAATACTGTTCCATGATCGGGGGAAGCTTGCCAGTAGTTGAATGAATATATAAATGCTGTAAAAGAAAGCACATTTATTTTAGTCTGTGTGAAGTGGAAAGAGGAACTACTTAGAATTGTGTAAAAAACTATTTGTTATACATTTGTAACTTGGCAGCACAATGACTTACAAATTCTGAGTGTGAAACTCTGATTTGAGAATGAGGTGAGGACTTCATTACTGTGGGCTGAGAATTAGGGTTTTGATAAACCTTGCTACCTAATTCATGGATGAATATTGGGTGCTTGCTTCAGAGAATTTCTGGTTGCCCCTATAGGTTTAGGGCTGTAGACAGTTTATAATTTTTTCTTTGTTTGTTTTTTCCATTGTCAGATGCTTGTTGTCAGCTTTTTGATGAAGATGTAGTTGCACATTTAGCTCGAGTTGCATTGCTTTGTATTGTTTTTTAAATAAATTTTGAAGTAATGGAAAGAACCCAGACTACTGGAAGTAAGAACAGTTGGACTGTCCCAGCCCCACCAAAGAAAGTTTAGTGTGAATCTCAAGATGACAAAACTTTCTGCCATCATCCATTTCTTATCTCTGTGTTTAAGTGGAAATGCTACTTTGCAGTAGTTTACATACCCATTTATTTCTATGGCTTCTCTTACCTTGATTTTCCATGACAGCAAGTAGTGCCATCACTGACAGTGGAGTTTGTCATGGTAGTATCTTTCTACAAATAACTGAATTGAAACTACAGCATATTCCACACAGCTACAGTGGTATGACCAGCACAGCTGCCATGTTCTATGCTGAAATTCAGCCTTTGGTACAAAAGGCTGTGGGTCCCTTTAGCGGATGTCTGTCCCCAGCCTCTGCCTGGACTCTGTAGAGCTGGTTTGTGTGTCTGAGACTCTGTAATTCACTCTTGGAATTTTTTAATTAGTAGCTATGGAATAGTACAAGTTAGGTTACAAAGTTGAGGGCAGTATATCTGATTAGTGTAAAGTAAAATATATATTCCAGACATTCATTAGGTAATTTTGAGAATGGGATTTAAATTGTTATTATTATTTTGATTGCTAACGTTAGGATCTGCGGGTTTATGAACTACTCTGTGCTACAAAATGGAGATTGATGCACACTAAACTGTAATCCACTCATCCATCAAAAAGCTTCTGCTACAGACCCACTTAATTTCCAAACAGAAGAATTCATTATCTATCTCCAGAGAAATTAATTTTTCTTAAGTGTTATTATGTGGAATGAGCTATTGGAGAGCATTCTACAGCAAGCAAGGAAGGAAGCAGCTGTCTTTAGCATGCAGCTACAGAACTAATGAATAAAAAATTTCCATGGGCAATACAGAAGTACCAGGAATTATGTTTGTGGCACAAGGGAGTTCGATTCATTGCCCTGCCAGAGGTCTGCTGAGTAACCTCCAGTGGGAGACACTGTTTTTCCAGCATAGATTTTTGTTTGCTGTCTAACGCTATTTAGTGTAATTTCCATCAAGTTCATGCTTAAAAGTGTGTTACCTACTTGTGGGCATTCTGGTGTCCCAGGAAGTTTATTTCACTGGGATGCAAGTGTAGTCATAGCCTGGGTGCTATAGCCTGTCCTCATAATGCTGGGCCCTCTGTAGGCAGTGTTAGTTCTATTAATTCAGACCTTCTGGTTAAAATGGCCTCACACCAAATAAATCTGACTCTTCCAAAAACACATATGGACTCTAATATATGTTTCCTCATGAATTCTGGCACTGCAGCCCACTTCAGGGGTGTGCCCTTAAAGCAAAATTACAGAAAGTGAAATTGCTCTCTGGAATACATTGCTAATAGCCCCTCAAGCACTCCCGCCCTTCAACTACCAAGACAAAACTGTGGATGGTGTTTGAAAGGACAGAACAAAAATTTTCTGTGTCCCTGTCAAACAGATGCCAGAATTAAAGTTTCTGATTATAGTGGTTAAAATATCTGTTTTCTGTGAATGAAGTACAGGGGATAATTCATTTAGTAAGGCTGGCAGACAGTCAGTTGGCTGCTTTGTACAGTACTTTCCAGTATAAAAATAAACTGCAGATGTTTGACACAGATATGTCAGGATACTTAACTTTGGGTTAGGGTTTGCAGATGTCATGTGTTTTGTGGAAGCTAACTCTCTGTCTTAGGGGAAAGAGGGAAGAGGTACATTGCACCAAACACTGAGAAGCACGTCCTGTATGTGACTAATGCATAATGGACACTCTGTCCCTCTTCATGTTTTTGAAAATTAAAAAAGTGCCCATATTAGTAGTGAACTGTTCTGTGATGTCATTTTGAGAACTGTCATTTGTTAGTGGTAGGTGAAGGAGTTCAAGATGAAGAAAATCATCTGGCAGTTGTTGTAGAAATGTCCCCATAGGAAGGGAGTCCTGTATAGCACATAACTATTTTCACTGCATAGAGCATTATTATCCATCAGAGGGTACCCAGGAAGTGGAGGTATGTTTGGGCATGCAGAATAAAGTTCTTGCTTCCCAGTTAAGCTTAAAAAGGGGATTTTGGATGACAAATTTGTCCAAACGTTTCACCCCTCTGAACTGTTTTAAACCCTGTTTAGAAGATGTGGTGCAGGTATTTATGTTGGGTACTGTTTTGGTTTGTCTTCAAAGCAATAGCAGTAATGCTTCCAGTTTTGAACTTTGCAAGTCTTGAGAAATGGATGGGGTTGTGTAGTTTATCTAAATGCAGTGCTTACAGCTGTGTTTCATTGGATGCGCTTCATGGCAGACACTTACATGACCGATTTGTTCATGTTCATATAGTAACTGATTACATTTTTTCTTGGCTGTGGTTCAGCTCAAGTTGCATTGTCCAGTGCATTGTTTCTTTATCTCAGCTTCTCCAGGGAGTTGGAAACAACTCTTCTCTTTGATGTTTGGTTTTTTTGGGAGGAGTGGGGTTTTGGGGTTTTTTTTCCTTTTCAGAGCATGTGTATGTTGGGGAGAAATGAAGCAATGCTTATTTTTACTTGTTATTACTAATACAGAGGTTTTCTACAATTTTAGGATTCAATTCCAGGGTCTTCTTCCCTTCTCCCCACTTCTTCCAGTCTGGCTTTATTCTGCTGTTTACTAGGAATTTCTCATTATGCATAATGAGTACAGCAGGATAAATAGAATGTGTGGATGTTGGCCCTCTAGACCCAGCACAAATTTGAATACGTAATATTTTAAAAGATAAAATAAAACATGATTGATTTGATAGCTCAGTAATTTACATCTCTTGTGGTTTCTTTGTCTAGGGAGACAGCAGCAGCTGGAAGCTGAGGACCAGTACGTGGACGCTGATCAAGACCTGCACAAAAGGACGGGGCGTTCTGTGGAGCCGCCTACAGAAAGACCTGGGGAGAGGCGAATGGCAGAAATGAAGAAATTGTATGGTGCTGAAGCTGCCAAAATCCAGGCAATGGAGGCTGCCATGCAACTTAACTTTGATAGAAACTGTGACAGAAAGCAGCCCAAATACTGGCCCATTATTCCCCTTAAGCTGTGAGTACCTGGACTGTGCTCTGACCTGGCACAGAGGTGTAGGGACAGGTGCCTCAGTCAGGTTTTGCTGCTTAAAGAAAAAACTGCAAATGTTGGCTTTGGGGCAGAGGCCGGCAAGGGCAGCATGTATCTTTGTCCTGTGTTCCTTTTACACTGTCAGCGATGGTCACAGTCCATTCTACCTATATACAGTTCTCAAGTGTAGTAGAAGGGACAGTAATATCAAACCTGTTCCACTCATTTGATCCCTGCCTGCCTTGACCATGTTTGCAAGAAACATAACAATGTCTATACTCAGTGTACTGGGAAGACTTAAAGCAATGCCAAAAAAGAAAAAGAATATACGAACTGTCTACTCTTTCCATTTAGGAAATTGAGTAGTCTTGTTTTTCAGTCTTATTTAACATAGTAGCATTTGGATCCTGTTTAACATAGCACAGCTCGAAGTGTTATGTCTGCTAATCTTTGATATTTTTTTTTTGAGAACCAGGAGCGCACTGGCCAAGATACAACATATCAAATTACTGTAGCTCAGCCATTTGAATTCTTTTTCAAAGGTTTATAATAAAGCAGGAAGTTTTTCTTCCAGACTGATACTTCTCTGGCAGGAGTTCGACTCCAAAGCAAAATTACATAGAAAAATGTTTTAATGAAGGGGGCAGGAGGAGCAGGGGAGAAGCCTGATGTGGCCCTGCCTGTTAGAGATCTGTTTAGCAGAAGAGAAGCTTAAGAGAACAAAGCACTCTTGGGGCCGATGCCTACAGTGATTTTTGCCATTCTAATAAAAAGCATCTAATTGGTTTGAAGCTTTAAAGAAGACGTATTTGTCTAATAGACTAAGGATATGTGTGTATGCTGTATATGGAGGTGTGGAAGCCACGTAGCCCTGAGGGCTATCTTTGTTTTAGGTGCAGCTGTCCAATGCCCACCTGCATATTACATGCACAGAGCTTAAACACAGGCGAGTTAGATGTGCCTCTGTGTGTTCTTACCCGTCTGTGCAGGCTGTTTGGCTCCACTTCTGTTAGTCTTTATTGATCAGTTGTGCTTGCCCCAGTAATAGCTGACCAGATGGAATGAAGCATGCAAGTGATCTGTGTAAGAAAGGCAGAATTGGCCCCCTTAATACTGATTATGCCTTAGAAAATGGTACCCTGAACCCTTCCAAGGAAGTGTTTCTGCTACATGTCGTCGTGTGAAGGGCTATAGTTTGGATTAAGCAGCATTTCTGTGCCAGGGCAAAAGAACCTTATGCTGTTTTAATTGTGACAAACATTCATATGCCTTTTTGGCAGCAGAGGAAGGTCACAACTAAAATTCTAACTTCAGTTCATGCCCATTGTGTCTGGTGTATCTTTGTAGCACGTGTAGTTTGTAATGCACACCAGCAGTTCCTGTGCCCTCTGCAGCAGCCAGCTGCACCAAAGCAAGTCTGCGGTGCAGTTTGGAACATCTTTGCTTTTACTAGTAGTAACAATGTTTTTTCAAAGGAGCATTTTAATTACAGTTCCACCTCCTTCACTTTAGATGTGATGAGACGGAGATAAATTGAACATTGAAAGTAAAAGCTCCCAGTCTTCAAGATTTACTACCAGTGTGATTAATCTGAAAAACTTGTGCAAGACAGGAAAGGGAAAAGGGTTATGAACAGTTCTGCATTTGTCTTCACTCTTGTTTTTGGCAGGTTTTGTCAGAAATTCCGTGTTTGGGTTTCCTTTTGCTAACCAAATAAATTCTCTTTGTAATACTTTGTAATTATTTTTTTTTATAAGCGAACTTCCATACTTCAGCACTACAGTTTTCAGATGCTAAAGCTTTCTTTTAGCTACGGTATTGTTTAAGGAATTTTGAACTTAGAGCAAGGACAGTTTTAACATATTGAGAAGCACAAAGAGTGTTGACAGGACTTTCACAGGAATGCCAGTCAATACCCCACACACACGGTATGGCACAAAATGAATGGGAGGACTGGTGCACCTGCTGGGGGGAAACCCTGTCCCAGATTAAGCTGCATAGATCTCTCTGTTCCTATTTGAAAAGTTTCCGGTGTGATGATGGTGTCTCCCCTGTGCAGCTCAGTACAGAACAAAGAAAGGATGGGTAGGACTGGGCTGTTCCTACTTTTCAACCCAATTCCCAGTTCTTGCTGTGGTTGTTTCTGCATCCAACTGGTTCTGCTAGCAGAAGCAGAAATTCTGGTCTCCAAAAGTATTTGTAAAGACTTCATACAAGACAAACATTGAATTCCTTTCCTACTTCAGATAAAATATAAAATAAATTTCCTTGCCTTTGGTTCTTTTAACTATTTCTAGGAGGATTTAATAGGCTTTTTGAGGTTGAAAGTAGAGAGAACTGGATTAAATGTTCCCTAGGAACTATGTATTAAGGCCTGAAAGGCAGGAATACACTACTGCGCGCTTAAGAGTTGCTGCCAAAGAATCTCTATACTGCTCACCAATTTCAGGGGATGGTCTGTTGCTGGTAGTTGGCCAGATGTCTCATTTTGCTGGTAGTTCAGTGGAACTTGGAGATTGGATTTCACTTCTTTTACTCCAGCTCCCGTGTCATTTTACTTTCTAAGAAATATCTCACATAAAAACATGTCATCATGGAAGCAATGCAACTGCAACTCAAAAATGGCTGTTCAGTCAGAATATCTGTAACATTCACCTTTCTTCTACATATGTCTTACGCTGCAATCCTCAATCATGGGACCATGTAGACTTTTTTCCCCCCAAATACAATGTTATGCCAGCCTGTTGATTAGAATGCAACATTAGAATGCAGACTTGATTATTCCTTGTCCAGAATGTCACACCTTCACTTTCAGTTATGCCAACTGTAGTTCTGTCCAAAGGGGATTCTTCACTTCTTGGTGTGGTTTCTCATGAGCTTTTCCCAGCTCCAGTAGAAGGAATTACATCCTGAAGTCGCAAGTACAAGTTGTCACACAATCAATTAGTCTTAATTTCAGGAACTGATTTCCTCATTTGCTACATGAAAATATGCAAATCAGCCTCATCTTCAGAAGAATTATTTGTGATTGGCTGAAGACACTTTGAAGATTGGAGAAAAATGGTCTTTTTCTACTGAAAGCATTCTGAAAAGAAATTTAAAAAACTTTGAGAACTGGCACAGTACGAATTTAACATACAAATGAAGCAATGACCTCCCTTTTTCCTACTGAAAGAACAACTGCTTACTGTTACGCATTGGTGACATTGTCAAGGACACTTGTCCTTTTAGAATTATTTCTCCATAAAGCAGCTGACAGTTTAGTATGCCTGTGTGTATAGGCAAACTGAGAAAAGATTAAACAATTTTGATGAGCATAACTTTTCTTTTAGTCGACCTTATTGATAAGTATTCATTCTTTTTGATGGTAGTCTTATATAATAGCTCCCTGCAAACATCTTGTACTTAGATGAAACTTTAATAAAAAGCAACTTAAAATCTGTAACAGCCTTCATGAAGGATAAACACATATATAATCCATATGGATTTGTTCACTTGTGTCTTTTTCTCTTTGCAAAAGCTTCTCACTTATTCATTATATGAAATATATTTCAAATATTGGCATCTTCGTCTCTTGTTGCATTAACAGGAGTCCAACTCTTTGAATAGAAATTGAGAAAAGCAAGACACTTCGATTCAGCTGCTTAAATTTGGATTTTTGAGTATGATTTTTTTGGCATGCTGGTCTGAATATTTTGGCTGAAAGAATTACAGAGGGGCCAAGATTATTGTCCAAAATGTAAAATACAGTCTGTCAAAAGGAAATATCCAGAACCCTGTTTTCTTTTTTAAAAGCATAAGTTACTAGACAATATACTATTTGATAAATAATCCATTCATGCTGTGACAAAATTCTGTTTCCATATTTGTGTGCTAATTCATTAATAGTCTACCCTGTATAACCTGCTCTGTTGTCTCCTGTGATCTTGCCTGGATAGTCCAAAGGAAAGAAATTCTTACGGCCTCTCTCCTAGGCAGAATAGCAGCCAGTGAGGGAGTCTCAGCCGCTTCTGAAGGGTGGTTATAGCCAGAGTATGAAGTTCGAGGCCTCACATCCCTTCATATATTCTTACACAGCTGGAATTGCTGCACTGGTACACAGAGACGTGCAGTGGTGCTCTGAGTGAGCAGGTGATAGAGTGTGGCGCTGTTAGCCGGGTATTCTCTTGGAGACCTGGCTGGCATAGTGGAAGAATTGGTTGGGCTCAGTCCGTTCTTTGAAGTAGGTGAGCGCACATGCATCAGCCTCAACTATTAATTTCTGCAGGGCAAGAGCAGCTCAGAAGTCTTGCTTGACCAAAAGGGGAGAAAGACTTTGCTCGTCTTGAGCTTTGAGTGTGTAATCAAGATTCTCTGTGCATGGATTCTATTAATTGCAGAGTCACAGAAGAATTTTTTCCCCTTTAATCATGAATCACTTTCTTCTAAGAAAGCAAGCAAACAGATTAAGTGAGAACATACATAGTTTTTGAAAAGAAAATACTTTTCAGCCTAATGATGCCAATACCACTGCTGGTTCCCTAAACTACACTGAGATCTTTTGCCTTACAAAGCTTTTTGAAAAGCCAAAATACACAAAACTGCTATCCCCATGACTGTTGTTTATAGCCATCCTGAAGAAATACCTTTGGAGGAAGGGATGAGAAAAGTGGAAAGGATGGAAGGGGTTTTTTCCAAACAGAGTTCAAAGTGGTCCTCCTTAGTTTTAGACTGTGTTTTAACTAAAAGCAACAGTTTACCAAAATCTGGGTTCAATAAAGATGTGGGGCACAAGTTTATCAAATCCAATATCTCCAATATAAACATTAGAATCTAATGTTTATATTAAATGCAAAGATTGAAATATCAGTCCTGAGGTTCAGCTTTTGGCTATCCCGTGCATCCTTTTTCCTAGGTACAGAAGTTGCCCCTGTGGCTCAACTCTGCCAAAGTTTACAGCCATCGAGGTCTGCCAGCAGCTCTTAATTGTGTGATCACTCCCTCACTGTAAGTCCAAAGGAGCCAAGCTGGAAGAGCCCTACTGCTAAGCTGTTCAATGGAATCCAGCTTGCTTGTTGTGAAAAGGATTAAGGGAAGCACTCGCTTGTGCAATCAGATGAGCAGGTCTGGAGGTAGTATTCGCAAGGCAATGTTGCCACTGTTAGAACATATGAGCACATTTTTGTAGTACTCGCAGCCTTCAAGAATTTTTCCAGCTTTGGTACAAAAACTGGTCCCATTGCGTTTCTTTCATCAGGCATGTTAGCCAGCTTTATTACGAAACATCCAGAAAAGCACGCGTTTATTTGCCTCCCTGCACATAGAAAGTAATGCTCATTTTGGTCAATCCCATGGAAGGGTTTATCCCAAGATTTCTAATGTTTTTTTTTTCATTGCTACTTTCTGTGTAAAAGTTAGTGTCTTGAGTGTGCAGGTTTGCAGACACTGTGCCAAGGAGCGTACTTGCACGATTTAGGTTCATAACTTTTGCTTCAATGTGAACCGTGGCAGGAGTTGGACACCCAAGATTCAGTCAGCTCTTTTTTTGGTCTAGACACGTACAAGCATCCAGCAAGAAAAAGTTTGTGTCTTGTATTTCATTAATTTTGATTCTCACGTAGCTAAGTCTTATTCCCATCCTTTGCACTGGACAGGAAAAGATCTCCTGGGTCATCATGTCTAGTTTTTGCTACCTCCGGCAACCACATCATCTGATACATTTCAGAAACTAATTAGGCTCCACTTTAAAGCAAATTCCATTTCCTGTCAGCCCCACTTCTGCTAGTTAGGACTGCAGGGCCCACTTCTCTCTTGTGAAGCATAATAAAATATCAAGACTGCTGCAAGTTTAAGTTGTCCTCTGTCAGAGAGCTCCAAAAATGTAAATGCAGGGTATCTTGAGGTTTTGTAATATCCTCCCCCCCCTGGAGAGAACGAAAGGAGTTACTGTTGTGACAGAAGTAAATGATTGAAGTATGTTTTTACTTAAGAAATAATTCACCAAAGGCCACACTTCTGGTCTGTAGCATGTTCCATGAAGTGGTTGAGTAATAACCAAAGGCTCCCATTCCAGTATCCTCCTTTTATACAAAGTGGTGAGATTCAGCTAAAACTTCAGTCAGTTATGCTGCAGTGCGCTTGAAACACAAAAGTTTGATGAATTGCTCCAAACAGAATAGTCCTTGCATGACTGCAGAATATAAATCTGAAAAGGACTGTAAGCCAAGAGTAATCAAAAAAAAAAAAAAAAAAAGATAACAGGCGCTACATAATTATTACATCTGGGAAGTTAATAATATTCATGACTTTTTGGCAGTTTTCTATATATCTGTTGTTGAATTTAGGATTTCCAGTAATGCCAGATCATCCTGCGCTGGAGTCAAGAAAGTGTGTGTTAAACTGAGTCTCCCTGAGCATAATATTTATACTGCTCTGCCACAGAGCTGTGTCAGCAGCGCCACAGCTGGTTTGTGGTCCTGTTTCAGTGTCACCACCCTGGGTGTTCCAGGGGCACGCATTAAATCTTTTCTTGGCACCTCCTCCAAGAAGCCCTGCAGCTGACCAGAATCACAGAATCACAAAACAATATGGGGTTGGAAGAGACCTCTGGAGATCATCTAGTACCAGCACTCATGGTGGCTGTTTTTATCATTATCTACTGATCCTGTGGTCTTTGTTACATTATCTTTTTTTGCTGGCCATTGAACTCAGAACACACACACCGTACTGCCCATTTCAAGGCTTTCTCTTGCTCTGAAAGCAGTGATGCTGCATGTGTGATGTGTGTGACATGACTGGGTGCCATGGCAACAGGCCTTGATGTCATAAATGTCAGATGATGAGTTAATTGCAGGGACACACCAGAAAGAACAGCCGCATTGTGCTACAGAATGACCTTACTCCAGAACTACTCTCCTCTGCCAGCGAAGCAAAGAGAGAAAATGACTGACAAAGTGCTCAGTGCTCCCTCCTTTGCTTGTTCTGTTGAGCAGATCCCTCTTCAGGTCATCTGCAGCCGCAGTGCGAGAGCATGAAAGTGTATCCCCAGAGTGCAAAAGTGCTCCTACAGACAACTTTTTTAAAGAGATTAGTTATTTGCCCTTCACAAGTGTGTTACTATGCAGAGCTGCTCTAGAAAGATGTCCTAGACTTTCCCTGTCAACAGCTGGTAAATCTTGTTCGGAAGAAGAAAAATAGCTGCCCTACTGTAGCCTCTTCCCTTCAATAGCTCTTTTAGTCTTAGCAGCGTTGCTTGCATTATTCAAGTCTAGCAAAACAAAATCTGTTTCTACGGCATGGTTATGGCTAAAGTGTTTTTGTGGTAAATGCATTGATAATAACTAACTGCACTAGTGGCTTGTATTACATTGTGGAAACTGTCATTCTAGGCATAGCCTGCAGTGGGGTAGTCGCCATCAGCATTAACAGGGTTGTTCACTTCAGTCCAAGAAGATACCACATCCTACTGGAATAAAGCATACCAACAGTTTATATTGTTGAAACTTTAAAATACCATATTAAAACCCAGTAATTGAACAATTTTGTTTGCTAGTTTAGCTTTCTTCATGCCAGGCTTTTGAAGCATGAAATGATTTAAAACCACTATAATGCTAGAAAACATACAACAGAATCTCAAGTACAATGCAGATTTTTCTTTTCTAATAGGGTGCCCAAAATTATAATTGTGAAGAAAGTGTCGATAAAAATTGTGTTTGGTTTGTTGGTTTTCTAATATTATTTTCATTTCCTGGTTTCCAGAAATAAAACTTGAGAATTTGTTTTATACTTCTTAACTGAGCAACCTTTAAAATGTTGAACAGCTTAGCAGTTGCATTTTGCAGGGCTTGAAATAACATCTGAATGCATACTGAATGTAGGGAAAACACCTACACTGCCTCTCCCACTGCTGCCATCCCCACCAAGCTGCCTTGAATTAAGTGGATCTGCACTGTGATGCATTTTTCTGGCAATGTCCATCATACTTTATATCTCCAAGGATCCAGCTGAGCTGCTTCCAGCGTTTCTCTTACGTCAGTCATTTTCAGTCCACCTATGTGTTCTTCTTGCTCCCTCATTATCTTTTTCACAAAGGCTCCTACCTAGCTTGTATCCCCTCCACCCCAACACATGCTTTTCCGCAGCCTGATGCTGCTCTTTCATCTTCCATCTCTCAGCTCCTACGCTCCTGCCTGCCTCCCACACGTGGGGCATGAAGTGTTGCCAGCAGAGCAAATGAGAAGGACTAATCTAGACGACCAGAAAAAAAGGCAGTGCCTCTGGCACCATGAACGCTGAAAGCGTAAAGTGCCGAGATCCTTCCCACACTGCTGTCCCCCAGCTGTCGGTGGCTGAGGGAAGATCAATCTCTCCTCTTTTCCTAATTAAACCACAGAACTTCCTCACTGCTGTGCAAGTGGTGGGAAGGATGTCGTTGCCAGTTCATCTCTCCCCACTCTGGGTAGACTCCAGTCAATCACCCACAGTAGATTTCCCCACTTGTCCTACCTGCTGGCCAAAGCCTTTTTAAAGTCGCAGTGGATTGAAACCACCGCGGTCCCGTTGAGTATCAGGGGGAAGCTTTTGTAAGACTTTCCCCTAGTGGGAGGAACAATTACTGGACAGAGAGCCTGGACTTCACAATCCATCTGTTTAATTTATAGTGTGTTTCAACAGTACATCTCTGTCAACTCCCTCTCTCCAATGGCAAGGCGTAACTGTAATTTAGGAGCTCAGCCATTTGAAAGACCAACCAGGCAACCATGATCTATTCCCACCCAGCAGATGAGGACGTTGCTAAGGCAGTTTCTCAATTTAAGAATGATTTTATCTCTTTTTCTCTCTTTTCAGCCCTCTTTGCCAGCTGGCATCCCATTTTCTACTTTTCCAGCGGGCATTGCTTCAGCTCAGCGTGATCCTTCGGAGGGGGAGCAGTAGCCTATTTAGAGCTTAAAACACATAGAGATTTACTGGCTGGAACCCCAGAGAACAACCTAGCAAGAAGCTGATGAGGGCACTTAGCCAGATCATCTCCAAAACACGAGTGTTAAAAGAACCTGATATGCATGTTAAGTAAAATATGCAAAACCCAGCACATGTAACATGTAGATAATAGCATAAGGTAATGGGTCCTGTCTCCAAATAAATAATAGCACTCTCATAACCACAGGCTGTTCCAGTATTTTCTGTTCACTTTCAATGTCTCTGACTGGGTCATATCTATAATATAATAAAACTCCGACAGGCTGCACCAGGACTAAGATTTAGTGTTAGATCCTGGCTAAAAAGGAGGGGAAGAAATTTCTCTTGCTCTCCAACTGGCAAAAACTCTAGAATAAATGTGAGCCAGGAAGCGATTATATAAAGGCGTTGATAATTTCATTTGCATATAAAATAATAACAACAAGAACGGAAGCTAAATTATCCCATATATACAGAAACCCTGGGTGTTCAAGATTGGCTACTCATTATTCTCTTGTCATATAAAGCAATTCAGTCTGCAGCTGCATTTCTCTCTTACAAATCCAATTCAATCAAGAGAACCGAAACATCATTAGCAAACCCACTGATTTATCCACCAGTAAAGTGCTGATAGAGGCTTCTCTTCCTGCTGCTAATAAATTCTCTACATAGCAGTGTTTGGTCTCTCTAGGGATCTCCCATTATTCTAATGGCTACAGGTTTCTAACTTTACTGCTGGAATTTTCAAGCTTGAAAAATCTGTAACGGTAGGTTCCGAAACCTGTGGGAGTCATAGGAAAGAAAGGACACAAGCCCAGAACATGTACCCAGTTGCTACACAGATGTGGCCACATGTAACTGCAGGTGAAGCAGCAGCTGGTGCCTTAAAAACTGCTGCAATAAGATCCTTTTTTTTCCCTTTCTGAAATATGACCATGGACTCCCTCTTCTGCTCATCACTTCCTCTCCCTATTTCCCTCAGTGGACTTGCCTCCAGAGCCTCGCCTCCCTCTCTGTACCTTTCCCTGGCTCCTGCTTGGTTTCTTGCCTTAATTGCCATCTTGCCAGGCTCGTTCACCTCTGCTCCAGCCGCTCTTCTGCAGAAACACCACAGCTCTGGAGACCAGTGCTGGGTGTTGTCTCCTGTTCCTCCTGCACACCATCTGCTACCGGTGTCCCGGGAGGACACCTCTGAGCTCATCACAGCATCATCCAGTTGCTGCTTTCATATGGAGAAGCCCATTCACACTATTTCAAGGCCCAGGCACATGCTTCTGCATCCTTTTCAAGGTGGGCTCCAAACAGGGGAGGCCCAAGGGCTGCTAGAAGTGCCCTTGCCTTTTGGGAATAATTTCCCAAGCTGCAGTTTCCATACCTTCTTTAATGGGCCTGGGTCATTTTGCTTGCCAGGTTCATGTGATGTTTGGTTTGCCTGTGGCCCTTATATCTTTTAAACACAAAGAAGTTATTTCCTTGGAATATGGGAGGCCGGAATTAATGTTCCAGTCTATATGGCAGTTAAGAAACACTCAAGTTTGGCCTGAACTTCATTTTTAGAAAAAATGTACAAAAAGTAAGAATCCAAATGCACCTATGACAGTAGCCCATGTTTAATACAGCTGTAATAAAAAGTGTTATTACATTCCTCTCTTGGAATGGTATTATTTTTCTGCTTGCTGAACACGATATCCAAGAAAACAAAAATCAGATAACAAGAGTCTTTAAAAAAAGAGGTCTTTATTTAAAAAATGCTATAAATGAAAGATAAAATGATTACTAACATAGGATACTTGACACTTTCATTGATTTACTTTTTCATCTCTCCTAATTGGAGCATGTATATATATATGGGTGACTAGTGTGTTCTGCTTTTTTATTTTTAATCATATGCTCACGCGTTCACAAAAATTCAGTGTCTGGACTGAAAATAGGAGGAAAATGTTTATGCTTAGAATAGCTGTTTGGATTTTTTCTTAAGAAAAAGCTCACCATGTTTATTAATCTAGGGAAAGAGATGTTAAAATAATCTTCCAAAACCTCTGTTTAATATCAGATGCCATCTTGCCGTTATTTTTCAAGTTCCTCAGTTGCATTCTCATCCTGATGGGGCTTTCCTGGAGGGGCTCTCACTCATCTGACCAGAGTGGCTTGTGCTTTTTTATTCCTGAATGTCACATTTCTGGCAGGTTGTGGTTTGAGCTGGGCTGGCTACTGACATGAATGACAGATGCTCTCTTTTACTTCTCTCCCCTTCAGAGAAGGGAGAGCATCTCCCTTCAGGGAGAGAAGGATGAGAGAGAAAAGAGACTTATGAGTTCAAAAAAGTAAACTAAGTTACTTTAATGAAAATATTAATAAAATAATAAGAAGAAAATAATGAAATATAGACAATATATTGCTGTCAGGATGATGATCACGTCGTTGGCAGGCAGCTGGATAGCAGCATTTATGTTGTGCAGGATGGCAAGCTGGAATTTTGCATCCAAGAAAGTGATGGAACAGAAGTGGTTGTTACAGAGGTGCTGGCAGGAGACAGCATCCCCAGCCTTCTCAGCATTCTTGGTGTTATCACAGGCCACCCTGCTCCTTATAAAACAGTCTCAGCCTGAGCAGCCGTTCCATCCACTATATCGCGACTTCCAGCAAATGCCTTTCAAGATGTCTTCCAGAACTATACTGAAATTCTTGTTAGAGTGGTACAGATCATCATGGCAAGGCTGCAGAGAGTGACACTCCTCGCGTTCCACAACTGCCTTGGTCTGACTACTGAGCTCTTCAATTGTCAGAGCCAAGCCATCCCACTCATCTCTGTGGCAAGTGTAACATCTGGAGGAAGTTCAAGCAATGCAGGAAAAAGACAAGTGTTTAATGTGTCAGAGGAAGATCCTGGAGAAAAGTTTGACAAAGCTGGGGAAGCACTGGAAATAGATACATTAAAGATTTCTGGTACAAAAAACTCTGAGCATGTTTTCAGAAGAAGCCTTTCTTCACCTCTCTATGCAGGGTCCACAGAGGCATCTAACAATTCTAGCAGTGCAAAGTCAGATATGGACATGGCAGATGAAAGAGCCAGAGTGTACTTTGGCTCAGAGGATGCTGCCAGCAGTCCTGTTGTGGACAAGTCGATATTAAAGAAGACTGTGATGGTGACATAAACTCCTTCAGCACTTCTCCATTACAGTGCAGTGCAAGATTCCTGTAATAGCAAACATATTGGTGCCGTCACCAAAGCAGCAAAGAAACACGTCCACCTTGATGAAACTCAATGATCCTTCACTGTTGAATAGAAAAGTGATGCTGCATCAGGTCACTGCTGGGGCTGTGCTATCAAGGCAAGGAGATCAGAATGTTAATGTTTGTGGTCTTGGGGATACTTCACCTGTACCAATGGAAGACAGACTCAGAGGAGGATGCCTATCTGTTCATTATCCATCCAGGAGAACTCGTAGACCAGCTTGCTGTCCTCACTGGGGAACCACTGATTTTCACCATCAAGGCCAACTGGGACTGCAGCTTCCTGTCTATTTCCAAGTCCCATTTCTATATGACAATGCAGAAGCAGCCAAGCATCGTTGTCAGTGTGGCCCACACTGCTGTGAAGAGCATGTCACTGTTTGTTAGGCAAATTGGCTTTGCCCTGGATTGGATGGAGGTTGAGGCTGGAAAAGCTGTTTATAGGCAGGGTGACAAGTCAGACTGCACATCATACATTGTGTTGGATGGTTGACTTCGTTCAGTCATATGGATGGATGATGGAAAAAAGCACCTGACAGGTGAATATGGACAAGGAGACTCAATTGGAGTGGTAGAGACATTAGCCCACCAACCTAGAGCCACAATAGTACACACAGTCAGAGATTCAGAACTTGCCAAACCCCCAGAGGGGGCACTGACACCTCTGAAATGCAAATTCACCCAGGTTGTGACTGGACGTATTCACTCACTGGACTAGGAGATTCTCGGCAGTCTTCAGCAGGGAGGTCATCCTCTTGGGTTACACAGCTTGAGTAGCAAGCGGGATGCCGGAAATCCTGCCAGCAATCTCTCCACAGCAGCACTTACGCTGGTGTCTGAAGAGCTGCCACTTACGGCTTTTACTCAGGAGCTCAAGCACGCTCTCAGTGCTGTAGGTCCCGCTTTGCTGCTCACCTATGGCAACACCAAACAGGGACTTGGTTCTGCTGCACTGGATAGGATCCATGAATACCAACCAGCTAGCTGGCTGGGACGGCAGGAGGATATTCACTGTATTGTACTCTACCAGGCAGCACCCTTACTCCCTGGACCCAACACCGCATCTGGCAGGCCGACTGCATCTTAATCATGGGACTGGGAGACCAGGAGTCTACTGTTGAAAAGCTGGAGAGGATGCGGGAGGCACCGCTGGGATTTCTGTTACCTGCCAGTGAAGAACCTGCAGGGTTGCACCAGCCACCGTAGCTCCCACAGCCTAGGACACCCATCCTCTGCAGCCTGTGTGCACCAGGCTGCTGCACTGTTGGGCACACCGAGCGAGTTACACTGCTCCTGAGTTACTGAGTCGTTCCCATCTCTTCTCCAACGCATTATATTTTTGCCGCAAACCACATTTCGGAGTACAGCCATTTGCTAGAACTGGACTGTGCAAAGTGTGAAGAGCAGCACAGAAGCAAAAAAACCCCATAGTGTGTGCGGGAGAGGGAGGGAACCCCCAACACAAAACCCAAACCAGCGAAAACTAAAGCTGGGTAGCCCGTTATAACAGAATTTAACTCTGCTTTATGATACAGTTTAAGTCTTAGCCACCATTCATGTTTACAAAGCAGAATTAAAACCTTCTGTAATAAGTTACGAGCTTGTGCCTATTGACAGAAGTGAAAAAATGAGAACTAAAATGAAATCAGCTGGCTGTTACTCAGCCTCCACTGCCCAACTGGATCAGGAAAAGTGTTAAAATGAGTCCTGCAATTTTCCTTCCCAGCTCTTTGAGCTTGATTTTCAGTTTGCAAAAAAAGGCACCTGAGAATGTTCTTAAATGCTCTCTGTGCTTCCCATCAAAGGAGTTTTCTAGTTCGGAAAAAGAGAGCAAGCCTTGTCTCAAAATGTGCTTTTGCCAGGAATTCTGTCCTGATTAGGCTGCCTTGGAGCACTTTCTTGGGTGGGTGCCATACTGAAATTGTTGGATGGCAGCCATGAGTTCAACACTCTTAAAATAAAGTCTATTCCCTTAATTTGCAACTCAACATAAAACTTAGGGTAAGTCTATTGGTACCACTGGAGGGTGAGGCTAACATACATATGTATGCAATTATTTTCAGGATATTGCAATAAGTATGTATATGCTCCCACAGAAGTTGCTCTGAAGTTGAATACTAATCATCCTTGGGTATACATTTTGCCCCCGTCTGGTTTCTTCATTTGCAAATTATTCCACATTCAAGTCTCCCCACCAGTACTAATGAAAGTGTTGGATAATCCATACATTTGAGCCAGCTCCTCCTAAAAACAGGCTGGCCTCTCCAGCCCACACAATCCTAGCCCACAACATAACAAGAACTTAGCAAAGCACTTCACTAAATGATTATAGCCAGACCTGCTAGACTGAACCCATCATCCCTGACCAAACTCAAGTGCATTTTTGAGCCTAAATGTTTTCGAATGAGGCATGTGGAGGAATGCCTTCACCAGGATCATTTTATTGTGACCCGGATAGCAGGAGGTAAGACTTTTCTCTCTCTCACTCGGAGGAAGAGTTGTCAGCATTTCTCATCCACGTTTCACAGATCCATTGGGGAGGATGAAACGGGGTGGACTGCACATGGAAGGAAGTCATACCAACTTGTATTTTTTCTGTATAACAGACATCCAGTTTTAGAGATGTTCGTTTACCCTTTCACTCACAAGCTTTCCGCTCTGTATAATGCTACTGAGACTATCCACCCTCTTTCAGACCTCATATTTTCTTCTACATGGTTTCCTACCAGGTGTGGGTTACTTATGTGGCATGCAGAGAGAGAAAGACACAGAAGCAAGTGTGTGTATCCAGAATAAAACCAGCTAATATTTCTCTTCCCTCTGGTATCTCCCCAAATCTCTCATGGACGTTCACAGAATAGTCATGTACATAAGTGCAAAACACTGTTCTTATGGTAAGGTCCCTCATGCAGAGCTAAGTGAAAGATGATTCTTTAGTTGTCAGAGGTACTAATCTAAAAATTAATCCTTGATTTTCAATGATATCTTCTAATTAGGTTTTTTGTGTCTTTAAAATCGCAAAGTGACATTGGTAATTCCACAAGTGACTTGGGGTATATGAAACAGAGATTAGTCTATCTTTTAACACTGAAGATGTATTTAGTACTCTGTAATTAACACCAAAATGGTAATCACTAATTTTCAGATAAAATTAACTATGGTTCATTGGGAAAAATTATGCATTCTGTTGAATATATAATTATATCTATTCTAAAGCAATCACTGCTCATATTTACATATTGAGAAATGGTTGCTGGAAATATAACCTACTTGGTAATAAGAAACAGTTTTGATTTTGAAGAATATTTATTCCTTACACTATTGTACCTGAATGTTAAATTCCAGGAGGAATACCTACATGCTGGCTAAACTATCAAATTACTTCTCATTTTTTATCTTTTCCTTTCTCTCTTTCCCCCCAGACTACACATTAATAATGATCCGAACAATTTTGTTCAGCATTTTGCTGGGTGAACTTTGCAAACAGCTCTCTGCAGCGAGCACTAAGAAGGGGTTTTGGTAGCAGCAGTTGGAGTCTAAAGCAGATCAGCTTCATATAAAAGGTACAAACAACATAGGAGAGCATGAGTCATTCCCCTTAATCTACACTGAGATGCTGAGTTCAAAACACGAAAAGGTCACCTCTTTGCACACAGATGACAGTACAGAGTGATCCAATTGTCAACTTATTTCTCTTTAATATCCATGGCCTCCGTAATGCCACTTTGAAGAGAAGATCACATGGGAGAGAAAAACCCCAGCATGCCTTGATGGTGCATGGAATCACAGAAGCTGAAGACAGAGAGGATGGATGAACCCCAAGAAAGGCCACAGAGAACACTTGCTACAGCCACAATCAGGTTTTATCATCACTTCTGATTCCCTTAAATCTAAAATTCACTCATGTTAACATTCAAAGGGAGGCTGTTTTATGAGTCCCTGATTTTATAAGGTTTTGGAGATTCACAGGATTTTTGCAAAATCAAGCGTAGGAGTGGCATCCTATACACTCACTCTAATCCTCTGGAAACTGGCAGTGCCTGCTACCCACTGGCACTGCCTGGGTAGTAGTCAGAAGAAGTAATATTTGCAATTAACCCTTAGCTTCAGTATTAGTAGAGGGAACCATGGGAGGGGGCTCACATACAGCCAACGGTAGGACACGGTGTGAGGTGAGAAGCGGGTGTGCCACTAGAACATTTTATTATTAAACTATCTTTAATGCGACTAAATGTTTAGTCAAAGCTAAAACATTAAATGGAAACCCTGCCTTTGATTCTGCTTTTAATTGGAAGGGTTTCCACATCTAGGGCAATCTGTCTAGTTAGACCGCCTGAGGAAAGACAGTAGGAGTGGAAAAGAGAGATGAGCGAAGAGGGAGCCACAGCTACCACACCATTCCATCCACGCAGAAAAACAGGGATTTGTTTAGAGCTAGGATGGTCTCCAATGGAAGAAGTAGGGAGACAGATGGAGCCTGGTAAATTAAAACAAAAATATGAAGAATTACATGCAACCAGCCTTCATTTGCTCTCGAAATCTGTTTCACCACTGATTGCTGGAAATGGTGAAATGCACGCTGAAGTGCGGAGTTTCAGACTGGTACCATGCCCTCAGTTACAACCGATGAGACCCACCCTTTCCATCTTACCTCTGCTTGACTGATGTTGACATTGAAACTCAGCTTCAATTTCTCCTCCAAATCAGATGACCTCTTTAAAACGTCTCCAGACAAGAACACTCTGCTCCAGACTAGGTTAGGAGAGACACCAAGAATATTGCTGCAGGTAGTGAAAGTGTTTCTTGAAATACCTTATACCATCACACAAGTATTAGGGTAACACTACAAGGAGAGAAATGTTTGCAGGTTGTAACCCATGCTATGGAAAAGGCTTCGAGCACCCAGCGTAACCAATGAATGACATTAATCAATGCCAAATTCTAACCTTCACCTTCTCTTTTGCAGATCAAATTTGCAATGGCACCAGTTGCCAATCTTGGCACCGTCCCCTTGGTGCCAAGATTGTTTCGATCAATCTGGCTTCTAGCGTAATTCACAGCAGGCCTGGAGCGCTACTCTACTGCTACCAGCTACAGCACGCAAGGAGCCACTCAGCTACTAAGACTTGCTGAAATGCTGCACGCTCCAGCCTCTCTCTGCTTTGCATCGTGTACTTGATAAAGAAGTACGAGCGTGGACCAGAATCCAGTTGTAAGCCTTTCCCGACTAGGGAAGTACCTATTTCTACAGACAACTTAGTTCTGAAATGAAATCCCTTAGTTTCTATTCCTAGCAGAAATTCCAGCTAAGTATTCCTGCCTTCTTGACCTCATCTGAGTATTGTAATGTAGTTTTGCTTTGGGAACCAAAACTTCTGACATCAGCCCTGTCAACTTCTCTCTTCACTTGTCAGAGACTCAGTATCTCTGTGAGTGGAAATCCCCATTGACTGCTGAGCCATAGCCAATATTTGGACAGCTGTTCTCTGCTTTACTCTTTGGAGAGAAAAATGACCAACATTTGTGAGGATGACAGGAAGCTAATAAAGGACAGCGAGTCTCCTCTCACTGCATACATGTTAATATGGCCAACTCCTTCCGCACCGCCATAGGAACGTCTACTCCGTACTATGGTGCAAGCACGTAAACCCAATCCAGGCAGCACTGACCAACTTCCCCCGAGCAACTAGTCCCACGGATTTCAACGCTGCGAGTTACCCCGAAGTGCGACCACAGTCAGAATCAGGGACATATTTTTCAGCTGATCTTAATATTAACCAAGCAGTATGCTGTAAGAGCTTCACAGAACATAAATCCAACTAAAGAATTTCTTTTAAAAAATAAAATGAACTTATACCCTCACCAGCACACAGTGCTGCGTGCAGTGGGATGCTCTTACCATTTGCCTTCAGTTCCCACCATATTTCAATGCTATTTAGCACCACTCTAGTCAAGGGTCATGTGCCATTTCCATGATTAAACTCATTTTTGAAAGGTGCATAGCTCATCCACTTTAATTCCCAGTGGGGACTGGAAGCAGCTTGCTAGCGATCAGCTTTGGTATGATTTTATTTTCCCTATCTTTACAAAATGGCTTATTCAATCAATTCACTTACTACCTCTTAGAGAAGAAGCATTTACTCCCTGGTGCTGCAGTGCTTGCATGGCGTTGGGCCTCTGGTCCTTACTGGAAAATCAGGTATGTCCCCTAATCAATGCGAAAGCCTCCGATGATTTTGGCCCCAGAGACTAGGATGTTTCTTGTAATGGAAAACAAACCACAGTGTTAACATTACAACTTTATATGTGAGTGCAGACACACACACACACACACACACACACACACACACACACACATAACTTTGGGAGCAGGGGCCTGAAATTGCAAAGTACGAACTAATTTCCCTGAAAAGAAGTGTTCACACTTTCGTCACTCCTTTGTGTTATATTAATGTGTTCTTGAGCAATCGATCTCATTTAGAGGGGAATAATATGGTTACATAATTTAATAGATCAATTTGTTAACAATCATGGGAGAAGATTAAATATATCCTTATGCTTCACGGAAATAACAGAAAATTAGGATACTATTATTGTGACAAAGGCAAAGGAAATGCATGCCAAGTACCCAATTAATGTAAATCAGCACAATCTGATTGATATTAGTCACTGTAAGATGCATTTGTTCTGACAAAAGAGCTGGCCTTTGCGTATGAAGCAACCAACCAAATTGCTCGGATGGGAAAAAAGTCCAACTTAGAAAAGCAACTAAACTGAAAAAGGCGACTTTGCCACCCTCTTCCATACCCATTGCCCTCATCTGTGTTTATTCCGGTGCAACGCAATTCTTTGTGCCTCCAACACGTCTAGGTATGGAGGGGGTTTTACTGGTAAGCTCCTGGAAGAGAAGCCACCAGTACGCCCCTAAGCCACCCAGTCCCTTACTTCAGGGTCCCCTTCGCTGGTTTTCCCAAAAAGCTAAGGTACATTTCTCACAATGTTTAAAGAAATGAAAAAGTCACTGCGAGCACAAGTGGTGCAAGGTTGTGGCGGCTGGAACATCCTTCAAGCGGCAGCCGCTGCGGCGCTCTGCAATGCCGTGTGGCGGCATTCGCGGGTTCAGGCGAGGCTGATGAAGGCAAGAGCCACACTGTGGAAAGCGAAAATAGATATTAATGGAACAAGGTTATATTTGGGCACACGGTGCCCTTCCCGTCCTCGGGGTGAAACACCAAGAAGCTGACGCCTCTGAAGGTCACGGGTGCCCTGAGCCCCATGTCCCAGGCAAGCCTCTGAAGCGGAGAGGGGTTAAGGCTCCTGCCCGGCCCCGGGGCTCTGAGGATGAGGAAAAAGGGGCCAAAATAAGAAAACAAGCCCCTGTTTCAAGGACACCCCGTCAGCAGCCCCGGGCTGCCGCCGGGCTTCCCCCACCCCGGCCGCGGGGCGGCGCTCCGCCCCCCTGCCCCGCGGCGGGCCGGGCCTGGCCG
>JAOXNO010000001.1:131351952-131430010 GCA_028565335.1 Limnodromus scolopaceus
GGGGGGCCGTGCCGGGGGCGGAGGGGAGCGGGGTGTCCCCGCGGGGCTGGGTGCCGCCGCCCGGCGCTGGGGAGGGAGGCGGTGTCGGCCCTCGGGGGGGTCGGGGGCGGGAGTCCCGCTCGGCCCCTCCGCGCCGACGGCGGGTCGGCTGGGGCGCGGTGCGGGTTCTGCCGGGGGGTTCAGGTGTGGTTCGGGTGAGGAGGAAGGAGCCTGGGGGTACGGGGGAGGAGAGCGGAGGTGCCCCCTCAAGGTGGGGCGCGTTGAGGCCGCCGATGTGCGGGGCATCAGCGTTCCGGCGGGAGCGTGAGGGAATCCCGTGGACCGTTGGGAGAAAGTGATGGCGCTTTTAGCTCTTGTGGCTTCAGGTCTTGGTCCTCTTCCACCTTGGTGGAGGGAGTTGGGCGTTGATGGGAAGCGGCGGGTTCTGTTCCCAAACTTTTGTGGAGGGAAGGGAGCGCTTGGCTCCCAGTGGGTTACGGGGAGCAGAAGGGAGGCTCTGCTGAGGGAAGGGTTCGTCCAGCAAACGGGTCACTCGGTGGCCAACACCACGGGCTCAGCCTTCACATCCTTCTAAGTGTGGGCCTTTTTAGCAGGGGCTGCTTCCTGCGAGCTTTGCTTTCAACCAACAGGAGACCCAAATGAATTAAGCAGTAATAAAAGTTAGGAGGTTTGGAAAAAAGAAAAGAGAAGAAAAAAAAAGATAGAAAAATACAGCTGTATCTTCGGTCTGGTTTGCCAGTGGCATATTATTGCTTAGAGGTTGCAGCTGCTAAAGCAGAGCTATCAGTGCATGCCTGTGTGTTAATATGCATACACTGATGCTGGCACTGTCTCTGGTTTTAATTAAGAAGGAGAAAAAAAAAAAAACCACCCCAGAATTAATTACTCAGCCAAAGCCAAAGGAAACTGACAGAATTCCTATGGTTGCTACTTTGTTAAATTAATTCGCATCACCTAATTCCTTAATTTCTAAATGCTTATTAACTGGTTTGTTCCCTAGCTTAGCAAAGATCAGACTCTTGTAGTATTATGGTCTTTTGCTAAGCTTTTTTGAAGTTTCCAAAACCCCTTTCAATGCATGTTCAAGTACGGATTCCTACTGCCTCTGCAGCTCTGAAGGCTGAAACAAACCAACCAGCTGTATTATCTGCACCAAAAAGCTTATTTTTCGCATGTATATTCTGATACTCACTCTTTAGACTATGCTTTCCTAACTTTCAATATTAAATGGAAACTGTAAAGTTGACAGCCTCTCCCATATCTGTATCTTAGTATCCTTCTCAACATACAGTTTTACTTTACTGCCGTGGATTGATGTCAAATAAATCTTGAAATGTGGATGGGAGAGAGAGAAAGAAATGTTTTCAGATACCTTATTAAAAGAAGTGTGTTCATTGGATTACAACATCTTATTGGGGAGTGACGAATAAAATTTGTTAGATAACATGTAACACATGTAAAATTATCTTGTGTCTTTGCTCCTAAGTTTATTTTTCTTCAGTAATTTTAGTTCCTAGGGGATTGAAATCAAAAAGTTGCTTGAAATCTTTGTGGGTGATTGATCTTGAAGAGTAGAAAATCTTTATTTTAGTCCTAAAACCTTAGGAAAATGCTACAGTTAGTCTCATAAGTTGTGAGTCTGCAACAGTGTGTGAAATGTATGGGTTTTGTCCTTATAGAATTGCCTTGTCCTGAATGTAACAGTTGGGAAAAGGGGAGTGGAGAGAAGAAATAATTTCTTGAATGTTCTACTACTAATGATGATAATAGCGCAAAACTCCAAGGTCTGTTGACTTCTTTGCTTTAGAAACGTTGTTGGATGATCAAGCTGTGCCCAATGGAGCGGTGGCGGCACGGTCAGTCAAGAGAGGGTACTTCTAGCACAAATTTTTGATGAAAAACTTCAAAAAGAAGTCACAAAAAGAAGTCTTTGTCAGCTAGGGATCCAGTCCCTCATGAATACGATGTTTTGTTTGTGCCGTTGTGTAACTGCTGCCTTGGCGTTAGGTAGGCTGAGGCTGATGTGACCATCTAACCAGGACTTGTTTTGAGCCCCAGCACTGTATCAAGCTTCCTGATTCAATGGCAAGGATGTGTTTGACTGGTTCTCATTGGAACCATTTGAATTGTCCTTTCTTGCACAAAAGTTTTGTGTAGGCTCGGCCCGCTGAACCTGATTGTTGCTTTTTTTTCCCTTTTTGGAGGTGCTGAGAGCTCACTGTGGCCATTGATGCTCATCGGGCTTTTGGCTCCCTCAGCACGTCTGAAAGTTGGGCACATTGTGTTCCACACCAGTTAGGGCTTGTGTCATCTGGAGGGTCATCAGTAATAATCAGCGCAGTGCTCTGTGCGACTTGTGTGAGAAGATCCACCTGTTGGCCTCTTACATTGTGCCACACGCTCTCCCAAGCTTAGCATCTCATCTAGGAGGTGGGGAGGGGAGGGAAGGAGGCTGTTATTTTACAAAATGAACAAAAACTACAGAAGATTTTTGTTCCTAAAAGTCTGAAAAGCATGATAGAGTGTCATTTCTTTGCAACTGTATGTTTTCATCATTCTACACCTTTTCTTCTTTGTACTCCCCAAACTGTTGCTTTCAAGTAAGAAAAGTGGTTGCAGCAGAGTGGCTACATGTATTATGGGGGTTTTTTTGTTTGTTTAAAAAAAATAAATAAAAAGATACTGAGGAGAGCACTGTGCACAAACAGGGGATGAAATGATGCCCGCCTTCATGTGAGCTTGCATCCCATCTGTCTGCAGTCCCTGTGCAGGAACTGCTGCCTCACAGAGCAGCAAACCCAGGAGTTCCCAGGGGCGTCAATCACGCTGTGCTGTGCCGGGGGTGCCCCCTGTCCTTCACGCCTTCTGCAGCGCATCCAGCTCCACCAGCAGCACTTGCTCTTGCATGCCTGCAGCTCTTGCCTACATCCCAGAGGGAACCATCCCTTCCTCGGAGGCAGTAACCTCAGGAGTTCCACCTTAGGGGGCTTCTACCACCCATAGAAACAGTCCTTGCTTTTCTGTGAAACACGTCCAAAATAAGTTCAAATATTCGCTAAATCAGGCTTTCTTCTTATAAACAGCTGGGGGCAAATCCTGAAAGAGAACCAGTCCTCTTTCTTTCTATTCAGCTGTACGCTTTGTCCAGGCGGGAGCTGAAATCTTTTGTGTGTCACAGTAATAGTAAAATCTGATTAGTATCAGTCATTAAGGGTGGCTGGATTTCGATTGCCAAGTGTTGTAGTCCATATTCTATTAAATCTTGCACCTCTTAAATATATTTAACCTTGTTCCTATAAAAAAAAGAAAAAGAAATTAATATTATCTTCTCTTAAAACCTGTGAAATAAAAAATTGTACACTGCTCCCCTTCCTCTATCTTCACACCACCTGCTTAGGCTATTAAAAAGTATTTAATTTTGCTGTCTTACTGTAATCCTCCTTGTCGGAGAAGAAGGCAGAGGAGAAAATGTTGTGCAATTCAGATATTTCCCAGTATCCCAAACAATTTGTGTTTTCACCGCATTTACAGGTTCTCCCTCCTGCTCTCTTTCTAAATGTGTGGTTCAGTAATACAGGAAATCTGCTGTCCTGTGTGTGAATTATGGTATGTCTGATAGATCTTGAAATGTTATGTTTCAGAAAAACATACTGGATTATAGATTACATCTCTGGAAGGGCTGAACTGTGGCAGTGTCTGATTGTCTTGTCTTTTTCTTAAACCAGTTGAAAATTGCAGTTCGCTTTCAATGTTTAAAGGGCTTTAAGTATGCAATTATTTTTCTCAAGCCAAGTATGGTTTGTTTTTTTTTCCAAGTTTGCTTCCATGTGTTATTATTCTGGCAGTCATCATGTTGCAAGCATTGTGTTTTATACAGTATTTTTTTCTATAGCCTCTGTTTTTCAAGATCATTGCTATCTAATCATAGAATGGTTTGGGTTGGAAGGGACCTTTAAAGATCATCTAGTCCAACCCCCTGCCGTGGGCAGGGACATCTTCTCACTTGGTCAAACCCCATCCAGCCTGACCCTCAATATTCCAGAGACGGAGCATCCAGGGACAGGATGTCCACAACTTCTCTGAGCAACATTTAGCAATATCTAAAGTCATTACTCTAAAAAATAAGTCCAAAGTCAATTTCAGGATAAGGTTAAAATAAATTGAAAATAAACCCAGTGAAGCCTACTCCTTGGTATCTTTTTTATTCCTTGTGCAGCGCATCGTGTCATCCCTGAGTGGGTGCACATTCTCATAGCGAGGATTTTGTTTTCCCTGAGATATACAGCTGGTACAGCCAGACGCAGAATCATTGCACATATTGTACTTCCACTGGTGGTATTTGGATTTAAATGCTTTTCTATTTTTTCTAGAAGAACATTGTATCCAGTGAAATTTCACTGGGGTAAAGCGTTTTTTAGCGGGAGCTGCTGTGGGTTGTTACCTTACCACACTCACCACGATGGCAATTCTTCCCACTGAAACTCCTGGATTTCTCTTCTTTTTGACGTCTTCCATGTCAATCCCAGCTGTCTGTGTGCCCTTCACTCCTTCTCAGATAGGCACGCACCTGGTCCCCATAAATGCATCCCCAGCACCTGCTGCACATCACCTTGCTCCTCGATACAACTCCTCGGACCATTCCCACTGGGGGACCAGTGCTTCCTGCAAGTTGCTTAGGTCCTCCTGCAAAAAATTCGAACTTCTCGTGGCACCACAGCGTTAACACTGCAGAGGATGCATGTATTTGCTTGCAGCGTACTTTTAATGTAGGTGCTTTTTACCCTGGAGTGTGGGGTCGAGGCTCACTCCTGATGGAGCAGATGGCATCTTGCCAGGGTGCCAGTCAGGTGGGGTGCATGGTGTCACGTCTGGGGGGGTCCTTCTTTAGGGTTTGCCTCAGCGTGCTTGTGGCCGGATTGGTTTGAGCCATCCAGGGAAATCAAAATCCTTTCTGTTCTCCTGGCTGGTTCCTTAAAATCCATTTGGGTATGAGTGCCTCTGGGTTTGAGTTGTGGTGAGCAAATGAAAGATAGTTTAGTCTCCGTGCGGGACATCAAAGAGGGTTGTAATTAAGTAGCGGGTCTCAGCTGAGCCAGCCAGGCTCTGTACAGATGCAGAAGTCTGTGGTGGGAGGATTACTGGGTTAATATCCAAAAAGCACGAAACAGCCATGGTGGCTGTTGCCCATCATGTCAGTCTTGTAAGGTGGCTTCTTCAGGTTGTATGCAATGTAGCCTGGAAGAAGCGAACTCACTGTGACAGTACCAGAGAAGGAATCCACGTCTTCTCATCCTCTCCCAACTTTTCTCAGGAGGCAGGCGTGAACCTCGGACAGCTGGGGTGCCAGGGTGGCTGTGCCCATCAAAATTCTCTGTCATCCCTCCCCTGTAAACCCAGGGAACAGCAGTGGAGGAGATGTGACTGTTCAGTGTAACAAATAGATAGCATCATATGTGCCACTTAGTCCTCAGTTAGTCCTCAGCTGTTTGTTACTTTCTGTTGCTGCTCTGTCTTGGTGCTTTGGCAGTCTCTCTCTCCATAATTGTTTGTCTCTTGGGTTTTAGGCTCAAAAGCTTGCATGTGGAGTTGCGGCTTGGGAAACATTTACAAGCAACACAAAGAACTATGAGAATTCAAGATCTTTTGTTCTCCGCTTTTTTTTTTTTTGGAGCTGTTCAGCTAGTAGCAATTTCAGAAAGTGAATGGACTTTATGTTTCATTAATAGAAAGATGTGCCTGATGCAGAGCTATCGTGTGGTGCAAACCTCAGTGCTTTGTTGGGTGTCAGTTTTGTGTGTGTCTGTTTTTCTGCTTTGATGCTTGAGTGCATGTGACGCTTGAAATTTTAACCTAAAGTTATAGATACAGAAAGCAACTTTCAGGAATGTGTTTGTACTGAATGTTTGGGTTTGGTTTTTTTTTTTTTTGGGGTTTTTTTTGTTTGCCTGGGGGAGGAATGTTGAAAAGGACTGTGGTTCAAACATAGTTGGGACCTGTGTCATGAAGAAGACTGGACACCTTCAAGTTATGAACTGGTTTGGAGTATCCAAGTAAAGATGCAGCCTTCATAATTCTGTGGATTTTTTGAAAAAGTTTTATTAAGAGTGCAGAGCAATCATTGCACAATGCAGCCTAAAACTCTGTCTTTGTATACATTCCTTTCTATACATTGTATACAAGCCAATGAAAATATAAGAATTGCCCCGGACTAAATCACACATAAATCAGAGAGTGGGATTGCACTGAAGGCAAATAGGGCAAAACTTGCTCTGATGGTGGCTCGGGAGTAGGGGAGCAGCTGGTTTGCCTTCCAGGTGCTGGTTTGTGGACTGGCAGGCAGATAGGACACCTTGTGTGAACAGTGCAGCTGGTCGGGAGATCCAAAAAACAGAGTAAATGATGGGAGTCCAGCCAGAGGAGGATTAGGTTTTTTGAGTAGTGCGCTGGTTTTCGTAACATCGGAAACATACATTTGGGCTTATTGGTGGTTTGGCTGAGCTGGAGCCGTGGAGCCTGCCAGGCTGAAGGCCAACCGAGGGAAAAATCCTGCTCCCTTGTGCTGCCAGCAAGGCACAGCGAACTGGGACTCTCCGATGTCTGGGTTTCGCTTTACCGTTTTGTCTTCGTTCTTATCAGCTTGCATGCTAGAAAAATGCATGGAGACTTTTCAGTCCTAGCGCTGAGCGCGCACCAGTGAAGCTGCTGGGTGAAGGTGAGTCTTGGCGGCTGCTGGCTCCTGCCTGCGCCCTTTGTGGAGGCCCAGGAGAGCAGCTGATGCTCAACCTTATTCAGGAGAGATTTACCACTGATTGTTTTTAAACTCTTTAGGTTTATACGTGTCTTGCTTTCTGACAGGACAAAAGTGTTCCACAATGTAAGAGAGTGCTTTCATCAAGATATCTTCTTCAAGCTGCTTAAATTCTAGGCGCTGGGAAACTCTTGTCAGGATTTGCTGGAATGAAGTCCTGGACGCATACTGTGCAGACAAATGCTGTGCAAATCTGAATTAGTGCAGAGCTCTGGCTGGATATTTGGTACTTTTTCCTAACTTCTCTACTGAAATAATTTTGATTCTCTTGTTGGCTGTTTTTTGTTTATTTTGGGTTTGGTTTTTTTTAAGGAATAACTTTTGGAAGATTTTAAACGATTGCTGTTTGTGTGTAAACTTACGCTTTTGTTGCCAGAGCTGTGTTGACATAAATGTCAAGCACTTCCCCAAACAAAAGTGTAAAATGAGTTGTTGTATTTGTTAGGCATACAGCTGAAAATAAGTTTGCCACATGGAGCTTCCCTTGTGGGAAATCAAATGCTTTTCTTGAGCTGCTTAGGCATGTATTACAAAAAAAAAAAAAAAAAGCCAGAACAAAAGAGAGATGACTAGTGGGAGTATTTGGAGAGAACTTTCAGTGCAAGCACAGGGATCTGCTCCAACACATCTGTCAAGAGCCCACGACTTGCAAGGTGTAATGAACAGTAACACTTCATGCAACATCTGCTTAAGTCTCTGTGATGGGTGCTGGTACAAAAGCCTTGAAATCTCTGAGATATTTGTCATACCACGGGTAACATATCTAGTGCATCATCTAGCATAGCCTGCTTCCCAGCCAGTGAAGTTATTAGGTAACAAAGCTGATAACTGTTCCATTGAGCCAGAATTTTATGTAAGCAAATACAAGGAATGCAATGCAGAAGGGTCTTTGCCATGCGTGACTGATGCAGCCCATGTTAGTAATTATTTCCCTCATACAGTGTATACCTTCACTCCATAGATGTTTTTTCCCATTCCATGCTGAAATTACAGTGACAATTTCTTATGCTAGGTAAATGTCTGATGAAAATCCTACATTTCAGATTATGTCTGGAAACTTAAAGAAATAATGACATGGAATAAAAAATAGCCAGATAAGTAATTTTGGTTTTTATAGTGTGTAATTTTTAGTCCCTCCCTTTAAATTACTTTTAAACAGTTTGAAAATACCTGGTTTTCTCCTCAAATTTGAGCGGAGAAGCCTATAATAGATGCTTAATCTTTAACCTCCTCCTGAAATTCTTTGAGGCTTTTCATCATATCTGCCACTAACATGCTAGCAATGTTGTGCTTGAGAAGTTGTTATAATCTACCACATACTAAATTCCTCTTGTTCCTCAGTGGAAACCTCAGGGAGGCAGAAATGAACCACGAAGGAGTAAACTCTTGAAAACGCTAATTTAAAATAGCCATGGCAGACTGAAGGTAAGTATTTGGGGAGTGGGTGGAACTGAAACAACACACAAATGAGGTAGCAGTATGAGTCAAGACTCAAATGATTTTAGCCTTAACAGTCTGCAAATTTCATTAAAATTACTTTCTTTTTCTGTAAAACTTTATCTCTGGATTTTCTTAGGTTTCCCATGGCTGTCGTCATAAAAACTACTGAATGTTTTCCTCGTTATGGTCAGCTCCCCAGTGCACTCCAGCATGGTTTAGGCTCTTTCCATCGTCCTCACAGAGAGAAGGTGCCCGACCTCATGATTGAACCTCATCCTTCACTCCCTCTAAGCTGTTTTCTACCAGGTTTTGTGGACATGGCTACGTGTGTGGATAGATGATTCCCTACTTCCCTTTTTCCTGTTGGCATTTGGTCTTTCACTGAAGGTTTTCTTCCTGAAGTGGTGGCCAAGAACAGTTCTGCACATATGATGAGCATAGCCGTGACACCATCTGATGGTGCACTGGCCATCTGATGGCGCACTGGGCATGTGTGGGTGTGTTTTCCAGAGACGATGTCTCTTTAGAGTAGCTGCTGGATCTCATCTATTTCAAAGTAAGCGATATACTTCTGCTAGAGATAGAAAATAGTGGGGACATGAGGAGAAACAGCTTTAAAGAACCCGGGAAGTCAGGAGACACTCTCTCAAAGCAAAATTAAGTGCTTTACGGGAGGGAAGTTAGAGGCTTGGCTTTCTGTTTCCACAGTGACAGAAGGGCACGGCACACGTGGAATATTAAATGCTGTTGCCAAGGCTAATGGGAACGCCCCAGCTGCTGTTAAAACCTGGTGTATAAATGTGTTAATTACTGCACACTGTATTTTTTTTCCCTGTTTTTATAAGAACATACAAACAAAAAATTCAGGAAAATTCCTATGTAGTTAGTCGGTGTTATCTATTTCTTCCCCTTACAAAATGTGTTTAGTTGATGAAACTATTTTGTTTCATGCTTGATTAGTTGATCTTAGATAGCATTGCTGTTTTTTGTATGTAGAGCTACTTGCCATATTGGTCAGTATGCTGGCGGTAGGATGGCAGTCTACTTCATGAAGATCACCTACCCTGTTAGAAAGAATTCTGTTCAAATGAGTGAGAGAATTAGGAATATTCCTTGTTTGCAACAGGGTTGTTAAGAGTTTAACTGAAGGATGGGGATGGAAACAATACCTGAGTTTCTGTTAAAAAAAACAAAGAAACAAAAGAAACCCTACTAGCTGCTTGGAAAGATGGTATCTCTGTAAGTTCTTCCTCCGGCATGCTAAATGGGTCCCTGTGCAGGACTCCCGAGGAAGGTCTTATACTGACTTCATAAGAAGACACAGAAGGGGAAGAGCAGTTACCCAGCCAAAATGTGAGTTCCCGAAGCATTCTCCCTCTTTCCCATGATATAAGGCAAGTTTATGGATTCAAAAAATGCCATCTCGTCTGCTTAAGTTCTCATCTACTGCAATCCTTCTTAAAATACTTGATCCGTAACCCTTTGTTTTTTAGGGAAGAGGATGGTAAGATTAGTAGGAGGGAAGCATGCCTTTTTCCTTCCATACGTGACATACAGCGTGACTGCTGTACCCACTTCCCACATGGTCAGTAATCTGTCATCTTCTGCATGTGTGAAATATCCCTTATGTTAGGTCCTGTGCCTTGTAAATAAAGTAAGTGTTTTCTATTGCCTTACTCAGAAAATATGTCAAGCTTTTTGTTGCATATGCTTCATTGCTCTAACACTTGCGCTTTGCATTTGCCTCTGGTTATTGGATCTCTGTGGAGAGAGATGTCTTCTTAACCCAAGTTTAAACACAGGAGAGAAATCATAGAATGGTTAGAGTTGGAATGGACCTTAAAGATCATCCATCTAGTTCCAATGCAGCAAGAGCCTTTGCTCTCTGGTGGCAGACATGGCTGGAGCTCTGGTGCTTAAAGCTTTCTGACTTGGCAGCTGCTGCATGCCCCCTATGTCCTGAAGGGTACAGCTGGGAAGAGCACCCTGGTGACAGCCTGCATCCCAAGTCTCCCACAGCACTCGGGATGTACCCTGCTGGTGCTTCCTGCTAGGAGGTACTGGCAATTAATTTAAAATCCTTCCCCTAGGTCATCATGGACCTTTTAAGGAGCTTTTGCACTTATTATCTCAAAAACTGCCTTTCTTCCTTGAGCATGACCTGCCAAGACAGCTGTGTTTCTCTTAAGCACTGAAGTTAATGATGCAAAACATGAAGCTTGAGAGAAGGACAGCAGGATTACAGCCCTTCCTAGCTGCGTACCCATTGCCAGTGTCCCTTGTGTGGGAAACCAACACGATCAGGGACTTCTGTGGCTGCAGGATGAAGTGTAAGGCATGGCTTGGGCATCTGTGATTATTTCTGCAAGGGGTTTTGAGGATGGTGCTTCTACAGCCTTTCTGGGCTTAGTGTGAAACAAGACAAGCTTTCTTTTTTTCTTTTTTTTAAACTCCCCTTGTGTCTGCTTTTTTGTCTGTTTTTTTGTTTTGTTGTTGTTTATGGAACGCAATGGATGCAATAGAAAAGACTTTTTGCAGATGTAAAGGTAATATTGCATAAAAGGGTCCTCCTTGTGTTTGTGTGTACTACTGACATGCGCTTCATGGATAATAAGCCCAGTGGACTAGGTGGCTTGGTGATTACCCTCAGATGCAGATTAATTACACAGATTACCCTCCTGTCTGCACTAGGGCAAAAATTGCTCAGTGTGGATGTCTGCTACTGTCCTGTCTGGGCTATAGAGCTTCTTTCCTATCATATAGTTCATATGGTGACCTAAACTTGCCTGTGTTCACATGCCTTTAAACACATGCTATTAACTCGGTCTCTCACACTCTGGCATGCAGACATTTTCATTTCCAGCTTTGCTTATGAGTGTTGTCTCCTGCTGTCTCTAGTCATGAAGCTGTGTGTGGGTTTACCTGTAGCGTGCCTGGTAGGAGTTTGCACGAGGAAATTCCTTCCCAAATGTTAGTTCCAGCAGCTGTGCCCCTGTGGAGACGCGTGGAAGAGGCCCAGCAGCAGTGCCAGCAAGCTTCACCGGTGTCTTTTGTCTCTTTCAAAGCTATGGTGACCCTGGATGTGAGACCAGGAATGTATGCACTGGAGATGATTTAAGGAAATGTGCAGCTCTACATACTAATTAATTCAGGTCATGATACTCACAGGATAAGCACAGCAGCTTCCTGCCTCCCAAGTGGTTGCTGCTCTTCTGATGTGAACCCCTTTGGCTTATGCCAAGAAAAAACCTGCGCAGTAATTAAAATGAACCTGAACTGCTTTAGAGGAACCTGGTTTGAATTAGGGCATGATTATAACTCTAGCAGTATTTGGCTTTGCTAAATCTTTCCATTTCCTTCCATGCTCTTCGTTCCCCTGCCACTCCATCAGCTCAGTAACCTCTGCTGGAGTAGTATCTGTTTAGATGAGACCCCTCATCTCTGTAGAGAAAACAAGGGCTTGGCTAACACGTACCTTGGTGGGACTCCGTCAAGGGTGCGGTGCCCACTGCGGAGCTTGTTGATGGCTGGCAGGGTCTCTTGTTAGCCCACCTCCAGAAAGCCAGGACTACGGGAGCAGAAAATGGGGAGTGAGAAGGTGACTTTTTATTGTGTACATAACTGTACTGAGTGCTGTTCTTCTCATAAGCATCTGAAATAGTTAACAAAATTGGACTGCTTGGAGTTACTGCATTAAATCCAAGTCCTCTGGGCTTTATGGGCATTCCCTTTTGTACGTGTGTGTGGGAAATTTAAGAAAAAAAAAGAAAAGAGTGCAACAGGGTTTTAATCTCAAACCATGGAAGCTCTGTCAGTTTAAGGGCTCTGAGCTCCTTATGGTTTTCTTTCACAGGAACTAGATGATGTGCCTTTATGTGTAGATGACATGATTTAAAAGAATATCTTCAAGCCATCTTTGTGGGGATGGTAAACTGTGAAGATGGGTTTTCGTCAAAAAAACCCACTAAAGCTTTTTTGAAAAGAAGCATTTTTTCATCAAGTTGTCCTGTCATTTGGTCATAACTACAGAGTCCTAGTTTCAAAGTCTCTCATGTTACAGCTGTGCTACTTGTTTTCCAAGGCATTTTTCGGATAGGATCCACTGGGAGCTGCTGTAATGGTTTCCCAAATTCTTCTCCAGCACAGTGCTTGGATGCCCTGATACCCCTGCCTTGTTCTACTGTGCTGTACAGTGGTGTGGTAAGGCCTTCCATGCCTGTGACCTCTGGTGATTAAGTGAATATTATTCTTTTTTCACCTTTGTTTGTTTTTACAGTGTTTAAGAAGTTGATGTTGGCAGAAGGACAAAAGCCAGTAGGATATTTTTTTCTTAAATCCAGACAAGCAGGAGAGTTACACTAGGAAGACCGTTCTCTCATAAGAAATTGAAAACTCCTTTGTGGAAAAAATGTTTGAAATGTACATTGTGGTATGCTGCTCTTTTTTTTTTTTTTTTTTTTTCTCCCTCTGAAAGAATTGTCTCTGCTGTGAAATGAAAGTAATCCTTAGTTTGAAGGCTTGTATTGGACATCCCGTCAGCTTGGGAGTGATTGGAAAGGAAAGAAAATGTATGGCTTGTACAAACAGGCTGTGTTTTGAGCTGTGCTGATTTTCCCTGTTTCCTCCTTGGAAGTTCCAATTTATCTTTGGAAAGTTCAAGACATTAGAGGTCAGTAAACAATTTTCTATGGTCCTGTAAAATGGTTAAGCGTTGATAATCTCTAAACATGACGGTCCCTTCTCCCTTTTTAAGAATCACATTTTTGCAAGGTATCATTAACCTCTGCTACCCGTAAGATGTCTCATGTTCTTTAGAAAGATGGGTTTTTTCTGTCTCCTTACTTTCTGTGCAAGCGGTGGATCAGTGTGCTTTGGGGAGCTGCAGCCATCTAATTCTTAAGCACCGCAAAGTCTTTGCTCTTGGTTCCTGCTCCTATGCAGCCATTGTCTGTTGTAGTCCTTGAATGCCGAAAAAGTCACAAGACCTGCTATTATTTTGGAGGCTTTTGTTTACTGTTTGGTTTCTGAGCACTTAGTGGCTGGTACTTATTTCAAATTTTCACTCTTCTGTGGTGATGAATGGAAATCAAACTTTTTTTTTTTTTCATAATAAAAGGTGCATTTGTCCATGCATGCTTTAGAACTGAAACTTAAGTTTGGCACAAGGTCTCCATAAATTCAGTGGTGGTATTGCAAGTGTAGTAGCATGCCCCTTTTCCTGCATGACACTAGTACCTTAGCTCTCACTTTGGGGAGAAAAAGGCTAAATGTGTTCCACATTTCCTGCCTCTACTTTTTACGCTCTTCTCTTTTGTATAGGGTTTAGTGTTGCAGGTCTATAAGAAAACACAAACCCTAGGCAAACCCTGAGCCTACAACTCGTATGAAATACCTGTGTTTTAAGGAAGCATACCTGAAAGAAAACTGGAAACAGAATGGGGATCATTTTTCTGGTATGTGATACCTTTTTGGATAGACTTAGAGTGCCTGGAGGAAAAGTGTTGTCCTGTAACACAGGAATGGTATATTTTAAATTCTCAAAATACTCTCTTCTTCTTCCCCTATCTTTTTCCTGTAGTGAAACAAGATCTTGCTATAAATTTATTGTCTGCATTTGAGTAGTGTAATACATCTGTGTGATACTTCAGTGCATTCCCTGCCTGGTCACTAAAGAGACTCCATCAGTTGTTCTGTCTTTGTTGCAAATGTTTAATTTAAAAACAATAAATTTGAGGGTGGACGAATGGGGATTTTCACAGTAATGTCATTAAGGAAATGTTGCAAAACTGATGTAAGCGTCATATTTTTTGCTCTGCATTTTTCAGGCAAACTTTGTCATAACAGAGCACTTAGGAAGCAGTGGTTAGTGGGTCAGACAGGCCCAGGGGGCTAAATTGGGGTTTGTTCAGCCAAATGTTAGTGCTTTTTAATCAACGCTGAATTCTGCGTGCAACACTCTTCATTCCCCAAAGCCATAACAAAATAAAAATGGGTGTTCAATTGGGTCATGCACAACATCTGCCCTTTACTAAAACAGTTAGGGAGTTACTACAGCGAGGAGGAGAAGCTGCCTGTAGCTACTGTTAGAGCATCATTTTGCCACCGTGGCTTTGGTGGGCTGGTACAAGAAGCTGTCGATGAAGATCTGCACACAGTCCTCAAACTCCCTTTAGAAGGAAGAGAAGAATTTCCTTTCATGTTCCCTGCAGCATTCTTACAACAAGGTGCAAAGTTGCAATAGAACTGTGTCCCGAAAATTGGAAGTGCAATTAATTTACAGTGCTGTGAACAAATTGCATAGATTTCTTTTCGCTCTGTACAGCTTCCATAGGTGTTAGGCTACTTTGTGTTAAGGAATAGTTTTTTTCAAATCTTGCTGCTGCCACCTGTTCAGTCTTTAATAAATGTAATTAATGTGATAGTAGAAATACTGGAGGCTTTGTCTAAATGGCTTATATATTCCCTACTGTAGACCTTGTGTTACTCAGCCTATCCTGAGAAGTTTCAGTTTGTCTTGATAGAGACCTTTTTTTGACAAAAGGCTTAGTGCAGGCCAATTTCATGTTAAAAAAGTCTATTGTGTTATAAGAGCCTCAGTGGACATCTGAGGCATCTGTGATTTGAAGACTTAACTTCTTCCAATTAATAGGAGTTTGTTAAACACTTCACCAAAAGCAAAATGAGTCAGAGCTGTATTTAAAGTTAAAAATTAACCATGATTTACTGGGTACTTACTGGTGGTTGCTTGGAACTTAAGAGCAAAAACTGGTAGTTTCCTTTTTTAAAATTCTGAAGCCATTCACTCAGCTATTTTTCATGAGGAAAAAATCAAGGATCTAGAGCCAGGTGATGTTGCCTTAATGTTGCAAAGAACAGGAGAGTTAACTTGCTTTTTCCCTGTTCTGAGGGAAGAGCTTGAAAAATAAAATTATTTTTAGAGGGTTATTTTCTACAAAATACTACATTAGTGGATGACTTTCTCCTGAAACTTCCAAAGATAAATAGTTTTAAAAGTAATGAAGATTACTCTGAAGTGGATAACACGTTTCTGGAGGCCTAGGACGAGTTGTCGTCTTATGTTGCCCAGTGTTGGCCCCTCCTTCCCCCATTATATGGCAAGCTGCAGAGAGGCAGTGGATGCAGATGGAAGAATGAAATACCTATTTGAAAAAAAACAGGCTAAAATGTGAAACCAAATGCATGCTTATTTAAATAACTAATTCTCAGAGGGGAACTGTGTAGAATCATAGAATTGTCTAGGTTGGAACGGACCTTTCAGATCATCTTGTCCAACCATCAGCCTAACACTGACAAAAGCCATCGCTAAACCATGTCTCTAAACACTATGTCTACCCATCTTAAATACCTCCAGGGATGGTGACTCAACCACTTCCCTGGGCAGCCTGTTCCAATGCCTAATGTCTCAGGGTGCAATCTGTTAGTGGCACATGCTCATTAATATGAAATTTTATCCCAGTTCAGACATGCACTGATGTATGTGCTTATCCCTAGATGCATTGACAAGCAGCCTCGTGAGCTTAAGAGGCAATACTTTAGTGTACTTAGCTGTAGAACATGTAAGTAGTCTGCTAGATCAGCATCTGTACATTTATGTTTGTGTTAAAAAGTCACGTAGGAAAATACACATACGCAGCCAGTAGAATTAGGTTGATTTGAGACTTTGTAGCAGTGTTTTATTACCAGGCAAATGCTTGCTTGCTTTAACAGACAGGAAAAGTCGTGTGTTGTATTAGACTTAAAAGTAGGGAAAAAAAATGATTTGGGGTTGTTCATGAAGCATGACTTGGGATAATTTTGGTTTGGCTGGCACATTGCATTAAAGACCAAATTAAATATTTCCTTAGCATCATCTTTCAGGTAAGTAATTAGAGAAATAAGCAGTGCTATTTGATAATCCAGGAAACAATTTTTGATATCCTAAGATCTACAAGACATGTTTCGTGGAAATTGTGATTGAAGACCGCTACCATGGTAGGAGATAGCTGCAGTGTACGTCATTTCCATGAGAGCTTGGATACAAATGACTAGGCTTATGTAGAGAAGTGACACATGAAAGTATGATTATTGGCTTCTAACAGATGTTTCAGGCTAGCAATGGGGTAACAGGCGCAGAAGCTTTGACTTGGAACTTTTTTCCCAGAACCACACAACACTTGTCTTTTTGCAACTGTTGTTACCACTGTTTTCCATCTAGCACTCAAATGCCTTGTTATAAGTATCCCTTGGTCTGTGGTGGAGATTGTAAGTACAATTGCAAAGTTTACCCTGTTTCATAGTTGCAAAATACATTAAACGTGCTTATACTTAATTGAAAACAGGGCTTTCTGACAGAGTCATGGATGTGTTGGGAAGTGCTGAACTGATTGCCAGGGCTGCAGGGGAGCACGCTGCTTGTGCTTTCCAAGTTGCATTTTTCAGTCTTCTGTAAAAATGCAAAGACGGCCTCTAATGCCTGTTATTTTTTCATTAATGAAGTGCTAAGGATTACTTTAACTGCAGCCTTCCTGGGTGATTCCTTTTATACAGATAGCTCCGCTTATATGTGCACTTAACAGTATAAACTAATGCTGCAATATATATACTATTTCAAAACTGAGTTATATTGCGAATAAAATTTCATCTCTGAAGTGCTGAAACTCTTTTAGATACAAACGTACATAGAATTACAGAATTGTCTAGGTTGGAAGGGACCTTTAAGATCATCTAGTCCAACCATCAACCTAACTGTGATTTAAAAAAAAACCAAAGCAAAAAAAAAAAAAAACCCACCACCATCACTAAACCATGTCACTAAGCATTATGTCAACCCGTCTTTTGAATACCTCCAGGGCTGGTGCCTCAAAAACCTACATGTAGCAGCTAGGTGGCAGAAACTGTGCTTTTTTAAAATAAAGTGATACTATAAGTGCAGCAGTGTTGCTTTGTTGTCTGTTCAGTTTCTTTAAAAGAAAGAATTTTGTGATACCTTTTTATTCCCAGGAATGCGTCCTTTGAGAAGACAAAAGTAAGCAACCTCCTTCTGTTTTATTGATGGCATCTTTTCTCTAGGTGTCTAAATGGTCAGGAATGGATACTTCTATGTGGTTTCAAAATAAAAATAGCTGAGAGGTGTCACTTTGTGTTTCTACCACTGTGGCTTTCTTACCGTCTGCTGTCAAGTCATTTACCTGTCATACCTTGTACCACTATATATACACCAATTAAACTATTCCTGTGAAAGAAGGTTTGGTATGTGAGCATGCCTGTGTAGAACAGAAGCTGAGGGTGTAAGTAATTGGAAGCAAGGACTGTTTCATGGGTTTGTATGTCACTCATTAGACCTGAAGCTCGCCCTAATTGCATGGTCTAGGCCCTTTTATAATGCAGCAATTATGGGGAACAATATGGGGAAAAAAGTTTTCTCTCTTTTAAGATATGCTACTGTTTCAAAAAGAATGCCTTCTCTCTTAAAAGAAAATCAACCTGAAATGGAAATGCAAGTAGTAACAAACACTGTGCCCTGCTAGGAAATTCTCTAGATTCAGTTGATTACTGCAATTCTATGTATGGCTTGTTCAATCCTTTGCTGGGCACCGCTTACCTGCAGAGGCGGTAAGTCATTTTGGTGTGCTGCTTTAAATTCTTTGACCTTCCGACCCTTTCTTTGTAATATCTGGCTGATGGACACTGTGGTTTGGATAGGAAGTCAGAGAAGACGTAGTAAGCTCAACTCTGCATATATGTCTCCCTGCATATATGTCACAGAGTCACAGAATGATATGGGGTTGGAAGGGATCTCTGGAGATCATCTAGTCCAAACCCCCCTGCCAAAGCAGGGCCACCTACAGCAGGTTGCTCAGGAACATGTCCAGGCGGGTTTTGAATGTCAGTGGCAGAGACTCCTCCACCTCTCTGAGCAGCCTGTTCTAGTGCTCTGCCACTCTCGAAGTAAGGAAGTTCCTCCTCATGTTTAGGTGGAACTTCTTATGTTCAAGTTTGTGCCCAATACCTCTGGTCCTATCACTGGGCATCACTGAAAAAGACTGGCCCCTTCCTCTTGACACCCACCCTGAAAGTATTTATAGGTGTTGATCAGATTCCCCCTCAGTCTTTTTTTTTCCAGAGTAAAGAAACCCAAGTCCCTCAGCCTTTCTTTGTAAGAGAGATGCTCCAGGCCCCTAATCATCTTTGTAGTCCTCTGCCGTACCCTCTCCAGCAGTTCCCTGTCCCTCTTGAACTGGGGAGCCCAGAACTGGACAGTGCCTTCCTGCATATATCTCTGAACTTTGAGATAGAGTTGTTAGAGCTGGCAGCTATTAGACTAAAGCACGAAAGCGGTTAGGGTGAAAACCCTTGCTTTCCTTGTGTAAGAAACTTCTTTAGGGTTCTTTGGCTACAGGGTCATAACAGTGATACAAAGAACAGTCATGTGCTTTGATTAGAGGAACTGTTCAAAAACAAAGCAAAAAAAAGCCCTCAACAGTTTATGAGCAATAGTGGCCCAGTCTTGCTGGGTTTTTCCTCTGTGTAAAACATTGGGTCAGCAGTACGTGAAAGGGCTGTCTGTCTTCACACTTTGTTCGTTGCTGCAAAGTTGCTAGTCTGCAAGCTACCCGTGCTGTGTCAACAGCATAAAAAGTGCTTCTGAGTGCACCACCTTATCAAAGTTACACAAGTTAGTTTGTTTTAAGAAGAGTGCAATAGAATTACTGAAGAAGAACTAGGTTATTTTGTGTGACAGGTTGGGAAATAAATGCCTTGTTACAAAACGGGGTCTTTGAGAAAATGCTTGAGGATGCAGAATTTATCTCCTCTTTAAGTGAACACTTTGTGTACAACAGCTCTCTTAACTCTTGAATTTCAAAAAAAGCTCGATTCCTTAACAGTCAGGTCTGTGGTAATTTGGAACATAAAAGCTGCAAGATAGTTCATTTGATGTGATGTTTAAAGTTCATTAAATGTGACACTAAATAGGATAATGTAGTTTTACTAGACTTGGAAGACAACGTACAAGTTTTCATAACAGCTAAAATTGTCAAGAGCTTGGTGTCCTAAACAGTAACGAGAGGGGTCAGTGGATCTTACATGTATTGAACACTGAGGAATGTGAGTCTTGTGTAGCAGTTGAATAATTTGTAGGGTTACTGTAAAGCCCTTTCAGTAACTCTGGTTTTTTAATGTCAATTTTGCACATTAACATTATTGAGAGAGCATTATGGTTTTGACTACAGAAAGTACCATCTGATGAAAACGGTCTTGAGAATCTTCTCAAGTGCGGTTTTTTTTTACTGGAGCAAGCATATTGACTTAGCAAAATGCTAAGCGGTTCATTAAGGCAATATGCTGTTGTGGCAAACATCATGTGATTTACGAGAATTTTAAGTAATATCTGTACCAGTTTCTTGGTTTTATGGCTTTGAGTGAATGAGTTGAATTCTTTTAGCTCACTTCTCTTTCATTTGCTTGTGTATTCAGGATGCTCAATGGGCAATTATTATCTTCAAAATGCTTCAGTGCCTAAATGGACAGTGACGCTGAAGAGGTTTCTCTGTGGAAAAAACATGACTTAGAGTTGCAGGTTTGATTCATACTTGTTCTTAGCATTTTCAACTACTGTGTGTGTCTGCACCTTCCAAAAGAGTGATGTCTGAAAAGGCTCATAAATCCTGTCCATTTGGTTTCTCCTGTTGCAACCACAAAGCAGAAGATTGGAAGAAGAATTGGGCTGTGGCTGAGGAAAGAGGCATTGCCTTGCCTTCTGGAAACCAATGTCAATTTTCTCCTGCAGTTTAGTTTCCTTCCAACACTCTCCTGGCATGTTATGTTTCCTTCCTGCCTTTCTTTGTACCTTGGTCCAAGTATGAAGGACTTACAGTTTTTTTATGATTTAAGAGAGGAAAAAAAACCACCCCCAAAAAGTAAGTCAGGAAAAACCCTGTAAAAGCCTACTGTCGCTTTAGATTTTTGATGTGGAGCTGTCTGTGGCTCTGCCACCTCTGGAGCATCAGCAATAAGAAGCAAACCAGCAAACCTGGCTGCAGACCAGCCCATTGTTGCTCTCTGTGTTTACATGGGAAGGCTGAGTTTCACGGTCATTCAGGTGACGGGGTGGGGGGAAATCTCTGCCTCTGCTATGTGACTGAGAAAAAGCTGGCTAATGGGGTTTAGGGTTTTGAGAAGAGTAACTGCATTTCCTAAAGTTTGCAGGCTTGACGGCTCTTGAACGGAGAAGCTCTTCTACTCTTTCCTGGCCTTGAGTCCTGCAGTACCCTCCTGCTTTACCTACCCATCTTTAAAGGTGAATTTTTCCTTGTGCACTGTAAGTCAAGTTAGCTGGACCCTATTAGTGGTCATTCAAATGAAGGCAGGGACTCCACACCTGCAGCAGGGAAGAGGAACATCTGCTGTGAGCCCTTATGAGGCGCTAATCCCTGCTCAACTGGTGACTGAGTGACCTGGGTTGAAGAGGAGAGGGAATGGGTGATGAGCAGGGGGGTTGCGGTAGAGATGGGAAGGGCTGTACCTGGGGGAAAAGTGGAAGGTTGTGGGAAAAGAGGCACTTCTTGCGTACGAAGTTAAAAAATAAAAAATGGTCTAAATGAGAAGTGAGTTCAAATTTGTGCTTGGGACCCTGTCAATCAAATACTGATTTATCTCTGCATGTAACTTGAGTATATAGTTTAATGTATTATTACTTCTACGGATGTCAGTATATGTGTTTTATTTTGGGTACATAAGGCTAGTAATGGAATGTGGCATAAATCTTCTGGAATTTAAAGTCACATTGTGCCCATTTCACAATTTAGTACTCCTTTCCACTGTTGAATTATTACGAGTTACGGTTAAATATCTCTTGGGACAAATCAGGCTACATAGCAAACTGTGGGAAGGAAAGTGTGTGTGACTATTACTCATTATGATTTTAAGCATAAGTAATCTCTTTTTGTCTTTCTCCCTGCCCCATTTCATAAACTAATCTCAGTCTTAGCTTCAGACCCACCGATTTACATGTATGAGCAGTTTCTCACCTGAGCAGCCTCTCCTCTAGCCTCAGGTAACAATTGCTTATGAAATAAATACAGGATTCACAGTCTGGTTCAAAAGAATTTGGGAAGCTTGGTCAACACTTGACATTTTTCAAGGACACGGGGAACATAATTTTCAGGCCAGATTCTGATATCCCTTCTAAATGAACAGTTTTCACTGCAACAAGGTCCAAATCCGGACATAGAATGTAGCAGATCTGCTACAGGCAGCAGAATTTGACCCCTTTTTGGCTCTTACTGTGTCCGCTGTGAACTTCAATAATGTTTTTTCATGGTGTTTGTGAGATAATCCCGTTTTTTTGCTGCTTGATTTATTTCTAACAACTCTGAAGGGCAATGAATATGGTATTTTCTGGAATGAAGTGTGTGTTTGGAGGCTGGGGGGAGTGTCAAGCTGATTTTTGTCCTTTTGTTTTTAACCCCTCTTCCATAGAAGACACAGTGTCCTACAGACAGATAGAACAATGCTATATTCCATTTTAGCATCGAATCACAAGCGGGGTCTTTGGAATTAAATTTGGCGAATTGCCTGGATATGTTCAGTTTTTAACAAGCGCTGCTTTGTGCATTAGCACCCTACGCTTCCTCCCTCCCCCCTCCCATGCTGCCACTGAAGAGAGGAGGAGAAACAAAAAAACCCCAAACAGAATAAAAGCATCTGTTAGAGTGAAAATGTGGAAGAAAGAAGGGATGAAAAGATGTATTCCAGAGCAGCTGTCAAATTTGTCAAGAGCTGGACATAATTTTTAAGTTAGTCACGCTCCTGAGTATCTGATTACATATGTATAAATCTCTTCTTTTTTCCTTTTTTAACATTATGTACAAAGTAGGTGCAACACAACTTTTTGTACAGAATGCAGCTCAGTTTTCAGCAGAATGTTTGAATGCTCATTTACCAGGACTTCGAACTCAGGCATAAGCATGTGAATATTTGACACTAACATGTTCTTCTTTTTTCTTTTATGCTGCAGTGAGAAATATAGATTAATATTGAGCACAGTAGCTAGGTAAAGCTTTGACAGACTTTAAGGTACGCGTGAAGACTATATTTTATTAAATGTTTGTGCTGCTTTTTTTTTTAATTTGCTGAAGGATAAATGGAAGTGTCAAGCTCAAAGGATTATTTTCCTTGAAAGAGATCTGTGAAAATGTATCTCATGACCTGAAAGAAAGTAACCTGTGAAGAAAAGTACTGTCCTATTGTTGGTAAGATTGCTATTAATTTATTGATGAAATGGTAGGCAACGACCTCCTTCCCACCTCCTGGTACCCCATTTTAGTTAGGTCAAGCAATGTGATTTATTGTGAATCACCATTAAGCTACCATTTTTGCTCAGCTGAAAAATGTTTATCTGCTACATTTAATGCAGTGCGTTGTTTTGGTCTACCTCCAGAGTAAAATTCCTGATTTATATGAGGATATATTCCCAAAATTAACTGTCCTGCAGTGACTGCACCCAGTACTGGTTCCTTCCAAGAGGAAGGAATCGTGAATAAGTGTGCAAACAAGCTAACCCTTTAATGAGACAGGGAAGGGGAGAACGGAGTACAGAGGAGGCAACCCTGTCTGCTCCCCTCTCTGGTGTGCTTTACTTGTAGGAGCTGGGGTCACCAGGCAAAGCTGAAAATTGAGAGCTGTGAAGCTGAAGGGAATTCTTGTAATTCTTTTGAACTGCAGGCAAAATTATTTCACAGTGAGAATTGTACCAGAGGAATGTATAAGCTCTAATATTTTGAATTTAGAGAGTGAAGAGAAATCTGTAGTGAATTTAAAGTAAATGACCGTAACAGATGGCAAGTGTTACTGCAGTTGTGTGTTGTTTTTGACCCAGGGATGAGGCTCTGAAGCAAATCTCATTTATCCCCATGCACCGTCCTGTGGTTCGAATCTCAGAACAGTTCTGGAGCACATGAACCAGGTTCCTTTTGGATGAAACCGTACTGAAATGTACCCTCCAGGAAGTTCCCACCACTGAGGTTGCTCAGTTCGTGGGATCAGGCTAGAGCTGGCTTGAAGTCGCCTCCTCTCCTCTCCTCTGGGAGCGTGTGTTCTGTGGGTACTGAGGCCTCAGCAGCAACTGTTTGCTGTGCAAGTCAACTGCTGTCACTTTGCAAATTTATTTCTGTTGATTCTCGAACAACCACTTAAAATGTGTTGACTGAGCTATAGATAGCCTTTGTGCATAACTTGCACATGGCTTTGTTATACATACAGTATGCAGGTCTATTTTAAGAGATACATAATCTGAGTTTCTTAATTTATTAGAAGATGCAGGATGACTCTTTTTAAACAATAAATCAGTTTCAAGTCAGGCTTGTTTGAATGAGGAGCACATCCTTTTAATGCATTCCAACACCTTCAGTATTTATTAGTTGACTAAAACTAAGTTAAATAATACTGTGTACCAAACTTGCCTTAAAAAGGGACATGTGTAGCTAGTAAGTAGAAATAGTTGCATCTTGTCACTCCTGACTATGTGTTTGCTGTATTTTAAACCCACACACTATCTCCCACATGATGCTAGTGATCCACACTTGTTTTGACACAAGTCTTTGTGAGAAGTGGTGGGTCTGAGGGAAGCTGGAGAGGTGGTGGAGGTGGTGGAGCATGGCACCGCATGCTTGTCCACCCTCCTTGCGGTCCCTGCCTCTCTCCCTTCTGCAGCCCAGGTGGGCTGTGGGTACCAGGGTATGGGCAGGCATGGCATCACCTCACCTCCCAGCTGCCTGTGGCAGCGTCCTGAGGATCCCTGCCCCTGGGGAGGTTAGGCAGCTTGTGCTCGGGTTGTCTGAATGCAGGCTGGTGGTGCTTTTGGCGGGATGGTTCACAAAAATCTGTGATTATGGGAGGGGCGTGCAGGGCCAGCTCTGGGGAGCATCTCCTGGCCCCATGGATGAAGGTGATGGCTAAGGTTGTTTTTTTTCCAAATCTAAATTGTTTTTTCAGCTCTAAGTGACTGGGCTAGAAAATAAATTGAAAGGAGGGAAATGTTTGCACCACACCAGGAAAATAAGGATTTAAAGAAAAAAGCCGTTTCAATAGCTTCTAATTCTGGGTGCTTAGCTAGTGACTTCTGATAATCTGATTTGTCTGCCTTTAAAACCTGACAGCGTAAACTGCTCGGGCATATGCTGTACACAGTAATCATATAGGTAGTACATCAATATACACCTCAACATAGGTTTTCAAAGCTCATAAGTAGTTTTACTTATGAAGAAAACTAAAGGAAGTCTTTAATTTAGGTTTTTAATTTACTGTTGTAGTATATCCCTCCCCACCCGCTACACAGCCCCACAGCCATGCTGGGATAGCTGACTGGGGTTCAAAGTAGTGTCTGTGCCCAGGAAATAGTGCATATGAAATATGAAAAGTCAGAGGGTAAAAGGTATGCCACAAGGGAGTGAAGTTACTGTGACTTACTTTGCCTTGGTTTTTAGCTCTTTGATGCTTTTCTGGACTTGTAATAGTTTCTGTAGTTCTTTAAATTGTGTTTAGGTTTGACAGAGCAGACTGCGGGAAGAAGTAAAATGATGAAGTGATGCTAAAATGGTAGTGTTGAATAGGCTGTAGCACAACTTCTGAGCTTCTAGAGTGGTTATTCAGCTACAGTATAGAAGGAAATACTTTAATATTTGTAGTCAAACTGGACACACGCCACAGCTTGCCCCAGCCTGGTAGGTGAAACCCACATCTCTCACTGAGCCTGATGAGAGCTGTGGCTCTCCTGGGCCAGGGGATGTTGTGCACAACCAGTAGCTTGAGGTGGTTGTGTCCTACATGAGCAAATAATGCAGCTCATTAGGGTTAGATCTATAGGGTGAAACCACTGTTGATAAGGTCCCAGTGTCCGTGCTGAATGTGTTACTGAAGGTTGGAGGGTCATGTTGGGTTAGCTCTCGCCTGAGCCTGAAAACTGAGTGCATTTACACAGTTGGGGCACATTAAGTGTGCTTCTGGAGCACACATTTTAGTTTAGTTTCATTAAAAAGAAAGCCGGTTTGTATGCTTTGAGACTACACTGCAATGTATGGTAAGGGGGGATGACGGGGAGATTTGTGTCAGAAGTGCACTTGTCATTTCATCTGAATAGTAATTTTTTAGGGCTTGTCATATAGATGCTCTCTAGCTGTTCAATCCCCGTGCATTTTTCTAAGAGGACAGTGCTAATTTTGCCTGTTCAATTTAGCATTAGTGTTCCCTGGCTATTGAATGTGTTCCTGCAAGCTCCCTAGCTTTTTTGGGGTTTGACTGGAGCATATCACTTGGTTATAATTCAGATTATATTGTCCTGTCAGTACTAAACTGCAGTGTTGCCCTTCTCGAAACTTGGCTCCAGCTGTTCACGAGAGTGGTGTGAATGGTGTTTGAGAGTGCACATCTGGTCATTTTGGAACAGGTTTAGTACATTCCTTTCGGTGCTAGAGTTTAATTTGCAGCTGGAAAGCAGACCAGCACAACACTAAATTACTCAGTTTCAGATAAATGCTTTCTTTGTGACTGCTTTGTGAAAATGATTTATGGGAATAGACTGTATCCTGATATGTTTCTTCCCCTTCTTCCGCCACCTGCCCCTGAGTCTGACATCTTGCAACTCTCGTGTTAGTCTTTGCATCTGCTTGCTAAGTATATAATAATTACGTAAGCTGAAGATATGAACCATATAATTAAAGCAATAAACTGAAACAGAAATTTAAATTGCATACCTTTTGGCAGTGGTAGGAATTGAGAAAAATGAAAAATTGAACTTTTGCAGATGAGTATCAGCAACTTGTCTGTCCTGTGCTTGAGGAATGTTTTAATGATCTGTTTCAATACCCTTGAAATAAAATTATTCCTAAGTAGGAATTTCAAAGGATTTTCACTGTCTGGGAGAGCCAGAAATTGATTCCGGGCAAGCAAAATTAGATTTTTTTTTTTTTTTTTCCTACAGAATTGCACTTGAATGTGTTTTGATTAGTAAGGCTGTTTTCCAGGGGGGTGGAGGGTGCATGCGTGCAAAGATCTTTACTGATCTGGTATAGGTCTCAGTGATGTTCAGACTCAGCAAAGCTCAGTGTTCAAGACTTGCTATAATAAACTGAAAGTACTTGTTTTCCCTTTCAGGCTCAGATCTTGATATTTCTTTCTAAGCAGCAAGTGGAGAAGGAGAAACGGAGGGTGCCTTTTTGCCACAGTTGCATCTTTGACTCTGCTCAGCTGTTGACCTTGGCATTGCTAGTGTTCTTGCATCTCTCATCTTCATGAGAGAAGATCATAAGGCTGTAGTTGTTTTACTATTTGTGGTTTCTAAATGTAGATGATCAGGCTACTTTCATTTTCTTTAATAATGATCAACCCGTATTAATTTGGTTTAAAATAATTGTAAGAGGGAAGTATCATTTGTTCATGAAATTTGAGCAAAGAACTTGACCATTGATAGTTGCCTGTATTGTGGAAGTGTAAACTTTTTCTTAAGGTGCAAACCATCTCTTAGAGTGAGTTGTTGGACTTTTTTCTCCTTCTTCAGTTCTTGGTTGACTGGTTGAGAATGCTTTGCTTCCCCCTGCCCCCCCCCCCCCCATTCTTTCCTACCTGCTAGCCATCTTCCTTTTAATTGTCAGTTTGCTGCTTTAGCAGTTCTTGGGATGGAATGCACAATCAGTGATATTTCCAAGACCAGTCAAAATTGAAGTATTAGACAGACCATGGGAAGTATGGGTAATGGTGACTTGGTAATTGCCACCTCACCTGAGTTGTTGCGCAATAATATTACTGCTTTCTGCCTAGGATACAGGAGGAGGACTTGCTGCCATTTATCTATAGCCTTATCTAAAAATCCATTCCATTTTATTCTGCTTTCTAAAATAACTTTGAAAAATACCTCACCCAGTTCCAGCAAAGAGGAAAACACCTAATTGTTTATTTGTTTTACCATTGGGAAAATGGATAGTTGAAGGGGAAACACAGATGTGCTTGCTTTGTATCCCCATGAGCAAAACTGATCAGGTAGTATATGAGAGCAGCTACGTATTCAAATTCTTCTCTGGACATGTATCGCTCTGCACAGAAATCTCTTGACAAACTTCCTGCGAGTGTAAAAGTTATTTTTGTTGTGCAGACATTCTTCCGCTGCCTCAAAACAATATGAGTGTATTTACTACAATATCTTTAGCATTATACTGCTTAGTTTTTTTTCTGTCTTTGCTAACTTAACTAAGTTAGCAAACTACTTACTTAAGGTGATTAAAATGCACCTTCTAAATAAATCACTTAAAAGTACTTTAGTCTTAAAAAAACCTTCTAAGTAACTACTACATGCTTTCCATTTGATATAGGTCAGTTTGAAGCCTCATGCTTTTTGCAGGCTTCTGATGGGGAGTTAGTTCATATGCAGAGAGGCACTTATCCAGAAATTTCTGTTTTGTTTTGAGCTGAAAGATTGCAATACCCATGTGGAAGGTCGTTTTGTTTATTGGGAGGAAAATGCTTTTTCAGAGATTGCTGAGCTGAGTTGGTGCTTGGATCATTAAACTGTATTTGTTTGCAGGAGACTACTACTTCTATAAAACCAGTCAGAATACGGACTTCTTCTGGTTTTCCTTGCTGTAAGCCAGTGAAGGTACTTAATGCACATATATATACACACACACACATATAAAAAGACCTTTTCTGTGTGGTCAGAGTATTTATCTAGTATTGTAATCCCTTTCTCCTGTCTTAACATGAACTTCATGTTCTATTTGCTGGAATATGTTATGGAAATTCCTGTTGAACTTGTTAGGTGTCTGTTTTAGCTCATAATTAAAAGAAGTAAACTGTTACTGTCCAACAAGTTTGGTTTTTTATCCACATGCTGACTTGATGTACCTTGATTGTTTTTACAATGCAAGTAGATTTATTTTTTTGTCTGTTATGGTAGAAGACTTCTGTCAATGGTGGTTGCTCTTAGCGAGTGGTCAGTGAGACTCAGTTGTTGACCAGCCTAACTGTTGCAGGGAAAGAAGAGCATGCCTTTTGGGTGCTTTGTTATGGTCACTGCTTGTTCAGAAAATTATTTGTTGGTGCTTCTCTCTATGTCCTGTCAGTGTAAGATCCACTAGAATGCTCAAAGCAGACTAATAATGACTTACTGTTCCTTGAGCTGCCACTTCTTTGTAACTGTTTTATCTTGGATTGAGAGGTCAGAGAGGCAGGTCCAGTAGAAATCCAGTGAAATGTTTAGGGGACTGGAGCATATGGCAAAAGAGGCTGAGGGAAGGAAGAAGGCTGGGGTTGATCTAATCCGCAAGTCATCATGGGAGTGTTGTAGAGACAGTGGAAATAAGTGCTTCTCAGATGTGCATGCCAAAAGGACAGGAGACATTTGTCACTTGTTGGAGTAAGAGAAAATTTTTTACTGGACATAATAAGCAAAAAGTGCAGCAAGAGTGGTTCAGTGCTGGAAGTCGTTCAGAGAGGTTGTGGAAACTCTGACCTTGGAGGTTTTCAAAACTCAGCTGGGCAAGGCTCTGAGCAACCCAGTCTAACTTAGAAACTAGACCTTTTATAAGCAGGAGGTTGGACTCGTTGACCTCCAGAGCTTTCTTCCAAATGACTCTGACTTAAATTGCACAGTACATAACATACCTTTCTGGGGTATGTATGGTCCTGTTTCTTCCTCCATTTCTCCTGCACCCCATCCAGGGAAATATGCTTACATGAGTGTGGGAGAGAAATCCCTGGCATCAAAAAGACTGTATGCTTGTTATCTGAGTTACTTGAGAACGTCCTGTCAGACAACTGGTCTTTCAAACTACTGTGAGATTTTACAGGGAAACATAATTCATCAGTGATTTGTCACAACTCTCTTGGTTAAAAAGATCCAAGTCAAATTTTTAATAGATATTAAGTATCAGAGGAACTGTGTTCCTATAATTCTTAGCAGCTGTATGTGACCAAGTAGTGTCATACATCAGTTCTTGCAGTGTCCTGCTGCAGGGTGAAGACTCTGCAATGAGGTCAAGTTTCAGCTCTCATTTAATACCCGTTTGTCCTCTCCTCTGCCCTTATCATGTAGTCTTGTAGCCTGCTACTATTTGTTATTGATGCAAAACACCTTCTGAATACTTCATTAATGGAAGATTCAGTATGAGTGCCTGTTGTTTAAGCATTATTTAATGAGTCAGGCCATTTTATGAGAATTTATGGTTGGGTATATGATCACTGCATAATACAAAGACTGGGCAGCTTTAGATGGAAGATGGAAGTGGCATAGTCAACACAAGACAAATTTCCATTTTCACCTGGAAGTAGCAAATATTTATTTTAAAGGGTTGATGAAATTTTAATCATTTCCCTGTACATTAGCTAGTCAAATTAACTGGTTCACCTGTTACTGTCTTTGCTCAAGGATCACTTCGCCATTTTAAGAAGCCAGAATAAATACTACAGCCAGTTTTATGCATTTTCCCCAGCTTGAAAAAATATTGTGTTTAAGCTAAGGGATTTTTATTTTCTGCCACTTTGAATAATCAGTGACTCTTGTGTTTCAGTTAAAAACAAATCAACACCAAAAAAAAGCCAACCAGGATACCTACTACAGTGCTGTTTGGGAGTCAAGAAATGTGTCTGGGAGCTGAGAACTCGTTAGCCCTGCTCAGTCACTTGTTTGTGTATTCTCAGTGTATCAAGGATCTTCGGTAACAGGACTGTGCTCCTTTATATCACAGTTGTGAGTGCCGTAGTTCTCAGTACCACCATTCTTGTTAAGCACATTAGCTAGCGAGTAAGGGGAGAAATCAGGGAGCTGTGGCTGCCCTTGGGTCCTCTGTTCTCCGAGGATCTTCTGTGTGTCACCACAGAATTGCCCAGCTCTACTACTTACATATGCAATTACAAGTGTGCAACATAACCTATTTTATAGGCACATATAAGATATTTGAAATTATTATTCCATGTTACTGGATTAAAAGCAGTATAGGTTTTTTATTACACTTATTTAAGTGTTAGCTGAAGAGACCTATTGAATGTTTTAAACCATTGATGCTGGGTTTTAAATCCTTGGAAAAGTGAGTCTAAAATGTATCTGGTGGTTTTTTGCAAGCTGTTGTTGAAACTTACTGTTGTTATGTGGTTAAGGCTATTGTATTGCTGGTTCATAATCGGACTTTTCCTGGATGGAAAAATTGCTTCTAAAAAGCTGATGACCAAGCAGAGCAAATACATATGTTGAATTTGTGGAGTGCAGCCAATACCAATGTATGGAAAGAATTGCATAAGTCTTAGGAGATACTGGAAAGATCTGGTCACTTATGAACTATAAAAGATTTTCAGAAATTCCTGGTATTATTTTTAAATTTGCTTTCTGTGACAGTTTTAAGGACACAGATGCCAAAAATCTGTGGATAAAAGCTGTTATGCATTATCCAGAGCATTACGGTACCATTTATTTAACTACATAGTTAAACAAAGAAAAGCGACTTCTACAAAATTTCATTTTAAAGGATGAATATATATGAGCATGAAGAGGGAAGAAAAGAGCTTAGTTGTACTGTCTTTGAGTTAGTAAAAGACCCAGCATGATCAACCTTCTTTTACTGACCTGGAGAAATAGTTGTTATGCTTTCAAAATACTGAACTTTATGACTGAACAACAAAATACCAAAGGAATTACTCTTTTCTGTCATGTACCATCCAGTAAAAGATAACTGGGTAACTGAAATTGGTGGAAATAAACTTTATTCCTTCTCACCCCTTGGATCAAAAAGGAAATTGCAACATCCCTGTTGCTAAAAACCTGTCAAATCCCCTCAGATGGGTCTTTGCATTGCTTTGAAATGCAGGAGGTGTTGTCAAGGTGGTAGTCCAATGTCATGAGATGAGGCAATAGGGAATTGTTGAAGGTTAAGAGCTTCTCATTGTCTCTTCAGACCTTTTAAAAAGTCTTAGATTGCCATTCACCAGAGGTGAATGCATTTCCTCTAAGCAGTAATCTCCTGTCAACTAATAGATACATGGCTGCTGGTGAAAGTACTTGTAAGACAAAGTTAATTAAATCTGGTAATCATGACACTGTAAGAAAGCTCACTGATATCTACTGACCCGTTGGTTATCCCCAAGCTCCTCGCAATTACCGGCACACATTTATCTTGCCTTTTCTGAAATGCCTACAGGGACTGACGCTGTGAGCACCTCTAGGTGACATATTCTGGTCCTCACACCTGGGGTGGGGATTTGTCTTTGTTTTTTCCATTTTTCCTCTTCCCTCAACCATCGCCTCCCCACAGTTTCATAATAACCAGTCTAAATGTCTTTTTATCATCATTTTAAGCCAACTGTACTGTCTGTCCCTGGTGAATAGGGAGGAGGATACGCTCTCATCCTCTTTGCGGAAACCTTTCAGATGTTCAAAATCTTTTGTCACGCTTCCTTCTTTTCTTTGTAGACTATTGATCTAATGACAGATGGAGGTTTAGCTGAGTCTAAAAAAATAAAGATATCTGTGAACCCATGGGTGTGTTCAGTAGCAAATATGTAGCATAAGCAGTTGGGAGAAAACACGTGTACATTTTCTTCCTGTTTATCACTCTAACCTTGATTTATGTGGCTTTAACCCGTAATGCTCAATTAATGACCCATAATGCTCAATAATACATAACTGGACAGTAAAGAATGACTTAGAAATAGCTGGCAGCAGTAGTTAGCTACAATTACTGGTTTATTCTTGCCTGTTGGGTCCAAGCACTGACTGTAGGTGAACTGGAAAGGTGGGCTTGCTTTGCGATAGCTGGGTTGTCTGACTCTCTGGTGTGCACCCAACCACCTCTCAGTGCTCAGTCTCCACAGAATCTGTGATGAAATACACCTCTGCTTGAGCAGTCCAAGATCCAGAAGCAGTGCTGGAGAGAGTTTGTGGTTTTATGGTTTCTTTTAAAAGTATATTAATGAGGTGAACTGTGCACTCTGCTTATGAAAGTTCTAGATGTCATTTCCTGAAAGCCTTCCTGATCAGGAAACAAAAAATTGCCCTTTAATGAAAGCTTTTGGATTAGGCAAGAATTTAAGATATGCTTACGGTTCCTTCAAGCCTGATGAGCAAAGATGCACACATCCACTGGGGAATGTTTTCTATGTTGTGTTTTTGCAGAATCTGCGACTGATTGTATAAAGCTGCATAGCTGGTATTTAAACAGTTTTATACTGTTCTACTTCTCTTTTTTACACACACCTTTAAAAAAAACTTGCATACATTTTAAAAAGAGTGCTGGATGCTGTTTTCTACACAAGGCATGCAATTTTAGGAGTTATCTGTTTACCAGTCCACAGTAGCTAGTGACTTAAAGGTCTTGTGTATGACCAGTCTCGGGGGCTGTGCTAGCACAGGAATTGCCAGGTGATAAAACTTCTGTCTGTGGAGAAAGTGATCTCTTGTGCTCAGTGTTGGTTTTGGTTACTGTGGGTCGATGGACGCTGAGAAAAGGTCTGTCCTACCACAAAAAACATGAGGTTCTCAAGAAACAGTTTCTGAACTATTACTGGGACTTCTCCCCTCGACGCCTGCAGCTGAGACGTGTCTTGCAAATAATGACCATACGTGCAATAATCACCAACTAGCTTGTCCTCGTTTGGGATGGAGCAGAGCCAACTCTCCGCTCAGTGAAAGAGGCTCTTGCTTATACTTGTTGCCGTGGCAACCAGGGTTACCTGACTTGGTTGTTTACCCCATGGAAGGGTTGCACCTGAGGGGAGGGGTGGACAGATCAGGTTACCCAAACTGACCATTAGGGTATCCCACCCCATCTGCCATGATCAGTATTAAAGCTGAGGGATCCAAGGGGTCAGGTTGGCTCTTCTTCAATGGCTGTTTCTTCAGTGGCTCTCTTTCTTTGATGACTGACACCCTGTCAGCTCGTCTGCCTTTGATCTCCATCAGTGTGTTCCAGAATCCAGTTCCCATCCTGTTGCTGAGTCCAGTCTGGAACTTTCCCAGTTCCTGCTGATGACATCTCCCTTGGAGCTTGGTACGGTTTTATATACATTGTATCTATTTCATTATTTCCTTTTTATCTTATTACTATTTCATTAAAGTAGTTTAGTCTTTTTCCTAAACTCCTAACTCTTTATTTCTCTTCTTCCTCTCCTTGGAGTGAGAGGTGGGGAGAGCTATCTGTCTTTTTGTCATTGGCCAACCCAGGCTCAACCACAACATAGCTTTATCTTATTTGGGATCTAAAGTCATATAGAAATAAAACATGCTACTGGGAAGGGAGTTTTTTGTGTGAGGAATGTTATGGAAAAGCAGTAAGAAAAAAGGACTAGTATTCAAGCATTGTGGTAAAATAAACTGTTTCTGCAAACTTAGAAGCCACAACATGAGGGAGTGCACAGAGGTAGAAAAGGAAGAGTTGGAAGATATTTAAAATTGCGATATTGCTTAAGTATTTCAGTAATTACAAGGAGCAGATCACCTTGTTTGCAGCTAGTTAGTTAATCTTTTTATAATTCTTTTTTTAGTCACCCTGCCCTTAACTCCAGTTGTCCTCCTTCAACAGCATCAGCCAAAAATACATCCATTGAGTATATTTCCCTTCTGCAACTCCTCACCTACAGAAAACGTACACTTGGTGACTGCAAAATGAGCTTGCATTTCGGGCTTCAGTTTACATTGGTGTGTATAAGCTCTGAAACAAGTCTTGGCTTGAGATGGCCTGGTCACACTGCATTTATTAGTCCAGTGGCAATTTCTAACTGTTAAATTGAAGCAAAGTTGTTTGGTGGCACAGCTGTGGCCCCTTGCATGTTTTCTGTGTACTTTGTTTGGCCAGTCGCTGTTCCTAAGAAAGGAATGGGTGTAAGGATGGGGCCTTCATATATATAGGAGTTTGAGGTGATAACTGGGGAGAAGACTGAGAGGAGAAATAGCTAACCTGTGTTAATTTCTCCTAGCAGAAACAGGATTTGACATCAGTAGATGAGGCTTTATAGTGACCTGCAAGAGGATGTAGGGATGACCGCATAACCCCAGCCTCTCTTGGTAAAGATTTACTGGGATTTCTCCTTGCTGAATGCCACAGCACTTTGCATGATGCCCAGCAAATACTGTTGTATTATTTACCATTTTTTCATTTCTGCTTTTCTGAGTGTATTAATGAACTTCAAACTGAAGACATGGGGAATAAAAAGAAAACTCTGAATAATACATGAAGAGCTTCTGATGGCTGCCAGTGATGAGTCTCGCTTTGATGCCTTGTTCAAACACTGGTCGAGACGTAGCTGCAGCTCCAATCCCATCTCCAGTCCCTTTTTCCCTCAATCTGGGTGAACCCATGCACCTGCCTGTGCAACTGAAAACCTGCTCAGTTGGGTTCGTGGTGGCCTCTACTGGTGCTCCTCTGCAAAGGAAAGAAATCACAAGCTCTGCTGCTCGGGTTTGCTCCTTCAGAAACCTACTACTCCAGAAAATCTCCCCATTATAAGTGAAGTCTGGGGAGGGAAAATGAAAAAAGCCCTCCTAGGGCATCTGCTGTTGTGGTGAGCCTTTCGAATCAAGTCCTGCCACCAAGACTACAGCTCTCAAAGCAGCATGTGTTCCCCTGCTGGGCATTACAGTTTTGTTGCCTCCATGAGTACATGTGGCCTGGGAGAAACTCATCCTGAGCCTCAAAGCACAGTGTAGCTCTTGCTGTAGTTGGCTTTGGGTTGCAATTGCAGGCAAGTTGGGGTCAGGCAGACAGGGGGATTTGGGGTGTTGTGCTTGCCGAGGCTTGCTTCCTTGGGTTCAGGAGTATCTGCCGTCTGGCTTAACCTCTTCCCACCCTTCCAAAATAACTCAATCTTGCAGGTAATTAAAGCTACTTAGAAGCCTTCCAACTGTCATGGATGAAATAAAATGGATAACATCAAGAGGGGCTTTGAGCTGTTAGAACTCTTGTGTTTATCACTGAGAGGATGCTTCTAATTGACCTGGCTACAGGGCTTTTCCATGCTCCTGCTGGGCCAGAGAAAGGACACCAGTGGTTTTGCATGCCAGGGAAAGCATGGAGAGTGCTTCACAGTGGGGTGAAGCTGGAGCCAGGGTGAAAAATGTCACGGAGGGGAGTCAGTGTCTAGATTATGCCTCCATCCTTTTCAGCTGAAGAGCAAGGCTTTGCTGTGAGTAGCAAAAGACCTTCTTGCTTCAGGTTTAAATAACTCTTCAGGTACTTGTGAAGACCAAACCACAAACTGTTTGAAAAGCCCCTTTGCCAGTAAATTGTCAGTGCGGGAGAAAGGATCTATCAGTAGTTTGTGCATCAGGCACATTTAGTTTTTGCTAGGAACTAGAAAAGTTACCGAGCTCTGGGATGTGCTGGTGCCTTCTGGCAGTTGGTAGTACATGGAAGGTGTGGGCTCTTACCCTGGAGGTTGTTGTTTTTTCTTCTCAGATGCCCAAAAGTTAAGCTCTGGAGCCAGTAGAGCAGAGTATCAGACCTTCTCAAATCAGTTTCATGAACTCATCTGCCATACTTACCTACCTCATGAGGGTGAAAGTCTGATGCAGAAGGTCAAGCTGTTGGAAGGTCATGATGCAATAGCACACGGTTTGTTTTTAAATTGTGTGCTTTGGCTTCATCAATTTTGCCTGTTTGTGAATTGTTAAAGGTTATGTTCTCAGTCTTTTGCTCAGAAAACATGGAGGCTAGAAAATTTAGGTTTGTTTTTCTTTTTTTAAGCAGCTTACAGCCAAGGTTTTAACAGTTGAGAAGCTGAAGCCCTGATAAAAACACTGAGTATCATGAGACTTGAAAATAAGATCATGAGATGGCAGTGTTGCTTCTAGCAGCTGATCTTTTTGGCAGTGCTTCATTTTGTAGGTCTCTGTGAAAATGCTTTTTGCTTGCTAAAAGCCCTATATTGACAAATTACAGCCAAGACTAAATGCATGATTATTTCCACTATCTAACCTGTTTATCACTTACAATGTCACTTCTGGATTTGCCAGTTGAAGTTCTCACAGACACAAATTAGTGCACTTGTTTTCCTAGCAACGCATAGATTTTGAATATGGTTAAATATGCTTAAATTAATCTGACATCTGGATATGTGGGTAGTGAGAATGCGTTTCCATGTTACCAGCTAACTTTAGCCTCGTAGCTGAGGAGGCTTTCTCTAGGTAACCACGCACAGTGGTAGGAGGGAGCTCATAGAAGAGCCCTTCGGAGATGGCCGGTGTCAGGTATGCTCTGGTAGTGTTGAGAGAGCCTGAAGGGACTGGCCTCTTGACTGTGCTTCAATTTAATCCAACCCATTTCAACTAGAAGGGCATTGTTGGCCTAACAGCAACCAGAGAGCTTTCCCTGACAAGTTCAAGTGATCCTTCAACTCCTTCTGGCTGCTGCTGTGCTTAGCTTTTAGCCCAAGTCTATTCAGGCATGCTACGAAGGAGGGCATTGTCGGTGGGTGAGGATGGATTCTTGATCTGGAGCAAGTAAGCTACATCAGGCTGAAGCAGGCAGTGCTTTTTAAGCTTGTGTTTGGGTGTGTGAGATGTAAATGTTTGAGACTCTGCTTCCTTGGGCTTGTCAGGTACATCAAAACTCAGCTAGCACTTGCCACCAGAAGAGGTTTCTGTGAAGCCAGCCTCACATGTGGCTTGTTTATCTTAGTCTGGTGGCACTGTAATAATGCCACAATGCTTCCATATCAAGCTTAAAAAAGGTGTCAGCATACTTATGCAGCCCTTTAACTAGGATCCAGTCCCAAGCAAGATCTTTCTCCATGGATCAAAGGATAACTATACTCTTTACGTATTTTTTTTTTCCTCTGGGCTTTTCTTCTCACCCCAAAGCTTTCCTGCAGTTAGTGTGCTCAAAGGGTGACCGTTTGGTTGCTTTCAGTCAGAATAATGGCTGATCTCACTAAACTTGAATAACACTGATGTCCTTTGAGCAGGGGGAAGCAGAAGCTTTTCCTGGCTAAACAGTAAACCAAGCTGGCACAGGGATAAGCTTGTAAACAGCTTGCTTTCTGTGTGGGCAACCTTCTCCCTGGACTGCAAGGGTGGGAATTTAACTTCAATATGTGGCTTTTTTGCATAGGAATCAACAGTCTTTGTTTACACTAAGGTATTCAGGAGAATGAGGCCTGGGGTTTGTTGCTGGTTCTTGGCTGAGGCTAAGTGAGGTGGTAGCAGCTACTTCAGAGATACGGTAAACTCAGGTGACTGAGCTTGACTTGGTGTGATAGGGTGATGGCAGCCTCTTGGTCCCTTGCAGTTCTGTAATAAGCAATGAAACGTGGTATGAGTATGTAAACTCAGGAGGAACAATTACAGAAATGATGGATTAAAATTGGGCAAGGAAATGTAAAAATGTTCTGTCCTGGTAAGGGCCTTCCTGCCATTTAGAAAGGAAATAAAGATGGCACCTTCGTTCTTCTGCCAGGATCACCAGTGCATGTTGGCTTGGCTTCGGTAATTTTTAATAGAATTCAACTTTAAGTGCTCCCAAAGGAACAAATAGTATTTGAGCTAACTTAAAGGAGGACTCTTCTCCCTTTTGAAATATGCAGATCATAAAAGGAAAGATCATTAAAGATATTAATAAGTTGCAGATACCTGCCTGTGTATTGTTTTGAAACTGTTTTTGTGTTACTGAAATCTGTACACTGCTGTTGATCAAACTCTGCAGCATTTACCACAGCGAGGGTTAATTTTGGAAGGCTGTAATTTGCAGGTAGGAAAGAAGTCAGGGCTTCAGGGAAAAATTTCAGTGGCAAGTTCCAAGTACCCACTAGTTTCTTTAATATAGTAATTCCAAATCCTCAGGGAGTATAAGGGGAAAGAGTTGCAAAAAATGGCCAGACTAGCAAGATTTTTCTAAATAGCATCTGCTTTTGTCATTCTCCAATCAGAATAATGGGCTAGATGGCTATTGCTCTGACACAGCTGGGCATCATTACTTATATTTTTAAGCAACGTGAAATTCCTGTTCCCATGTTCCCACAAACATCATGCTATAGATATTTTTTCCTCTGTGTATACATATGGAAATGTTTATTTCCTGGGGGATGAGTGCACCCTCATAGTGCTTATCTTCCCATGCTATTATTTCAGGACTAGTTAATGGCTGCAAAAGATGATTCCCCAAACGGAAACGTCAGGTCTAGCCTTTTTCAAAGCTTGTCTCTGGCACCCTAATGATTAGTTGAGGGGAGGGTTTCTTGTTGTGTAATGTGGGGCTGAGGAGCCTGAACTAAACCAGAATGTTTTGTTGCTCCACATAGAAGAAAATAGTTTTCTCCCGCTAAATTGCTCCACCTAACTTTTAAGTTAGGTGTTGGCATCAAGCTCTATGGATATAATCTGTACTGAAGACTGGATATAATCTCCATGAAAATTTTCTGAGTTGTCTTATACAGGGTACCTTCAATGATAGGTTTGTTAAAACTTTGTCACCTTGCTCTCAGAAATGTCAAGCGAGGAATTTCATCTTGATTTTCTTAAGTGGATTAGCCCTGGCATAGCTGCAATGCTCCTCAGTCTTCAAAGCGCCTTCAAGGTTGCAGTGTCGTAACGGCCTTAGCAATGTTGCTCTCAAAATGCGCCTGCTAGCAATCCTCAGTATTAATACGCAAAATGAAGTGAATTCGTGTAGAAAAACTTTACAGGTAGTTTAATCTTCTATCACATTGTAGAAACTGAAGCTGATTGACAATCAATGTGTCTAGTTCAGTTAGTTTTGGAACCAAAATTCTAGCTGAAGGTTGTAAAGAGCCGAGACACAACAATATCAAGGTGGGGTCCTCTAATAATTTAGAGCATTTATGGACAAACGGGTGGAGGGAGGGAGGTGTGCTCAGGACAGATGCTTGGGAGCCTGACCAGTTCTCTGTATGCGTTCATGTTGCCTTGAATTTATGCGTCAGTCCCCTCAAAGCTGAGGATAGATAACATTTGTTTCACTGATGAAAATGGGGTTTGAGTGGATGTTGTTTCAGATCTGCAACTTCCACAAACAGTAGCACAGTGTCTGTCAAACTGTTTCAGGTAACAGTCGACGGCATGTTGCAGAGTGTAGATTAAACAAAGTTTATGCCTCACTTTGAAAATTGTTAAAAATGACTGCTGTTCTCATGCAGATGTTGGCTGTTGCAAGCCCACTTTGGGTTTACAGCACTGTGATTCAGAGATGCCATCCCGTCTACTCCAGTGCTGTTGATCCATCTGCACTGACAGTTTTCCCATGACTCTGCACAGGGATGAAAGGGAAAGACAGAAGTATAGATCTGATGATTGGCTCTATCATTCTCATGCTTCAAAGGCTATTGTTTGGTCTCATCACCTCCTGCAGTATTTATGTTTTATGTAAATCATCTGATCCACATTGTGCTCCTAATAATTCTCGAGCTATTTGCCAAAACTGCTCATCACTCTCCTTGCTGCCATGGAAACAAATTGTTCCTGGTTTCATAGGAAGAATATTTTCTTTTTCAGTGGCAGCTTTGGTTATGATGCATCAGAAATTGAGAGGCCAGGCATCGTTCTCTATAACCAGGTGCTCTGGAAGAGTTTTTTGAGGAGTAAAGGATGGGCAATGTTACTTAACATTTGTTGTTTGTTCTGTTTGGAAAAATCAAGTGAAAGAAGAGGGGGATGGGTTTTCGATCATATTTGCTGCTTTCTGTTAAGGGGAGCGTTGTCCAAAAGTCTTGCTGCAGCACGTCATTTTAAAAAATGAATGACTGCCATTGTCTTTCCCTGTCCTTTGCATCTTCATGACAGTATGATTAGTGTGTTCCTATTGACTTTTTCTCTGACAACATTGAGCAGTTGCTACTTACTGAAGCTACATTTGACCTTTGCATCCTTGTGAAGAAGAAGTGATTGGGGGGGGCAAAAAACAACCCCTTTCCCAATTGCAGTATCCTTTGCATTCACTAGTGGGATTTGGAAACTATATATGGTGATACAAGACCGACTTTTGCCTGCTCTGAGCCAACCTACTGATGGATTGTGCTTTTGGGAATATACTTAGTAACAAAGATGGATTAAAGTGTTTTTTCCTTTTTTATGCATGTGAACAAACACGGTGTTCTGACACCGGCTTGGTCTGGATATGAATTCTTGCTCAAACAGCTCTGTTGACTTTCATTGTGCCTTTTTTTGCACACGCTTTTTGGTTCTTCGTAGGGCTGCCGTGTGCGTGTGGGAAGAGCTCCCTGTCTGGAAAAGCGATGCTTGGCTAAACAGCCCGTACCAAAGCACACCTGCCTTGGTAGTATCAGGCTGGCCATGATCTCAAACATCTGATTGAAGTCTCGGCTTTTGATAAAATGTGCCCTAATTTCACTGTTGCTTTATCCTTTTAGTTGAAGGATATTCCCTCCCGTCTGTTTCTTTTGTTCAGCTCCTGCATCTTGTCTATGTAGCAGGGAATTCAGTCCAGGATTACAGCAGTCTGCTTTCTTCGTCTCTGACATGCCTAGCACAGCGGGAGCCTTCTCCCTAATTGAGCCTTGTAGGTGCTAGTGCAGTAATGCTTTTGCTGATCATGACAGCTTACAGCATATGGTTGCTTCTCAGCAGAATAAGAATACCCTCGTGCAACAGAGCTGCAGGGTGGGCAAGGTATCCCCAGCAGGCTGGTTGCATTTCTGCTTTTCACCAGATGGAGCAAACTGGCATCAAAATGGCTGTGGATTCCCCTCTATTGCTACCTGTGGTTGATTTTTATTCCACCGTTATGGAGTGTCTCTAGGTTTTACCTGTTGGCAAGGTACTGGTGTTTGATTTCAGATTTGGTGGGACCCACTGTTGGTTGACTGAGGAAAAGGGAGACAGAACAATAGTTGGACCGTGAAGGTTTTAAGCATATCTGAATTAATTGCTCAATTTTTCATTCTGACATTTAAATTTGGCAGGAAATTATCCAAAGAGAGGCTTTTTTTTTTTTTTTGCATTGAGGGTTTTAATGTGAAGAAGGGACTTCTAATGAGGACAGAAAATTTACAATCCAGTAATTAAATTACATACTAGATAATGGTCTGTGCCTGTCTCATACTTTGGCAATCGTGAAAGTAAACCTTGATACTGGACGTGGATATGAAAATGAACTCTTTTTGTGGTCTTCCTGCGATTTACAGCCAATGAAACTTGACAGTGGAACAGAAGAAGAGAAAGTTATCAAAAATACCCTTTTGTCTAACAGCATAAGCAAGAGAGAGGTGTCCGGTGCCCTGCCAGGAAGATTTTGGTTGTGTGGTGTGTGCTGCAGTTCTCAGCCATCCCATTTTGAGGAGGATCAGGTGCAGGGCTCAGCAGACGCTTCGGAGCGCTAAGTAGTTGGGGGCGAGCGGGTGAAACACTGACTGACTTGTGTTGGCAGATGGGAATTCAGAGATTCATTAGTCATGCTGTAGTCTCTTGTTTTGCAGTGTGTCGTGATGAAAAGAGAGAAAAGAGTTGCCTTTCGATAGCTGAAGAGGGCTTTTAAATACTGCAGGCTGAAGGAGGCTGTACTTGAACGAGGTTGTCTTCCACAGCAGTAGATCACCAAGACAGTCGTGTTGCAAATCGGAGAGACATATGTGATGAGATTAGGATTACCAAGCTCTGTTAATTATGGAGAGTGGACTTCTGGACATTGTTTTGGAATAAGCAGAGAATGGTCCAAAGAGACACTGTCTTAAATGCATTTTCTGTACGTAGGAAGACCTTTCTCAACTACAGCATAATCATAGAGTAATACAGTTCTTTTCTTACCAAATCAGTCTTACCAATCAGTTCCAGTAAAAATCAGTCAACTGGAAGATAAACATGTTTTTTTTTTCAAAGCATCTTACTTAATGGTACCTTTTTGATACTCAAATTTGATTTCTACATCTATCATAAACATTATATTGTTCTTGCCCCAGGAGGCTGCAGTGTGCCTACTTAAGCTTTGCCTTGCTGTTCTTCAGTGATTCACTTTTTGGGTGGAAATTGGGTCTAGACCTGTGCTATCTGTCAGAGAAGTATAGGATGTGTGAGGCACACTGTCCTGGTCACATCATTTTAATTTTAGATCTCAGGAGGGAGGAGGAAGACAAACAAGTCTTTCCAGCCACCTACATCTTCAGCATTGAAGTCACAAATGTCTAAAAGGGTGTTAGTAGAAATGATTAGCAATGAAATCATCCATGTAAGTTAATAGACGGGTAAATATACGATGAAGTGAAAGATGCCATAAAATTAATAGCTGGAGAGACATGAATATTTGTAACCTTGCTAATGTCTGTGGCAAAATGAAGTACTCTTGAATAAATTAGAATAACAATGAGAGGAGTAAGCTTATGAAAAGTTTGAAGTATGTTCTGTCAAAACTGGGCAATGTTTCTTAATCGGGCTTATCTCAGAGGTAGGCTTCTGCCTGAGGAAAGACAGATGAGCCTTGTGAAACAGTCCAGCAAAGAGGAAACAGTTAATGGGTGCCCCGTCATTTTGCACTGGTTGCTTAGTAAAGAGATGTGTGGAAGTCCTTCACATGGTGAGACCAGCTTAAAGAGACTAACTGCTGGCAGCCCCTGGGCTAGAGCACTCCAAGCCCTGGTTTTAGGCCTTCTCCAACCAAAGTGTGTAGGTAAATAGAAGAGTTTAAAAAAAGTGTTCCTCGGTGTAGTAAGTGCAGTTTCACCAAAGTCCTCCCAAATCTTGGCTTCCTCCTAAGATGTTAAATGCTGTGCGTTCCCCATGCTCTCTTCTGTCCCTATTGCTCTGCAAACACTGGAAATTTTTCATGTTAGCAGTCAGCCATTACTCTTTGGGTTGTAGTGCTCATCACAAATACCCTTCTAGATCTTCAAGCAGGGGATATAAACTGCTGGTTTTTGGACAGTTCAGGTAAGCATGATATTTGGAGGCGATCCTAGCCCGTGTTGTTCTTGAATTAAGGGGACTGAACATATTTTTATTTCTTTGTTCGCTGTGAGTGTCCAACACAAGCAGCTGATTGCTGAGCCTCTCCAGGAATGGTGCCTTAGGGATGCCTAAGTACAAATCAAGGAGCCAAGTTTGTGCATCTCTTTAGGGACTGCTTCTACACAAATATGACCAGCGTCCTTACAACGCCATGGAGAGCCAGCCCTATGAAAACTGAAGCCCCATCTTCGAGTAGCTTCTGGATGGATGTACAGTGCGGGAGCAGCTTTTGTATGTGTGTGGGGGGGGAAGAACTGAAGCATTCGGTATTTCCAAAATGTTCTAACCATACTGTCAGTGTTGCTTAGCAGCAGAGGGTTTAAAATAGCGGTATTACTCAACAACATGAGCCACATTTGCACATGGTAATGTTCTGTGTCCTGTATTGACTTGCTGCATTATAAAAGTGCTAAGTTAATGTAAGGAAAGTGAAGATAGCTCACCTCCTCTTCTCTTAACTTGATGAACAAATGGCTGAACGATGCCATGTTGGAACTAGATGATCTTTAAGGTCCCTTCCAACCCAAACCGTTCTCCTATTCTTTGTCTTCCTTATGGTTTCAACAAGCAGATGTCCAGTGCAGGCGTGCCATGGTGCTTTGGTCCTCATTGATGTGTGCATGCGGACCTTGCTCAAATGTAAAGGCCTTTCACACTGCTGTTTGCCTATGAGCAAGTTTAACTTTTGACCCAGCACCCTGTGCTGGAGCTGACTAGGGCTGTGCTGCTAATGCAGCATCAGTTGCATCAGTTGATTTGGGGGGCATTGGCAGTGAACAACGGGGACAAAAGCAAGTGCAATTAACGCTTAGTGATCTGTCGGCAGCCCCCAACTTCTCAGTTGTCAGTGCACGTTCCCACTACTCATCTGCTTCCTGAGTGGTTTGGTCTTCTGAAGTGATGCTGAGAGTGTCTGAGGTGGAGGTGTCTCTTACCCACTATCTGTAGGAGTCCCAGCCTCCCCCAGAGTAAGTCAGAGGACTTGCAGGACTGCAGCTGTGCTTGCTGTCTGCTCCAGAAGAGTGGAATTACAGTGATGAGGACAATAGATCATGATGGCCAACGTGAAAAGTTGTATACAGGCATACAAGGAGTTCAAGAGTTTTGTCTTCTACAGGATTAAATTAAGGGTGGATGGTTGTTTTGTGGTAGCCTACTGAAAAATAGTATTTGCTGATGTAAAGATGAACAGCTGAGTATATTGCACTTTTTAGCTGCTTTGAAGAGCATCCACACTTGCTTTAGAGCTACAGAAATACTCCCTTAGCATTGCTAATGATCTTCCTAACAAACATGACTATGTATTATTGTATCAAAATAGGGCCATATTTTAAAGCCCTGAAGTGAATTAAAATAGCAACTGAATCTGTCATTAGTGTTTTGTATGCCGTACCATGGAAATAAAATGTTTATCAGATGCAGATGTTTAAAAGCTGACCTTAAAATAAGCAAAATATGTTTCTTAAGCAGATCCCTCTGGTTTTTTCAGTATTTAAAACTGTGGCCTATTTCTTCAGTGAAGGCTTGTAAACAACTCATCTCAAATTGCACAGTTAGAACATCATTTACATTTATGGCTATTTTATTCGCCCTTTGCATTAAGTGTGGGCCTTTTCATGATAGACATTGCCTCAGCACACAGTATATGAACAGTGGAGGAGTATGGCCATTAAGTTTTAATCTCAGACTGGGCTGTTTGCAAGTAAAATACTTCATTCAGCCACTTGCATTTTGCAGGGTAGTGTTTCAAAAAGAAATCTGGTAGAGCTTGTGACAAATAGCAAAGTTTAAATTGTGGGAATTACTATTGATTTAAAATGCTGGTTGAATGTTTTTGAGAAGAGAGAAGCTCAGTGCAAGTATAAATGAAGCCAGCTGGTTTGAGTTGGGGATAGCAATAGATTTAATACTTCCATAGACTTACCTGCCATTGCTTTTACTCTGTAGGGACTTAAGACACAAGTGACAGGACACTGGAAAAAAAATGATTATACACCAGGTGCTGGAAAAAATGACAGTTTTCAGTTGTTAAAAGAAAACAAAACAGACATCACATTTTAGTCAGAAAAAGGACACCTGATGTGCCAAGGGCTGACGCATATTTTTTTTTCCCCAAAATGATTATGAAAGACATGAAGGTCATATGACAGACCTTCTATTTCCCTGCACACATGCTTTGTACTTCAGAAAGCAGTGAGTCTCATGAGATGTCAGTTGCTAAGAAAAATAGGCTTCTGTTTCCAATTAGGCAAGTGGGATCTTGTGAAACCATCTCTGCAGCCTCCTGCAGCTTTGTTTAAGTTCTTGTGGAGGTGCATTCACAGGAGCCCAACGTGCAAATTCTTCAGGTGCGTAGGAGAGGGTGCAAGTAATTTCTGCACTACTGGCTTTTTACATTTGGGCCATATGTTACCAAGCTGATGTGCTGAGTGCCACGTGTGGACTGAGGATGTTGCTGTTGTGTGCTGCCTGGCATGCCTCTGAGCTGGCAAAGCATTTTAGCGAGTGTGATTCAAGGGTAGCACTTAAGGATGCACTACAAAGAGGAGAGAGCTTTGTCAACTGGGCTCTCTCTTGGTGAATTGCTCTGAACAGATTCTCAACTGGACGGGAGGAAAAGAGGGGGACTGGAAAGCACTCGGTCCAGCTAATTGCTGCATAGATATTGTTTACCACTTCTGAATAATCCCTAAACAAATCTTTTCTCCATATATGTGTACATGTGCGTGCACACCTGCTACAACAAGGGCTTGAAATGTTTATCCTGCATTTCGGAAGTATCTTGTTCTTGTGGTCTCTAGTAACAGTGCTTATCTGTGACCTGTTTCCTGGATAGTTTCCAATGAACACAAAATGTATTTAGCTAGAAGAAAGTAGCTGAATGAAAATGAGCTGGACACATGCGCAATATTGTCCTTTATAGGACTGCCTGCCCTTACTGATAAACTTCAGACAGAGATGAGCAGGACTTCTATTTGTTGTAGATCAAAATGTTGCTAGAGCTTGCGGTTGTTCACAGGTGTGCAAAATTAACTTTTAATACCCTTACAGGACTCACCTGGGCTTCAGCAGGGCTTGGATTTGGTCCTTTGAAAGCGTTGGTTCTGTACGTGTGCTTGAAGTGCATGTTGTCTCAAGGCTTGCGTGCTGCCTTAGATGATCAGTTTGTTTTCTCAGAGACAGATGAGAGGCCAATTCTTTCTGCCACCTTCCACAAGTCTCATAAAGGTTGTTTTCCTTGTTCCTTTTCTCGTATCCGTGCATGCTTAGCATCATGAATAGAAGCCTCTCAAGCTGGTTGCTGTGGAAAGGAGGAAAAAGCCCCACGTTGGAACTGCCACTGGCATGAGCCCAGGTTTGCCATGACTGTCTCGCATTAGGCTCTGAGGCCAGGCCAAGCAAAGAGATACGTTTCCGGGCTCTCTTTGGCTTTAGAAACTAGTTTTACATCTGGAGAAAATGCTTCCATGAAATGCTTATTCCCTGTGGGCAGAGGCAGATGTGGACCCTGCACACAAGCCACGTCCCAGCGCCCGGGTGTTTGTTACCCTCGGCTCAGCTGCTGGTCTTGAGGGCTCCTGGCTCCTGCGGGGTTTTCAGTGGCAGAGCTGGGGGAGCAGCACCCCTCCTGCTAGGACATGGGGTGATGAGCGCTTCAGGGTAGGCACCTCTTCTTAGTGGGAGCCGAGAAAGGACGTTTGTCTGTGTCTTCTGCCTCTGGGTGTGCCTAAGATTATTTTTCTGGTCCATCAGATAACTGATGCACCATGAATGTGGTGGTATTTTTATTTATGACCAGGTATTGCATAAGCTACTGTATAAATTACATTGCTGATGAGCCCTATGCACATGCCTGACCTCAGTGTCCAAAGCGTCTAAGGTCTGTTCTTGTGTTTTTGCACCTTGCCAATTCAGGATCTAAATAATGAAAAACAGATCTCAGCTGCATAATTTTGACTTCACTTCCCTGAAATTTGATGTTTTCCCATGTCAGGCCAGTTTTACACTCTTTGCCAGCCCTGCAGGTAGCCATCAGCTGTGGGGAGCTCTTATGTGTGTCATCTCCTGTTCTGGGATGAGTTAGCCTTTTGCTGTTCCTGAATTTCCTTTCTTGTTTTGAAGGGATGTTTTCTTCTTAAAATTTTCCCGGCAGCCAAATGAACAACGTGGTTCCTTTACTTGTTTTTGTTTAGTCCCAGGGCTTCTGCTTCTAAACATGGATCAGCTTTACTCTGTTTCACTACCCTGGAGCAGCAGTTGCTGCTACCTGAAAAGACGTGGAGCCCTAAGTGTTTCATTAGCTGTTGCTGTCTACGTGTAATTAAGGGGCAGGCTAGAGTATTCCAAGCTGTGACCTGTTTGTATTCTGTCGCTTTGCTGGCTGCTGGGTAGATGTTGATGTTCAAAGCATCCGTTTTCATTTTTCTTGTTGAGGGAGAGCTTGGGCTGTCACTTTGGGACAACAACTCCTCATCCAGGGTGCTCTGTGCAAGTGTGCTCCTGACGGCACCTGTATGCAAACCGGTACAGTTTGGTAGGAAAAGCTCAACCTGGCACAGAGCTGGGATCCACGCTTAACTGCTGGCTGAGCTCTGCTGTTTAGTGCCCTATTTCTTAAGCCTGTGTTTTGGTTTTGGTGGGTAGAAGTGTCTAGAAATCAGTGCAGGAGCTGGTATTTGCAGAAGTCAAGCCGGTGCAAAAACCACTTAATATGAGGGGGGGGATTTTTTGCATCTTTCTGCATATTTCCTGGTGGTCTCTCCTCTGCAGTTTAGATGTCTTGGAACTGACAACACTTAGTGGTGTGTATGAGCTGTGAGATGGGAGGGTGTGAGCAATGCGGTCCTAGATATCTCTTTGCTGCTTCCTGCCTCCTCCAGCCTATCTCCTGTTGCTGTGGCAACTCTGAGCACCTACAGGCGTGGAGCAGTTGTTGCCCATCCTTGCCGCCTTCATGCTTCGTAATCCTCATATTTCTGTGCCTCTCAGTTTATTGCATGTTATGGGGTTTGGGAGTTTTTTTGACCCAGACTAGAAACCGCTAACTTTTTAAGATGGCATTTGTCAAAGACAAGATGTCTTGCATTACGTTTGGCCACGCTGTATGTTGCAGTGCGTTTGTGTTTGATTAAAATTCCTTAGGCTTCTTTTCTGAATAAAATGAAGCACGTGGTCATGCAGTGTCCCAGTCACACGGTAACAAAGGACTCCATTGCAACATTTCATTAGAAGTCTGTGTATATCACAGTTACTTCCATTTCCAACAAGAAACCCACAAACGACCCAAGGGAGAGTCGAATATGTGTATACTGTTGTCCAGCGATGTGCAGCTGGCTGGAAAGTGTTTTTGAAATCCCCGTCCTATATTTTGTTAAATATTTTCTTGTGCTCTTTTAAATTATAAGACTTTATTTTTTTCCATTTTATCAACTATTACAAAAAATTCAGAATTACTCAGAATGTATTTTGCTGTCATTTTCTTCAATTAAATACTTTATCTTTCTCTAATTAAGCTCTTTATCATGAGCAATTACTGTCGTCTTATAAAAAACACTTGCCAAAAGGTTATCTTCCTTTAATAAGAGAACAGGAAATTGTGCTAGGGATTACAGGCCCTGTGGAGGTTTGCCAATAAATCTTCCACATAAAATATTTGTAGTCGTTGTAATTGCATACTGTACTTTGTGCTAGTGCAGAATCTCATTCTTCCCTTGAGTTCATCATGTCTAAATCTTAGGGCTTTTATTGTGCTTATGTGTTTAACATGCGCTTGCTGCTGCAGCCAGAAAGTAGATTTAAATTACGGAGGAAAGAAAATGGCTTATGTTTTGCTTATCACTATTACTGTGCTCTATTACTAGTAACACAGATGCAAATATAGGCCAGTGGAGGGAAGGACCACATGCCTGAAGGTCTTTGGCAATTCCTGTTGCTGGGTAAGGCTGTAGAGAAAATGCCGGCAAGATTGGGGGCATCAAATCAGACTCATCAAGGCAGATTCAGTTTCACAGGGGCTGCAGTGAAATTGGGGTGTTTTGCCCTTCATTTCAAATGAAATGCCAGTGTACTTGAGTTGGTACAGCTTGTTCTTGTATCTCTTTCCTTGTGACTTGGCTTGTGGTTAATAACTACACTAGCTAGAGAGAATCTAATTTGGGCATGCCTTCCTGTGATACCATCATGCTTCTGACAATAACGTGTGCTGGAGATAAACTTGTGAAAACTGTACAGGTCAATGTGAATTCTTCCAGTCATCCCCCTTCCTATTTTACTCCTGTTACTTTGCGTGATGGAATCATAGAATGGATAGAGTTGGAAGGGACCTTGAAGATCATCTAGTTCCAACACCCTGCCACGGGCAGGGACACCTCCCACTGGACCGGGTTGCTCACAGCCCCATCCAGCCTGGTCTTGAACACTTCCAGGGATGGGGCATCCACAACTTCTCTGGACAACCTGTTCCAGTGCCTCACCACCCTTACTATAAAGAATTTCTTCCTAATATCTAGTCTAAATCTACACTCTTTCAGTTTAAAACTGTTACCCCTTGTCCTTTCACTGCAGCGCCTCGCAAAGAGACCATCCCCATCTCTCCTGTAGGCCCCTTTAGGAACTGGAAGACTGCTGTTAGGTCTCCCTGGAGCCTTGTCTTCTCCAGGCTGAACAACCCCAATTCTCTCAGCCTGTCCTCATAGGAGGGTGCTCTTTGTGGCCCTCGGCTAGACCTGTTCCAACAGGTCCATGTCCCCTTGATGATATTGTTCTAGCCAGGAGTCCCACAAAAATAAACATTGAGCATTAGAGCACAAACAAAGCAAATTGTCTAAGTTGGAAGCGTTGAGTCCAACCATTTGGTTTTGCTGCTTTTTTAACTAATGGAATGCCCTCTTGATAATTAAGATTAAATGGGCATATCCTTTCAGAAGGGCCTCTGGGATCAACATCAAATCAACAGTCCTCTTCTAAAGGGGGGATGAAGGTTTGGTTAAGACAGATATTTCACTAGCAAACTTCTTTCCCAGCTTTGCCAATTGTGTGTCCATCTACAGGAAAGACACTTCTAGTTATTGGACTCTTAACATTTAATTGTGTTAGCAGACATGCATGTCTGACGTCTGTATGTTCTGTTTTGATTTAATGCAGCAATACTGTGTCCAATATTTTGAATCTGAGAAAAAAGACTGGTGCTGTAGCAGCAGGGGCTATATTTCTGCAAGGTACAGTAACTTCAGGTGAAACCCCACACCAGAAGAGGCTTCAGCTACATAAGGCTGAATTTAAAATGTGAAAATCACTTCCCAATTTAAATTCAGAAAACTTGCGGGACCCCATCTTTGTGCAGGGGAGCCAATGGAGTTTTCTTCTGTTTAAATGTGGAGCTCTGGGCAAGCTCAGTCCCTCTTCCAAGTCCTGAGCTGTATTGTACTAAAGGCAGGGAGGGATGCAGAGGGGTGTTTACATGTCTCCTATGAATATGGGTTTCTGAGATTGGGTACATGGCATCGTGCACTGATGACCACTGTGTTCTTCTAAAACATCAGTGAGGAGGAAAGTGTGGAGGGCGAGCTCCAGGTATAGACCATGCTCTTGCATGCATGCATGTGTTCTTGCTTTATACATAAGTGACTCCCACTGCTGTCACCCTAGCTGTTGCTGCCTTTTCCTGTGGTCAGCAAGCTTTGGAAGAGAGGCTCTCAATAAGTTTTCCTCAGCCAGTGATTTCCATGGCAGGGTCTGGAGTGTGCAGAAGTCCTCACCCGAGATCTGAAAAACTTGGAGCTGAGGTTCTCTTCTTGTCACACAGCGTGAGGGTGCTCCTGGGTCCTAGCCTGGCTGCCAGTCTGTAGGCAACAGCCATCTTCTGCAGAGCCCCACTGCCTAGCTCAAAGTACTGAAATCCAGGCAGGTACCTAAAAGTTGTCCTACTGCTTTGTCTAGGCCAGGTTGGACCAACTGCAGCTGTTATCTGTGTACATCAGCTCTACATCTTTCGGTGTTCAATTTGTTGTGTAACCAGTGGCGAGGCAGTGCTGGGAGTAGAGCTGTGCAGTGGTGGGGTGCGAAGGGATCTCACGGTACATCCTTGCACAGCAGGTCCATTCTGCACAGCCCTTTGGTCGTTTTGTCTGTCAGCTTGGCTTTTCCTCAGCTTTCCTTCACAGGTAACTATTTGCTCTGGTGCAGGTAGGATGTCTTTTGGCTCTTACGTGGATTAGGATGTTAGTAGGCAAACTGCATTCAGGAATGTTGTCCATACCTTGGTCCAGCTCACATTCTTCAGTATGTAAGGAGCTTTCTTCTCATGCAATACTCAAAACTAAAATATAGTGTTTAAGATTGCCTGCAGTGATCTAGTTCTACTGCTTATCTGAAGATACAGAATTAAAATAAAAGCTAAATTTGAGGCTTATAGTATATTACTTAAATACAAAAATCACAGTTTCCAGCCCCAATTGCAGGCTTTTGAGATGAGTTCTTCAATGTCTCAGTGGGCCCCCAAATCTGCTATGCTACATGCAAAATGAAGCTACCAACTACTCTGAAGCCAAAACTGGTCATTATAAAACCTCTGTAAGCTGGCTGCCAGCCTCAGAGTTCATTATGAGGGAGGTCATTCTTCCTTACAGGAATGAATGTCGCTTTTGAGTACATTTTAAAAGTTTCATTTAATCACAATGCGGATGAATTGTTTTAGCTGTGATCGCCTGATGGGAAACTAACTTTCTTCTTCCTGGAAGAAGAAATACCGTGTTGATTCTTGCAGCAGCTTTTAGAACGACAGGATGTGATTTCCCTTTTTTTGAAAGAGTTGAAGATTTTGGCACTAACAAAGGAAATTTTTCTCCCTCTTCTCTTCTTTTTCTTTAATACTGAGTAGTCAGTTTTCTATTGAAATCTATGAATGTGCAGAATAAAGTCTTTAGCGGGGCTCTTTCTGAAGCATCCTCTCAAAGTGTATTTTTTGAACAAATATTTTCAGCTCTTCTGTAAAAATTGTATGATTGCAAAATGATTTGAAGACTGTATCAGTTTTGGCTAAAATGTTTTAAATGGGGGAAAGAAAACAAGTATATATATTTATTTTTTTTCATGTTCTTTCATGCCCTAATGGAAGGGTTTGAAGAAGCAGCCAGGCTTACCTTGGAGGTGTGTGGTATTAGGATGAGAAACTACTTCTTCAAGCTGGAACATGGGAATTTCTGATGAGATCCAAGGAAATCTTTTTTTTTTTCCCCTATGAGTGTGGTTAAGGACTGGAAGAGGCTGCCCAGGGAGGCTGCAAACATTCCATCCTTGGAGATACTCAGCATGGAACTGGACAAAGCCATGAGCAATCTGCTGTTACTGACCCTGCTTGGGCCAGGGAATTGGTCTAGAAACTGCCAGGAATCCCTCCCAACATAAATTATTTTATTATTTCACTAAATTAATCTTCGTTGTATGTACAATATCTATAGTATTGCATGGGTTTGACATTTTATTATATGATTGCATTTTTTGTATGATTGCTGACAACCGCAAAGAAATGGAGAGGTAATGGTCATGGTAGAAGTCAGAAGTCTACAGCAGCAACTAGTTGGTGAGCAGCTAGAGGTCAAGTGTCCAGTGCAGCAAGCTGCAACTTGGCAACTTCTGTCAACTTTCTTGACAACTCCTTGGCAACTTTCTGAGGATTGTCATGCTGAAAGTAGCTGTGAAGAGTTATGCCCAGGATTGATTTTCATTATGTGCGTAAAAATGTGTTCGTGAATGAAAATAGTAAGTTTAAAGTACTGCATAGCTTTACTTTCCCTAGTATAGACTCTTTGGCAGGACCAGTTTAGAAGAATCCTGTCTCATAGCACTACTCCCTGAATGCTGAGAAAAACAAATAGCAACAATTTCAAACACCTGTCTCCTCCCAGCTAAACTCCAGGACTTTTTCCAAGTACTTGTTTCAAAACATGTTTAAATGTTAAATTTTCACATGGCTTAAACTAAACACATAAAGTAGCGGGGATATCCAGTTCTAATCCTCTGTAAGCCTTTTGATTTATTTTATGGTTGTTGGAGAGGATATTGATTGCCTCTTGCCAGAGAGATTAAAGATGAGCAAAAAGACATGGTATTGTAGATGATTCCCAACCCAACAAGTCATAAAGGGAAAATTCCTTGGCATTACTAAATTTAAATGTTTCAGCAGAAAATAAATATGGATTCCAAAAAAATGGTGTGCTCTTTTCTTCTAGGTGTTTCCTTTCTTGCTATTTTAAATTAATTCATTAATGCAGATATCTTAGTTTCTAACACAGATGTGTCAGTACTATCGTGTTGCAGGTCTATGGAAATTCTGGGCCATCATAGAATGGTCTGGATTGGAAGGGTCCCTAAAGATCATCTCGTTCCAATCCCCCTGCTGTGGGCAGGGACACCCTACTAGACCAGGTTGCTCAAAGCCCCATCCAGCCTGGTCTTGAACACTTCCAGGGATGGAGCATCCACAAGTTCTCTGGACAACCTGTTCCAGTGCCTTACCACCCTTACTATAAAGAATTTTTTCCTAATATCTAGTCTAAATCTGCACTCTTTCAGTTTAAAACCGTTACCCCTTGTCCTATCGCTCTACTCCCTGATAAAGAATTCCTCCCCATCTCTACTGTAGGCACCCTTTAGGTATTGGAAGGCTGATCAATGTCAAAGAAATTCTAAATCAATTAGGTGTGTGGTCCAGGCTGGAAGGAGATAGATAGTAGAGTTTGTTTCCTGGTCACATTCTGCATATCAGTGTCCTTATGCTTATTTTTTAAGTGGGAGTTCACTTGAGGAAGAGTACTGGGCAATGTTCACTGAAAGACAGTCTCTTGGTTTGAGACGCTTCTGACGAATCATGTTTTTTTCTCAAAGAACTCAGCCAAGTAGTGTTGAGATACATCTTCTGTACTGTGCAAAGTTGCACAAGTCGTTTAAAATTGTCACATGGATGAACTGAGATTAAAATCTTTGTAGCTGTGACTCAAAAAGCAATGCCTGGATTTTTTCTTCCCTCCCATCACCCCTAGAAGTGGAAAAGTTATTCACTTAATGTTGGCTGTCCCTGGAGTACCTGGGCTGCAAAGTCCAACAGGTCTAATTAAGGGTGACTGCTACATTCTTATTAACCAGTAACAAAAAAAAAAATCTTGGTAGCACCATTTAAACTGTGTAAATAAATGCTAATGTGAATAAATTTTTCACCAATTAAATGGCTTCATAAAAATCTAGTGACCTTCAAGTAGATGAATTTTCAAAGGGGCAGATGGGGGAGAAGGATAACCTCTTTTTTAATTAATTCAACCATAGGTAGATGAAGGTAGAATATTGATGAAGGTAGAGTATTGAAACAGTTGAAAAAGAGACTGTATCTAGAAACCAAATGTAGGTCACGATCCAAGAGGGGGAAGAACTGCAGTTTGAGAGGCACGTACAGTTGGTGATGGGTAATGGAACATGAGGTCTCAGCGTAGCATGCTCTGTGAAGGAGTGCAGCTGAACCCTGATTACAGGAGGAATGAAGATTGAGTAATGCCTGAAAGAGTTTGATTCACAAGAGTTACAAGGAAAACAGTAAGTCTAGAAAAGCCATGAGGGAGTGAGCTTTTGCTTTGATCCAAGAGAAGGTTAAGATGTTGCCAGGTCCATCTCCATGTGGGCGAATACTTCTACCAGTGGACAGCGATTTGATTCATAAGGCAGTGGCATAACAAGATTTGATGTCTAGAAGTTGGAACATAAAATGCATGCTGCTAATAAGTAATACTCTTTATTATGCTGGTGATTGATTTATGAAAGAACTAAGGCATAAATTTGGTAGGTTCCTCATCTGGCCAAGTTTTTAAAGATATCAGATTAGCTGTCTTTCCCTTGAAGAAATGGTATAGCTTTGTAACAAAGATAGAAGACAGTGAGATGACGCAGGACTCACTGGATGAAGTCTTGTGGGCTATAATAATCTCGAAGCTTTGTGATCTGGAATAAGTCTGTCAGGAACTGGAGTGAGGCCATCAGGTTTTTTTTTTTTTAGATAGGCTGCTGAACAGCTGTCAGACAGTAGCTGCCAGTTAACATAAAGAATGTGTCCTACGTTGCCAAAATGTCTAAGTGGTTTTGGCAGCGGAAGGAAATGTGGGCTTGCTTCGTAGTCTTTTCACCGCAGGAATGGATGATGCACATTATAATCTGTTCTAGCAGAGCATTTGTTTGGGCATCAGAGGAAAAAAATGAAAATACAGAACAAAAATCCAGATTAGTGCCCTGTGGAGAAGGAAGGGCAGGACTAAATCTTGGAGACTTTTACGTGCAGTTAAGTTCCACTTTTCAGGAAACTTTTAGAAGCAGCTTACTAAATCATCTAATATATTCTGTTGACAGTTCTGACTTGTTTGAAGCTGTATGCGTCACTGCTTGAGAGTAGCTTCTACTGAACTCTCCAAGGTTAGAGATGGGAAACGTGCCTGCTTTTCTATCCCTGTTGTCCAGCAAGCCTTTCTTCTCTTTGCTTAGACTGTGTCAGTTTGGGGCTGGTGCCCTTTCATAGGTGTCAGAGCTGAATGTCATAGTCCTTTACACCCAAGCCTGACTTCCTAGGTGCTCTGCTCCTCTCATGGCAGGTGCACATGGTTTGAGATGCAAAATGTAGACCATGCAAATGTTGAGAGGGAAACTGAAATCTCCCGTACTCTTTAGGTTTTTTCGCTACTCTGTAGAAGTATTTAAGCATACGTCCTGTAGGTTTCGGGAATACCAGACTCTGTGTAGCTTGTCAAGTCTGTATGTGGCACCTATTACCTCCAGTTAGATGCCAATAAGAAAGTTATCTTATGATGTTGCAGTCAGCCTTGTCCTTCTACCTGTCCTTTGACACCTTGACCTACTACATCACTTTATCACCAGGTATTGGGCTGGTTCAGTGATTTGTCTCCAGCCTATTAGGTCAGACTGAGCTCTCCAGGTGCCAATTCTTTCTCTAGAGCCTTCCATGTTGTCAGTGTCAACCATGTTCAGTGATACTTCATTACCAGCTCATTCTCATCACTCTTTACAACTTCCTTTTGCGAAAGGGATAGAGATGGCAAAGATGTCAAACAAGCCTTGAACTCCTCAGTTGGTAGAGATCTTGATACAGTCTATGGGCATAAAAATAAATAATAAGGAATCTGAGATTGTATGTAGACCACTGAGTGCTGCCTTGTTCCTGCTTGAAGGTGTCTTATCTGGAGAGAGGCATGAGGAAAATACCTATGCTTGGCAACAATGATCAGCTGACAGCAATTCCCAACTTCAGAAGTTGATAGTGAAGAATTATATTAAAATAGTGACTACTGAGTAGATACTAATGAATTGGAAATTGGGGTTTGAGAAGGGATGAATATACTACATAAACATAGCATTATTTATATACCATAGACATTTAAAATATAACTTTTCTACTAACACTGAGAGTCTGCTGGAAGTCAGTCTTAAAAAATAGTTCACTGCAATGAAACAGAAGTTAGAATTAGTTTCCTCTCATAATAACCAGTAGATATATGTAATTCGTGACTCCTCAGCTCTGAGAGAGACTTGTTATCTCTAGCAGAACAATTCAGTAAACCTGACAGGGTTCACATGAAAGAGGGGTTCAATGCATTTCAAGTAAGTTTATTTGCTCAGCTAAAAATAAGCATATGCAAACATTACAGGGTTCAAGGGGAAACCAGTGAACCAGCTACTTCTAAAGGAAAGATCTTACTGCCCATCTGTTTCCACAGAAAAGTGCCTCTACCCATCACTGTATTTTGAAGGGCCACTGTTGTTGGGGATCTTTTTGTTCTGTAACTGGTGTCAAGAGCTACTAAGAGAAGTTAAAAATTCTTTTATAGGAATTCAGGAGTAGTTCAGTACCATCAAAGAAGAGTAATTGAATTGGATGCTGTCACTCAAATGCCTTTTTTTTGTTGTTGTTATTGCTGTTAAATTCTCACTAATTTCTGTAAAATACCTGCTTTGCTTTTCTGAAAACTCAGATTTCTCATGGAAGGTCTTCTCCCCTGCTAACTCCAGGCTGTGGCTGTAGGTCAGGTCTTTCTCCTTATAAACTGGCAGTTTGCACCTCGTCTGATCTTAGGAAATTCTTACAAGCTCCATGAATTCGCGATGCTTCTCTGCAAATGGTGCTAAATTGCAAACTTCCATATGATGTGATGAGGGATGAAGGAGGAGAGTTTGACTTAAAGCCCTCCTTCGCAGGCAGCTTGATGAGGAAACCCCAGTGAGGTTCTCATGTGCTCTGGTTACTTCCGAGTACCACGGCCAGGCTGAGGCTGTGCACAAACCTTATGCTGTTTAGTGCTGCTGTGTGAGAAAATGAAGCAGGGAGACAAAATCTGCACAAAATTTTACCTTCTTTTACCAAAAATGTATTTTACATACTGACTTTTCTTAATCTTCAGCCTTAATCCTCTTTCTGATAGTTCATTTAAAAATGAGCCAACTACAGCAATTCACCAAGTCCACTTTGGTATATAGAGGCATGAGGTGTGTCTGTATGCGAGATGGTTACTTCCTTGAGCTTGATGACTAGCTCTCTGAGCCTGGCAGCATAACAGAATTGCTGGCATCATAATGCCTTGTCGGGCTGTGATGGTGCTTCTGGAGAATATCTTACATGTTGCATGCTGGAGGGAGAGAGGGGGGTGACCATCTTCTGCTTATAGTGAGGCAGCTTGCTCACCAGAGAAAGTGGGAAGAAACTCACTGGGAAGTTCGGGTGTGTTTACACTGCTACACCTGCCTTTGCAATAAACAGAAATTTTTCTGGTCACAGGCAAAGGAATTAACTCTTCCTCGTCAGATGAGACAATTCACAAAGAGAGAAAGTTTCTACAGCACAAGAGCATTCCTGCCAGAAGACAGATTTTTGTGTTGGATGCATTGGACAGGTTGAAATTATATCTAATTAATGACTGTATAAGCTGGCTTTGTGCTAGAAGGCCATATGTTCACTTGGGTAGACACGATGAAGACAGGCAAACAGCATCTGCAGTGATTACAGATCTGCCTCAGAGCTGCTTACTCACTGCAAAGCAGTTGATGAGGAATGCAGCCCCAGTGCCAGCCACCTGAAGTAGGACTGTTGCTTGCTGCTGCTGCTGAGCTATAGCTATATATGAATATTCATGGTCCGTTGCTGCCTGCAGTGTTTTGTCACTATGGGATGGGGTCCTCAGCCTCTTGACTGGTTGGAGACACCTCATCTGTAGAAGGGCTGGACTGTCGTATAAATGCTTGGATACCCAGAGCAGCCTCTGAGTGCAGCGCTAGCATGGCAGATAGAGTATAAGCAAGTGCTTCTCTTTAAAGAGAGAGGGGGATCAGGCATGAGTGGGAAGGGCTCACCTGTGTGGAGTTACAGCTGGCAGCTATTCTCCAGCTCATGATAGCAAAGTGTCTTTCATCACAAATGCTGAAGATGTGTGCCAGAGTTAGCAGGAATGTGTATATGCACGTACCTCTTTTAAGGATAATTCTCTCCAATGAGGGAAGGGAAGATGTGTTTTAAAGGTTAACAAATCATAGAATGGTTAGAGTTGGAAGAGACCTTAAAGATAATCTGGTTCAAATCCCCCTGTCCTGGGCAGGGACACCTCCTACTAGACCAGGTTACTCAAAGCCCCATCCAACCTGGCATTGAACACTTCCAGGGATGGGGCATCCACAACTTCCAGTGTCTCACCACCCTCAGAGTAAAGAATTTTTTTCCTAATAGCTAATCTAAATCTCCCCTCTTTCAGTTTAAAACCCCTCGTCCTATCGCTACGCTCCCTGATAAAGAGTCCCTCCCCAACTTTCCTGTAGGCCCCCTTTAAGTACTGGAACGCAGCAAAGTCTCTCCTGGAGCCTTCCGTTCTCTAGGCTGAACAACCCCAACTCTCTCAGACTGTCCTCATAGGAGAGGTGCTCCAGCTCTCTGATCATCTTTGTGGCCCTCTGCTGGACTTGCTCTGAGGGGTCCATGTGCTCCTTATGTTGGGGGCCTCAGAGTTGGACGCAGTACTCCAGGTTGAGTCTCACAAGAGCAGCGTAGAGGGGTAGAATCACCTCCATCAACCTGCTGGCCACACTTCTCTTGATGCAACCCAGGATGTGGTTGGCTTTCTGGACTGCCAGCGCATATTGCTGGCTCGTGTTGAGCTTCTTATCAATCAGCACCTCTAAGTCCTTTTCCTCAGGGCTGCTCTCAATCCATTCTCCGCCTAGCCTGGATTTGTGCCTGAGATTGCTGTTACCCAGGTGCAGGACCTTGCACTTGACCTTGCTCAATTTCATGAGGTTCGCATGGGCCCCCTCTCGAAATCTCAGCCATTGAGAAAGTGCTATGAGTGCTTTTTGGTTGGGTTTTTTTCTCCTTGTGGACTTTGGTATCAACATTAGTTCAAGGAGGGTCTCCCAAGCTAGGAGACTTTGGGAAGGACCAGAGCAAAGAAAACAGTTTTGCTGTGATCCATTTCAGTAGGATGAATGGTGACCATTTACATTTCACCAGAGTTGTGTTGTTTCAGCAGGGAGATGATGCCTTGGACTGCATGGGCAAAGTCTGGAAAGCTTTTATTGAGCTGGAGGAAAAAAGGATTTCTTTGTCCTTAAGGTGTTTTGTATTTGTCCTCTGGGATGAAGGATAGGTCAAACAGGCTAATTTTTGAAAACTAAGAAATCCCGGCAATTTTTTTTTCCCCTGGCATTTTTGCCATTTCAGACAGCTCTGTCTTTCTAATACTATTTTTGCTCAGACTCTTACTTTGCCAGAGACCAGCTCGTGGGTGGATGGCTTCCAGCGTTCTTCTGCATGTGAGGGAAAAGTGTTAGCCAAGGAAGGAGGCAGAAAAAGGGGTATTGTTCAGCTTTGTGACCACATATATCCTCTCTGTCTCCAAACAGGAGCACTTAAGTCCTCCAAAAGTGAGGATTTGCATTAGAAGATGGGAAGGTTTGTAGTTACTTGCAGTGATCTGGAACCACTTTATATCCACCTGTACACCATCATTGGGCAAGTGGGCTTTTCTGATAAATTCCAGAAGAAATTGAAGAGATTTTAGTTATCTCACTATCTCTGTGGGTTTAGTCCTTAATTATCCTTTTGTGCCATTCTGCTGAAGCGCGTTTGTTAATCACTCCAGAGTACTTTAGTTTCTTTCAATATATTGAATTCCACTTGGATGCTTTTAAAAGTGTTTGCGCAGCATATGCCTTTCTTAGGAGTATGGGAAATATCCACAGTCTGAAACAAAAGTGCAGTGTTCTGAACTCGACATCCATGTTGTTATCCTGTAAATTAGTATGTTCTGTGCTGTTACGTAAGTTTATCTCGTGTCGGAGTAATAAAAGCTGAGCGTGCTAAAAGGCTGATAAGCCTGCCATAAAGGATTACGTTGTTCAAATTCTTCTGCCTTAAAATAACACCTGTTGCTTTACTGACTGGTGCTGATAGGACAGCGGGTCTTGAGAACTGGTATAGAGTATGAAAAAAAGAAAAAAAGGGGGAAAAAAAGCGCATTTATTTCAGGCAGTTCAGATCCAAGCCTTAGCAGCCTTGAATTCAGTATTGTCTCTAACCCACTCTTTTACAAAAGGACTACGAGAAATTACAGCTGTTCTGTATTTCTGGATATTAAAAATGGACAAAGTGAGTTTTCAGTAATACTGCTGTAGCCTTGAGGACTGAATGGAAAAAACAAGTGGTCCTTCTGTTGGCAGGTGGGAAGTTCATTCCGTTAAAATGCAAAATAAAAAATAATAAAGTAGATGGTTGTGCAGCTTCTGAGGGTAGCCTGCAGTGAGGGCGAAGGGACAAGCACCCCACAGCTGCCAGCGAAAATCTCTGCTGGCAGTGAGTGTGCATAAACTAAGACCGTGCTTCCAGCAGCCCTTAAATAAATGGTGGGGGGAAGAGGGGAAGTTCATCCCTGATACCACGGTTCTGCACAATGATCCCCTTTCTGGGTGCCGGGGTCACAGCTGCTGTCTGGAGATTACGTACAGAAGCACTCTTCTTCTCGGGAGAGTGAGGTTTCCTGGAGGATTAAGCACAGGCTGAAAGCAGGAGGAGTTATTCAGGAGGGAGACAAAGAAAGCGAGCCCGTGTCCATGACAGGCAACAGGGGAGGAAGACTGGGACTGAGAAGACAACTGTCAGTAATTGCTGCTCGGATGGGAGAGGCTCCAGTTTTTGTTCCTGAAGTGGTCCAGTCACAGGGTGAAACCCATTGTGGGTTTGGCATAACCTTCCTCTTGCAGGACTCAAAGTGCTGCTTTCCCACATGTATGGGAGGTGGATGGAGTCTTTAATCACTCAGAAATGGTGGCCAACGTGGTGATCTGAATCCCCATGTAAAGGTGCATTTGCACTCTCCATCTGCTCAGAAAACTATGCTTTTTGCATTTTCTTCTATCACAAACATGGTGTCACCATGCCTTCTGAGCCTGCTGCTCTGGTGCTTCCTTCTTCCTTCTCAGCTTTGTTTTTCTAGTGTTTTTTTTTCCTCTTTTCTCTCTTATCCTGCTACTTCACCTCTTGGGCGCACATATTCCTGGGAAAGTACCCAGAAAAATCCTTCTACCCACGTATCATGTGCCAGCACCTCTGTTTTGTGTAGGAAGGTCTTCTATATTTGAAGCCAGGGCCATCTGCCTTGTTCCTAAAAAAAAAAAAAAAAACCAACAGGTTACTTGCAGTTTTCTGCAAGGGCAGTGGCCACAGTTCTTCTGTATAACTTTAAAAGGAAAATCCAACCCATCCTGTAGTAATAATATTTGAAACTTCTCTCCTATTTATCAGTTACTTGTAAAGTTGAGATTCATTTCACTTACTGGATCAAATTTCCCACAGATCCCATATGCCAGCTACTTCAGAATCCACTAGTGCTTTTTATAGTCTGAAACAAATGGGTACTGCACATAATGTGGGAAAGGAGAGGTGGAAGCAGAGGAGGCTCACAATGCATGCCTTCAAACGATGTGAAAATGCAAGTGGGAAAAATATGGCTGTGTCGGTAGGGCTTGTCAGAGGGGGTTTTAAGGCATATCATGTACTAGCAAATCATAGCTATTTTGAAGGCAAAAGAATGAAACTTCTTAAAAGGGATGGAATTCCAGAAAGACACTAATCAGTAAGTGTTGGGTACCAATGTTTAAATGTAATGTCATAGTTGCCAGTTATTGTCCCTGCTGCAGGGATATTTCCTACATGCAGTATGAGTCTTAACCATCTCACTTTTAAAACGGCATTACCATTTGCCTCTGGCTTCCTAAAATTCTTCTCTGAAAAGAAACATTGACGACTAAACTGGTAAGATACAAAATATTGCTATTGCAGTTGAAAATAGTTTATGCTTTTGATGTTGCATTTAGGCACAAACATAAATAAATGGTGAATGATGCAAAAGCTGTTGAGAAGAGAAACTTGCTATAAGGTAAAAATGTAACCTGTGCTGCTGGCTTCAGTCCCTGGTTGATACTTTTGTTAAAATAAAAGGCAGTGCATGCTCCCTTGGCAAGGGGAAACTCCAGCCACTTAGTGTTTTGGGAGTTTTTTTGGAATTGCAAGTCCTTAATATGAAGAGTACTACTGATGACTGCCCACATCTGGTGAGTTGGATTAGAATCTAATTAGCATGAAGAGTGTAGGAAACTTTTATAAAAAGTTTCAGAAAATAATATGTGAAAGAAAGAAAAAGCTTAGCTAAAAATTCAGAGAAGTATTACTGAAATGTTCCTTGGGGATAACTTGAAAGTAGCTTTCGTGCTCCTGAAAGATGTAGCACACATGAATGGTAGCTTATTTTATTTGTTAACATTTTCTCTTCAGATGACTCTATATGATTAAAGATATCTGTTGTATCTAATTGCCCCCTGTAGTTTAGAGTCCGTCTAGAAATCTAGGCACATACTGTGAAAGATCAATAAAGTGATTTTAGTGTTTGTGAAAGTAATTTTTCTGGCCTGGTTTAGGCATTAAAAAGGATAATACACCTGTCCTACATTTGTGAAGTGTCTCAGCAAACATAAAAGGACAGTCTGCTCAGTTTATGTACTTCATTTTCCAACATGGTGTTGTAATGGCATGTTTCCAAGCAAAAGCACACTTTCTGCTCTAATCTCATTCACTTACGTGCACATCAACTATTTTGTATAGTGAAGAAAGGTTAAATTCAGACAGAATTGTGGTCCAAAGGAGAGATGGAAGCTGAAACTCCTTCTGTAACGCTTACTGTAATAGAAATTCTTTCCCCATGTCTCTAAATTTAGGGTTTGCACCAGCACTGAGAAGCAAAGGCTTTTCAAAAAGAAAATGATGAGTTCTGCAGTAGAAATCGAAAATATTTTAAGCTGCTTTTATATCTTCCCCCTCTGCTGCAGTTCTGACTATCTGCTCAGCTTTTAGGTGTGCAATTTGTTTTTTTCCATGGGATTGCACAGGGCTTATTTGCACAGAATATTCCTAACAGTGCTTCCACTCATAGAGGTGGGAAGCAGGGCCTCGTATGTGTTCTTATGAGGTATTTTGTGTCCTAAGGAAAAATCTCAGGCAATTGTTATTAGGGTGGGCCAGCATGTCTAACGCTCCACCTAGGAGCGCTGCACTCTGACTGAGATGGTGTAGGATGAAATGTGAGGAAGCACTTCCTTCTCTTCCTTGCCCTGCTCCATGCCAATTTACATCTCTCTCCTAATCTTGGTCACGGTGTGGCTGGCAGTCCGGCTCCAGTAGTTGGTGTTCCCAGCTCTTCAGCCTTGACTTGAAGGGAGTCTTCTATTTTATGGGACCCTGTCCTCCTGTGCCATGGCAGCCTTAAGACCACAGGGTGCTTTCTTTAACGCCATTATTGGTGTGTGTGTCTGAATGAGTGCTGGGGCTCTCACATTTAGAGCAGAGATTTTAGACTTGCAAATTTCTACTATACCCTGAGAAGACTGAAGATCGCCTCTGCCTTAACTTCATACCATGAGCCAGGTTTCCCAAGTCAGGGTGGTGTTTAGAAAGCAGTAAAAATAGTAAAGAGCCAGGAAGTCAATTTTGTTAGACTGAGTTAAAAGGACAGGAAAGGAGACGTAAGGGACTTGTCCCACTTCACAGCGAATCAACCTCTGTTTGATTGCCTGTAGTTTTGGGGTTTGTATTTTCATTAGATTAATATAGAAGGCCAGAAACTATTTCTGCCTGCAGGAGCATGCATCGTACGTCCTGAATGTTTTCTGAGGCTTTCTCTCCTCGCTGAAAGCTGAAGCGTGAAGCATATTCTGAGATGCTTCTATGTTGCTCACTTGCACAGAAGAAAATAGCAGTAGGTGGGATACTGGAAAAGTTAATGGCACTTACTCAATGTGGAGGTGAGAAGATAGTTTTGTTTCAGCAAGATAGTGACTCATGATGCCAAAATAAATGTAATGAGGATGGTTTTATTTTAGCTTAGATATTGTATGTACCTGTTGCGGTCTGAGAAAAAGCAAGTGAACCTTCGGTAGGAATACTGTCAGGGTTCAATACCCTGGAGTGATCTGAGTTATAAAAAGCCGTCTCATCACATGAGAGTACAGAGTGCTCTTTCAGGGGCTTTTTGAAAGGAAGAGTGGTGCCGTTGTTGGCAGGGTGCTGTCCTGTGCCAGAACGCCACAGCGGATGGCGGCATGTGCAGTGTATTCATCGTTGGTCTGAATCCAGTGAATCTGAAGAATAATTGGAATTTGAGAATGTTTCCTTGATTTATAAAATACTGTGGTACCTGTAAAGGTCCCTTTGGAGCATCATCAACATGAAGGGCACTGCTTTACCTTGCTCTGACCTCTTTCACTTTCTTTCTTCTCCACACCCCATCCATCCTGGAGAGAAATTCCACAGGTGAGACTTAATATCTCTTCATCAGTGGAGGGCTTTTTTTCTCAGCCTTCTGTTTCCTTGATCTAAATTCAAAGTTATGAGACTATTTTATGTAAAGTTTCTGTTGACAGATCCCATCCTCAAGAAGCCTAATATCTCATTTCTGATATATTTTCTGATACTGGATGCTTTTACTGGGCATTTCTCTTACCACCTTTTTGTAACCTGTAAGAACTGTGGTGGTGCAAGGACATCCGTTTGTAAATGGAGCTGAAATCTGTTCTGTTTCATTTTCTGTGCCAAGCTGTCATAGCAGTCGATTGAACAACACTTCCAAAGGTTTCATCTCAGAAGGAGTGCTTACAAAGTGAAGCTCTGCTAGTATGAGTGAGAAAACCAATCTCCGTTTTGGTCTTTAATTCTTCTGTCTCCTGCCTAGACTGCTTTATTACTGTCATCCATCTGTTAGTCACTGAATGAAGGTCTCTGAAAGGCATCCTAAGTCCTTCCTCCTTTTGTCTTGACATAATACCTTTCTGTGGTGCCATGTGAAGGTCTTCTCCACTGTTTTGGTACCAAGTTGTGAAGTGCCTCAGAGCATGGGAAAATGTGTATCCAGCCTTTAAAAGCAATTTACAGGTGGTAGTAAAGAAATACTGCCACAGTACTCTCCATCCAAATTTCTTTAGCTCCCTTTGGTCAGAAAGTCGCCATCCAGTCATGTGTGGCCCCAAGGACAGCAAACACATTGTTAAAGCAAACATGTGGCTGTTGGAGACTATGGAAAAGCTTTCCTGGTGGGATAGTTGGCTCGTTATTGGCTGAGCTGGTGATCAGAGCAGAATATGGGTCATTAGCGGATGGACCCTTGGGCTGTAGGTGCTTGAGAGGGCGTTTTGGTGAGAAGGGCGTGAGAACATTGGCTGGAGGGAGGAATACAACTATGGTTAGACCTCAGTCACTGCTGTGCAGCTGCCATATGGACACTCTACCGCATCCGTGCCAGGAACTCTTTGGTTCTGATGGAAATCAGTAAGTGAAAAAGCCTCTCCTGCCGGGTGAAGCAGATCTGCAAAAACCACTGGGTTGGCACTCAACGGGAGGGAGCAGGGTGCTGCGTGGGCCGCTTGGCACGTGGCAGGGTAAAAGTGGATGGTTGAGAGCAAAGAGCTCGTGCACAGCAGAGGCTGTTGAGTGTCTTGAGCGTTGCTGCCAAAGGAATCAAGGAGCGGAGATGGATCCTGATCATAGAATCATTTAGATTAGAAAAGACCCTTGGGATCATCGAGTCCAACCATCAACCCTACTCTACAAAGTTCTCCCCTACACTATATCCCCCAACACCCTCATGAAACAGAGCAGAAGAGCCTGAACAAAGCAGACATTTCTCCTACCAGATTCCTTTTGCAGGCTGCATCTCAGGCTTTTTTTCTGAGCAGTTTTTATATCCACCTTACTTGCAAGCTGCCTGCCTGGGATCTCATTGGCATTCTGCTTTTCTGCTGTAATCTCATGTTGTTAAGGAGCCTGATTTTTGTTCTTAGCTGTGCCGCATATAGAAGATTACATAAATACCTTGGAAATCTTGGGAGGGGGGAGAAGAAGGAGGAAGAGAAAAAAAAAAAAAAACAATCCAAAAAACCCAAACCCTTTATCCGAGAAGCATTTTGACCATGTAATGTTATGTCTTCCTCTCAGAGAAAATTCTGTTTAACATAGGAGGAAGGCAGACATGCCTCTTTACCAAGAAAGCCACAAACTGTCTTCCTAATGATCCAGCTGTGCTAATGAGCAATTACAGACCAACACACTGAGCTGAGGTAGATTTGTTCTTCTAGCAGTTGTTGCCCAAAAGTATTTCGATACAGGAGTGCTTTTTCCTCCTCTCCTCCCTGTGTTGAACTCCTGTCATTTCCATCTCCTTCCTCCTGCCCTCCTTTCCCTGGGAAATAGCTATTCACTTTCTAATTTGAAGCCATTTCATAAAGGTTGTGCTTCTGAGGTTCAGCTCCCCTGTTCATAACCCTCAAGTCAAACCAAAGGGTGATCCTGGGGGTGTGAGGGGCTGGTTTGTTTCTCCTTGCGGCACAGCTGAGCCGTCTAGTTTCCCATTGGAAACTGGTATTTTCAGCAGTGTGCCCCCGGTACAGGGGGGGGAAATTGAGCTGTGGGTACAGGACGCTTTATACTGGGTTACTGTGAATGGATTTGAGTTCCGAAACCCTCAACGACAGGGTCCGTCCAAGTGCTGGGGGGCAGCCAGACAAGCTCACCAGGGGGTGGACCCCGAGCCTGCGGTTCAGTGGAGACGCTGCACAGGCACCATGTTGCTCTTTGCCACATCAAAAAGAGGGTGGCTTTTTCTTTTTTGCTTTTAAAGTCCGAAATGTATCAAATAATATAATTTACTAAAAGAGATTTTATAGGTCGCGCTTCCTTGTTTTCAGAAAGAGTGCAAATTTGTTAAATGTGCTTGCAGCTCGGGAGAGAGAGGGGGGGGACAGAACTTCAAACAGCGCTGCGAAAAACAGCCGGGGCTGCTTTTGTTTGGACTTTGAAAACGCAGCAGCTTAATGCCTCCATTGTACACAGGGGGAAATATGCTAATTCGAAGCACATTTCCCATCAGAAGCCCTTTCAGTCCTGTCATCGTTGAGATATGAAGGATGATAAAAGCGGGGGGAAGGGGGAGGCCCCCGTATTATGGGAGCGCGGCTGCTGGTTATTGTGAGCGGGGAGCGGGGCTGAATAGGGCTGACGAGACCGGTCACCCGTGAAGCCCCGTGGCCCCGGGGCCGTGCCGGTTCCCATGGGCGCCGCCTGCCCCCGGCCCCGCTGGGACCCCCCGCCAGTGCCACCAGGGCAGGGGTCCTTGGGGGTGCTCCCTGCATTGACCACCCTGCCGCTGGCCAAGACAGGGACAAAAATGATCAGAGGGCTGGAGCACTTCTCCTCCAAGGACAGGCTAAGAGAGCTGGGAATGTTCAGCCTGGAGAAGAGAAGGCGCCAGGGAGACCTTTTTTCAGCCTTTCAGTACTTAAAGGGGGCTAATAAGAAAGATGAGGACAAACTTTTTAGCAGGGCCCGATGTAGTTGCATGAGGGGTGATGGCTTTAAATTAAAAGAGGGAAGACTTTAGATATAAGGAAGAAATTTCTTACAGCAAGGGTGGTGAAAGAGAGGTGGTAGATGCCCCATCCCTGGAAACATTCAAGGTCAGGTTGGATGGGGCTCTGAGCAACCTGATCTAGTTGAAGATGCCCCTGCTTATTGTGGAGGGGTTGGACTAGATAGACCTTTAAAGGTCTCTTCCAACCTGAACTATTCTGTGATTGTATGACAGGAGAGGAGGGGCTGCCATCAAGATTTGCAGGTGCCAGCCACCCTCATCTGTCCTGCAGCCCTGTAACCCAGTATTTCTTTCTGGGTAAGGCAGGCAGCTACTTTCTGTCCACTTGAAATGCAATTTAAGCTGAAATAAGTGATTTTTCTTGACAAGGTCTCCATAGCTTTCCAAGCTACTGATGCTTGCAGGACAGTGGTGTTCACTGGCTGCACAGCTCTGGACTTCCACAGTAAAGAGGTGCCTTCAGCTGCTGCTGCAGTTGGGGTGGGTTTTTTCTTAACAGTTCTGAAACAGAAGGAAATCTGTGAAATGGTGCATAGTCTGTTACCACTCATTTATATGATTATATTATAGGTTGAAATAAGTAAAGTCATCGGTGCTTGTTATGTATTAAAAATCTGTAAGTACTACTTTTTAAATACTGCATGATGTATATAAAAACCTAGGATTTGGGGTTTTTTCTTCTCTTTCTTCAAGTCATGAAAAGCTCTTTAAATGGCAGCTTTTATCTCAGGAGTCTGACCCTGTTGGTCTGGAGCTGGGGAGATGGTCAGTTTACCCATGAGGACTACATTTTCTGTTTTGTTTTTAACAGGTGCTAGTGTTGTTTTATTATAGAAAATTTGGGATTAAATGAACTCGAGGTTCTGATAATGTTGCTATGATATTTGCTTGGAAACGGATTGAAATGGCAATGAGAATTTAGTTGGTGGTTGTTTGTTTGGCTCTATAAACCTGCAGTGTACTAATGGCAAATTAAACCAAGAAAATGGGCTTTTGATTGCATTTGCAATCTGGTGATGTTCTGTCTGCAATAGAAGTATGTGCTACACTCGAACACACAATTAGTTTAAATATTTCTGAGGACTATAGCTGGAATTAAGTGCTTAGAAATACTTTTAAAGTAGTGATTTGTCTTCAGTTTATTCCCTGTACTAATAAACTTGTGAACAGGCAAATTGGAGTGGTTGATTTTGGCTGGCCATGAGAAGTTGTGATAATTTTCTGCAACCTGTGGGCAAGTCTCTGATCTGCAATGAGAGGAGCTCTATCCTATGTTGAGCCATATGCCTTTGATCACCTCCAGGATGGTGAATGCACACTTGATGTAGTGCAGTTTTTTAATACAGAGACACAGTTTCTCCTACAGACCAAAGAAAGAACCTTCGCCAGGGGCTTTGTTGTTTCTGCCTTGTGCTTTTCTCCAGTGTTTAATTACACTCTTTTCCGATACATCATTCCTTCTCCCTTTCCCTCATTCATTAACTCCTTTTCTTCTCCAAAAGGTGCAGAAAGGTGGAGCAGATGGTGGTACTTTGGGAATTGGCAGTGGTATTAGATGCATAAGATGTGTCTGTAGTACTCCTGAGAGCAAAAATGCCGAGTGCCATATTGAATAATGAATGTGAGGGTCTCCAGAGCAAATACGTAATGATAATGCTTAGTGTTTACACTTGGGAAGCTCTGAGTGCAAGAGAGATGGTTACAGATGTGCTGAAACCCAGAGAGCAGAAATGAAATGGGATGGGAATGATACAAGGAACAGATGAAGAAAAATAGGTGCTAAATGAATTTCTCTCTGACTCATGACAAAGTGCAGAAATGATGCCTTTCAGCTGTTTAAAACAAGTGAATGTCATGTTTGGAAAGAAACAAAGAAATAGGCATGAAATTAGGCAAGGTCAGAGTTGCATTGCCAAGAAGAGAGTCAGGGTGGTTTTTGAGGTGGCGAGATGGGAGGCCAGTTTGGAGGCTGGGATCCCACTCTGGCTCCCTTTGGAGAAGCCTCTCCTTCTGCATTGGTGACAGTGGGGACCTGGCCATTGTGCAAGCCCTCCTTTGTGCCGAGCCTCAAAACCTGCTGGGCTGCAGAACGGTGCTTCCCGCGAAACGACCGAGAGGCTCCAAGCTCGAGACACTTAAAAAATCAGGTGAGGCAAAGCGTTGGAAGTGTGTACTCTAGAGAATAATCCTGCCCTGGCAAGGGATTTTACTTGACAGCCTATCTGGGAATCCAGGCTGAAAGCTGCTACTTTGTCCTTAACTCACCCTATAGCTCTTTTGTCTCGGCGCTCGCTTTGTATGCAGGATCACCCACTGCTGAGGTTCGGCAGAAATTGGGGCGTGACATCATCCCAAGGGAGCTCCAACCATGCTCGTTGTTGGCAGGTTAAGTTATTCCCTGTTTATAAGGTAGGGGGTGGGGTGTTTGGGGTTTTTTTTGGTTTTTTTTTTTTTTTTTTCCAATTGCACAGAACTCCCCAAGAGCACACTTAACTTTTTTATGGGTGCGAGTGGGAGACCTGTTAAACGCTTCAGCGGCTGTTGTTTGTTGTGCACCGGCGGCGGCGTTCTCAGAGGCATTGTAAAGCGGGGAAAGAACTGCTACTTTATACATGACTGGGATCCCAATTGATGCCGCTAGAAAAGAGGGGATTGGAAAAGCTAGGCCGGCCGAAGTTGCTTGGCACATATTTAGTCGATGGGTTAATTGGACACCCTCAAAGTGGAACTTGTTAACGTCCTGCCGCTTTCCTAATGAGGATATCTGCTCTAGCAAAGAATACAGTGATTAATTGGGGACCCTTTCGTTAGTGTCTTAACTGAGGGTTTCATGAGTAGTGTCTTGTGTGTGAACAGAAACTGTATTTGCAATTCAACAGGTGGTCCAGGGCTGCATGACAGAACCAGTCCAGGATCTTTCCCAAAGTATTACACTGGGATAATTACGCCAGAACAGGAATTTTCAGTATCAGAGGAACAGCTGTAGTAACAGTGACTTAAAAGGTGCTGAAACTTTAAACAATGAATTGGTGCCTTGTACCAATCATTATTTTGATGCTTTCTTTTATGTCAACATTTTGACTGCCAAATTACATGGGCTTTTCAAAACATTGACATACAACTGCCCAATAATCCGTGAGTGGATCTTTGAGCAGCATACGGCTGAGGCTGGTGGGGGTAGAGCCAGCCTTTCAACCCGGGATATGGAGGTGAGCGGATAATGATGCCTAAGAAATGGTGCTCTCGCTGTGTGGTTTAGCTCTGCTGCAAAATCCAGTCTGATGCTGGGTAACATGGTTCTCAGCCCTGAAATTTTGAGCTGGTGTTGGCCGTAGCACTGGGATGGTGCATAGTTGTGCATTCACTGTCAAACTTAGTATCTGTTGCATGACTCTATAAATTAGTTTGCATTCCTCATTGTGGTTCCAGTGGTGCTGATACAGTTTTCTGCTCAATAAAAATATCTTTATAATCATATGGATATGTTTTCTTCATGTACATGTGTATATGCATACATAAATGTTTTCTGCATATGTATACACACACATACCTGTATCTGATTTATGCATGGAATCCCTCACGGAATTCAGGAGGAGTCTTCATCCCTGTCTGTCCCCATGCCCCTCCAGTGTGGGGTATTTTTTATAATGAATTCCCCTGGTTTCTTTTTGGGGAGCTCTAGGGTTTTGTACTTCTTTATATTTCCCTGCTTCTTTTCCACACTTTGTGAAAAGACTGGACTGAGGCCAAGACTGAAGAACAAAACGAGCACTGAATAGATGAGAGATTGTAGGTGGGATGCTGAAGTCTATGCAAAGAGTGGGAGGGCAATGTTGCAAATCAGAACTGGATGCAAAGTTAACACAGGATTGTCTGATTAAATCTGACTTTGTGGAGCAGAAGTATAAGTTTGTGTCAAGGCTGAACTCAGTGAAGTTTGGATTTATTTATAGATCGATAAAGAAAAAAAAACAACAGGTAGCCTCCCGATACTGATACTGTCTCAACTCTCATGTGTTCTGAGACTAAGCAGCTGTATTAGCTGTTTATTAGGAGTGTATTATAATGATACCTTTGCTGCCTTCTAAAAAACTCTGGCAGAAATAGCTCTTCTACAAGTACTTATGGAGAAGTGCTAGTAAGAGCGAGATAAATGTCTAGGATGCTATTTCAGTGTGTCCAACGATTAAGAACTCTTGTTAGTCTTCTGAGATGGCAATAGACTTTGGCAACAGTATTGGAGGAGAGGTTTCATAGCAAAAGCTAAGTAGGTGGAATTGTCTTTAAGGTGCAGAATTAAGGGAATGAAGACAAAGGACCTGAGAGCATTGGTTTCCTGCGGAACTGCAGCATTCCTGCTGCTGTCAAATGCGTGACTCAAGGCAGAGGGCTGGAGAGACAAGCATGATAGCTGAGCATCTCCTCTCTATTTTAAAGGTGACAGAGAGAGCAAAAAAAAAAGAGCTGCTATGTGTGCCAAAATCAAGAACCTAGCCCTTAAGATGATGGAGAGGCGTTTGAAGCACCATTGAAGGACTTAATATATTAGTCATGTATGTGAGGACGTTGCTACTGCTGAACAAAAAATGTGTATAAGATAGGGTAACTCGAAGCCTTGTTTTGCTGTCTAATTTTAAATATAAAACATTTGAAACTTGCCTTGCATTACACTTGTAGGAAGCTCCATATTGCCATAAAATTGTTGAGTCGGAGTAGAAGCTGACGACAACCATTGGGGCTGGTGCTCTGAATGTTGCTTGCTGAACGATGGGGTGTCTTTGTATTTGTTTTTCTCGTAGACTTTGTCATCCCAAGGTGGTCAGTCCCACAGGAGAGGAAATTTCATTGCTTCCTTTAGAGGTTGGTTTGACGTCAGGAAGTTTGCCTGGAATTTAGTCAGCATTTTCCCTTTCAACTGCATCCTCTTTTCATGATATTAAATAATTTCTTCCCATTGTGATGTTTATTTATACCATGTGAACGTTTAGAGGCTCTTCCTACTTTCTCTTAATTTTTCATTTAGCTTTTCCTATATTTCCATGCTCTTTCAGCTATACTATAAGTAGGCTCTAGTTCATCAGCATGTTTCTGTCTGGCTTGCCAAGACCATGGTGCTAATACAGGCAGCCTTGCAGAAGAAGGGTGCAGGAGGTGATGTTGCTTCCAGCTCAGTTTCAAATGTAACCTATTTTATTTTAATTTTTACCGCTTTTCCTCAGAAGTCTTCAGCGTAGTTGAGATTCCTGTGTTCTGTATATCAGGGTTCTGAACTATTTTCCTCAGCAGTGTTCTTTAACATACCTGGGGAAACTGTGGGTGTTCTTATACCCAGAAAAAAACCCTTATTAAAGCTATTAGTTAGGATTAATAAATAATACCTAGCATTTATTGTAATTACTTCCATGCTGTTGACTGCATTTCATAAGGAGAAATTAGCTTCCCAGCTGCTTAAGAACATCATCAACTTTTGCTTTCATTTTGACTTTGATTATAGCTCTTCAGGATTTTTTCTTTGGTAGCTTTCACATCTCTGCCATTTGAGTCTTCTTTCAGACTAGGACACGATGAGCCTCAGCCGCTGGAAAAGCCGTACAGAACCATTTTTTTTGTCCCCCCTTTATGTTTCAAACAAAGGTTAGCCATCCGTGTATGTTCTGGATTTAGGCTGTTCGTTGCCTTTCATTCTCGCCAGCGGCTGTGACTGCAGTGGACGGAAGCAGTGGTCCAGCTGGGAGCGAGCAGGCCGGCCAGAGAAATGTATGAAACCCGACAACTGAACGACATCTACTTTGCCTGCCTGCTTCCCACCAGGCATTTAGCTTGGCAGCAGCTATTGCCATCTTCATGTGGCTTTATTAAAGGGGGACAAGGGGCTGGCACCTTCACGCAGTTGAGGTCTGCTCACCCTCTTGGACTTACCTGCATCAGTTAACTCAGACATTTTCTTTGGTTGCAATGATAACCACTGTCCACACTTAAGCCTTTAGTTTTGCCTTTTCTACCGAAATCCAAGATCGAGATCCCAAAGTGCAGTGCAGACTCATGTTTTTCAGTAGTCTATATTTTATACTGTGGTAAAAGTGCAGGGTTTTCCTTATTTGTTCATTAGTTTAGTTTTCATTTCCTTAGTAATTTAGCATGTCTGAAAGAACGGGCCCCAGTCTTATTTTTAAATACTTGCCAGGTATATGACTACTGCACAACTAAAAGCTTGTTGTCATGCTTTGATTTTATCCACATGGAAAATTTGCCTGCTTTTGCATACACATTCAGATTGGAGTTTATACTCAAGTCTTAGGTAACTGGCCTGAAGCTGGTCAGAACATAAGCAATTACATTGAGAGACACACCAAGTGGCTGCACGTGTATTTGTTCTTTCTCTTAAATGTTTTTGCATATTTTCTAAAAAAAAAAGAGAAAGTATTCTACAAGTTGTCTTTAAAATTAGTTGTTTGGAATACATGTCAGTCTTGTTTGAGGGACAGTTTCTGTATTTTAAGTTCCGAGTCTCACATCTCATAGGCTAATCTCAAATTGCTCTTGAAGTATGTGAGAACACTCTTTATTACAGCTCTGCGAAGCCTTTGTAGAAATGGCAAGTGTGTATTCATCTCCTGAAAGCTTGTGAAGAATTTGCTGTAGCTTACGATAGAGCTTCTCAGCCTTCAGGAATGTAAACTAGATGCAGTGACATTAAAGATAGATGTTCAAAGGGAATTGGCACGTGAACAGAATTGGGTTTTTAATACTTTTTTTAATTTGTGCAATTGTACTATTTTACTTGACTGAGCTAAATGATTAAATGCTTTTTTTTAAAGCTAGATAAAAGGGGTTAAACCTCTTTTTAAAAAACTATTTGGCAGTGAACGTCACTTGGTGTGCAGTGCCTTCACATACTTTGCTCCACTGCTATTCATCCTGAGGTTTGGCTGGAGGCTCAGAAACCCTTACTGCTCAGCCCCTCTCCCCATTTCCATTTTTATTTTGTCTGCAAATAAAATGCTGGGCTGAACTCCTGAAGTGTAACTAGCTGCCTTCCCTGGCTGCCGGTTATCTAAATCAGCCTGGTCTGTACAGTAGGTTTTTGCTCAATATCAGTCTTTAAAGGCTTTTTTTTTTTTTTTTTGTAATTTCTGCCTTTGTGGCTTTGTCTTTTGCTGTGTCGTCACAGACATAGACTTGATGTCTCCTAGTCTCATCACATACTATAAAAAGGATGTATCTGATTAAGGGAGGGAGTGTTGGATGAGACAACTTGCTGGCTGAGATTAATGCTTGAAGCACAAGATCAGCACCCATGTTAGCCCCAGAGGAAATAGCATGTAGTTTGTTTTGTCTGCTGTGTTTATCAGTGATGGGACAGAGGTTTGAAGATTAAGAAATTACTTTAAATAAGCGCCTAAAACCCATTATATATTCCAGCAATCTAGAAAGCAATTGGAAGGGAAGGAGGGGAACTTTACACTCATGAGTCACTTGCAGCTTTCAGAGGATGATTTAGTAGGTAGGATTAATGCTTTAGAATAGCTGGGATTGATGGCTTCTGAAATCTTTAGTTCAAGCACTTCTGGTGTTGTGTACTGACTTCTTCGTTGCTGATTTTGGGAAGGGGGTTATCCTAGGAGAAAGTAGGGGAAATAATGTCCTAGCCTGTTAGTTTTGTGTTTGTAAAACATCTGCTTGAAGTCCTGAGCCTGCCTGACGAAATCTGCTCGCCAGCAGGAAAACATGCAACTGTTTGAAGGAGTAGGTCTCACTGATACAGAATGGAGGGCTTCCTTAGTGGGTTTCCTCTGGGGACAGACTGTAACCACAGGTTTTGTCTAATGTATTTTCTGTTTAAAGAAACGAAATTCCAGGCGATGTTTGTGTTTTCTGTGTATTTATACTGATAAATGTATTACTATTATACCACTTCAATTAGTTTTTGAACAGGCCTTTTGTGATTTGTGGTAGTCAGAAGCGAGGTTTCAACATTTTAAACTTTCAGGCCTTCCAAAGTAAGCAAAGATCATTAAGAAGCAGAAATACAGACTATGACAGCAGTGAGCAGAAGTACAGACTGAATGATGAGAAATTCCAACGGAATTTTAATGTCAGAGGCAATCAGCTGTTTTGGCCAATAACTAAAATTTGTGTGACTTTCAGCAAGTAGGTTGTGTTTGCTATGGATTTTCAATCTTACTGATGTTAAACAGGGAAAAAACGCAGGCTTTGTAAAATATTTTCTTTGTATAATCATCCCAACTGTAAAGAAGTTCTCGTTCCTTTCTTGACAGCGGGATTTGAAGAACTTTTAGTAATGGTTAAAAGAACACGGCAGACACATCACCCATGATTTCACCTCTCAGCTGTTTCCTTGAGGGGAGGGTGTTTGCGGTACATGGTCTGGCTGGGCAGGGATTTCAGTATGTGTTGTATGGACTGCTCTGTGGGCATTGGAGATGGAGAATGGAGAAATATGCCTTGCACCTGGGTTGAGGTCTTTGCTGGGGCTGCCAATTGGATTACCTTCAGGAGCCCAACCCATTGCCTCCTGCTGGTTCCTGAGGATACTTCATCTCCTTCACAGATTAACTTCTTCCTGCTTATAAAAAGGTCTGCTGAGGTAGGAGCTTCAACTGCAGGCTTTTCCTGGACTCCAAGAAAACTTTTTAGGCAAATGCATGACATCAAGTTTTGATACTGTGATATGAAACCTTAGCATAAGTCCAAGAGCTCTTGGCAGCCGGGCTGAAGCATATGTCTGAGCACAAATGCCTAAAGCAAAGTGACAGCTATGGTGACCATGGTGAGAGAAGAGGATTTTGCACTGATTTCTTGCAAGAGAAGGGAACTTTCTCTAAAGGTTGGGTCTGAGGTTTTTTGTGCTTTTCGCTAGGCATCTATAGAAATAAAAATGCACAGCAAAATTGTGGGTGTAGTAACTTTAACCAGAAGAGGCTGAATTGCAGCTACAAATCTTTGGACTGCTTCCCTCTTCCCACTCTCCTGGTTGAATCTGTTATACAGAACACGTGGCGTGTAGGTTTTAACATCCCCAGCATTTGCTGAATCTGCTCGGTGTCTTTGCAGGCTGCAGAATGGGCTGCGGCGGCTGGACCAGCAAAGCCCACCAGGCCCCAAAGGCCATTGCTCCATGGTTGCTCCATCATCCTACACACAAAAAGGGGTGCCTTTGGGCATGTCTGCCCTGTGCAGTGTGGCAGGCTGTGAGGCCATTGAAAGAAGCAAAGTAATAGGCAAGGTTAATTAGCCTCAGTACGGTGCAGCCTTAAATATGTCAGTTATCTTGGGGTTTGGAAGGTGAATAATACCCCTGCGTGGTGATGCCTGGTCTGTGGCTCCCGGGCATGGGGCTGCTCAGGGTGGGCTGAGGACACCTAAAGTCACCTCATGCAGAGCAATGTAGACATGTCCTGGTTCTGTTGCTCCCAGAGCCAGGTCAGTACAGCTTGTTAGATCGTGCTACAATCTGTCTTGATTTAGGGGAGCAACCAAACATGTGCTTAGCAGCAACCCTGCGCTCACTTCTAAGCATGGCTTAGAAGGTCTCTAATGGCAGACATCCTTTTAAAAAGCCAAGCTGTGTTTTCTTAAACATTTTATCCTTTAAAGTACTGCACATGCATTTCAAGTCACTTCCTTTCTGCTTGCTTGGACTTTTTGTGCTTCTTTTTTCCATCGCACTGGCTGGTCAGAGAAAGAATTTAAATTTTCCATGTGTGTGTACATATGCCCACTTTTGCTTTTGTGCTTCTCTCACAGTCTTTTGCTGTGGGTGAGCAGAACTTACTCGGCAAAGAAAGCAAACAGAGAGCAGACCCCATCGCCCCCCCCCGCCCCTTGAAGGAGCAGAGGGCATGTGGAATA
>JAOXNO010000001.1:131430110-131451065 GCA_028565335.1 Limnodromus scolopaceus
CGCCCCCCGCCCCTTGAAAGAGCAGAGGGCATGTGGAATAAATCAAAACGCGAAGCATAATAACAAGGTCCCATGGGAAAGGGAGCCTTGCGATTGTGTGCCGGCGTGCACCTCCCCTTAGAGACGACAGCCGGGGGGCTCACCCCATGGTGGCCAGGGGGAGATGGGGGCGGGGGGGTCCTTTCTTTCTCATCCGTATCTCCCCTCCCGGTGTCACCAATCCCATTCACCGCCCAGAGAATTGATTAACATTCGTCAGGAGCCTTGGGAGATGGGTCGGGGGGGGGGAAGAGAGCGGAGGGCGAGGGGAAGGGGGTGCTTGCTGGTGATGCCGGTCCCCACGACGCGGCGAGCCGGGGCAGGGTCGGGTGCAGGATGGCTATTTTATAGCTGGGGACGGCGGTGACGTATGGCTGAGCGCTGGCTGGCACAGCTCCTCCGTGGACCAGTCAGCGGAGCGAAATTGAAGCTGACAAGACTTTTCTGGCGTTTTTTGGAAAGGACTGTAATCTACTGTAGGGGAGAACAGAGCCACTCAATCACCGCCGCCGTAAATAGGAGACGGAAGGGAGTGAGAAAGGAGGCGAAGAGAAAAAGTGCTTGCTGGGGGGGGAGGGGGGGGCGGCATTTTTGGTGGATGGTATGAAGCCAGCCATGGAAACTGCAGCGGAGGAAAATGCAGAACAAAGCCAAGAGAAAAAAGGTACCCAGGGGTCTAACAATAGCCTGTTTAAATCTTTTCATTCAGGGGGCTTAAAGAGGTTTAGGCCAGTTTTGTCACTTTTTCGAATAGCTCTTAAACAATCATTACTGCATCTTCGGGCTTTCAGCTGTCCCTTCCTGCATGGCTTGACAACAAATTAATAGAGCAGCAATCTTTCTGTCTGCGTCTGTATTTGCTCTGAATCTGTCCTAACCCTATCAGAAATGATGTTTGCAAAAGAAGTCTCGTTATTGCTGCGGCTTTGATGGGTTTTGGTAAATTTGGTTTACAGAGGTAGCGTGTGCCTGTGTGTTTGCATGTTGTTTTCAGAGCCATAATCTGGTGTTTTCATCAAGGCTAGCCATGTAGCAAGGCTTTGCAATGCAGTGTGGGAGACCTAGGTTATAATAACGTATAATAGATTATAATATCACACAACCTTTGTGTAGTTAGCATGGTGCCAAACGCTACTCTTAATTTTAAATGGTGTTGTCTGGCAAATCGTGCTCATGTAGAGATCTGCCTGCGCTATGATAAGGGGGAATAATGCAGTGAGTTTCACAACATTAGATTTCAGGATGTGTTAATCACCAAGAATTGCTGCTTAGTGGAGAGAACAATTCCCTGGCAGTGGTTCTGCAGTAGGGAGACGGCAGCACAGGAAGAGAGAGGTGTTTCATCCATCCCAGCCTTACAGGTGATTTATTTGGTCTAGAATGCTGAACTTCAGAGGGTAAATTCCACTAGCAAAGGGACTGGTTTGTTTCTGCATCATATAATTGATACCAAATAAATGTCCCTCTTCAGTGTAGCGGACCGCTGTGCAAATCATAGCAGTATTTTTTTGCAGTATTCCAGCAGTAACAAAATTATTTAAATTTCCACTGCCTTTTTACATGAGTCATAGTATACTTTTGAACCTGTTGTGTGTCAGTTAAAGCTATCCGAGTGTCTCATAGGCATATGGAACTGATACACAACTAGTACATTTTCCCAGGTAGAATTGTTTATTTTATTGTTAAACAGTTCAGATGTGAATGTAATGATAAATCCTGGTACTGTCCAGTACCAGATTTTGTTTTTCTACTTTGAATCTGCTTTCTCCTACACGCTTTGTATAGTTCAAACCTAGCTTCAGTTTCAAGTAAATGAAATTTGTCAAGTGATTAGACACAGTACTACATAATCCCTTAGGGATTTCACAAAAGGAGGTCCACTGACGAGAGATTAAACTCTGAAAGCCATTAGTGTATGTGGACAATAACCCACCTCACTGCAGACTTTGAGTAATTAATGTACAAAATGTCCTCGGTACCTTGACTATAAAACCATCTTGAGCTCATAGATCATTCTTCAAAAATTACAGCAATTTTTTCTTCTGATTGATGAGTTTCTTTTCAACTGATAGAACTCATGTACAATAAACACCAAAGAAAGTAGTCTGTATGCATTAGCAGCTGTGCAAAACGAGATGTGTTGCTGAGTGTGTTTACGATGAGTTTATGGTTTCCCTTTTATTTTGGCAAGGATGAAAGCACAACATGTAGAACGGTAAATCTGTTACCAAGTCAAGGTTGTTGATCTGTTGCTTTCATAGGATGCAGGCAGGGGAACTTCCTATCTTAATTCTGCCACCATTTCCTAGTTTTTCTGTGATAATTTTATACTTTGGACCTGTCACATAGGTATGTGTATGTAACACTTCAAGGCTTTGTTCTTTGCCAGTTCCCTAATTTCTCAAAGTAACACATGCTCTCTTACAATATGCTCTTTATTTCTATTCACTTAAATTCCCAATATGTTTCACAGCGAATTAAAATGCAGAAAGAGTCCTTCTCCTAGTTTCAGTAGCAAAATAAATAGCCCAGATTCCCTTGTAAAGTTCCTGCCATGAAGCACTGATGTAGGAGGCATATTCGGGTTTGGGGGGCAGGTTTTCCAAAGTGCTAAGGCTGTCTAGCCCAGTCGGGTTTTTAGATGGGATCAGCAGCCATCAGGTACCTCTGAAAGAGCAAAGGGCTCTTTTGCCAGCATCTTTCTCTCATGGAGAAAAATGAGCTTTTTCTCCGTGCGAAGAAACTTCCTGGAAAATGCTGCCGTGTCACTTTGGGGTGTAAACCAGAAGCTGACCCCTTCGAAAATGTGTCCATTTGCTGTCCAGACTGGATTTCCTGCCTGCGGTGCCTTACAGGCTTGCTGGGCTTGCAAGGCTTGCTCCTTCCTCCAGGATCCCACCTGGACTTAGTGTAATGGCCGTCCTTTATGAGATGCCCTGGGTGCAGTGATTGCGAGGCAGCCACCATAGCTCGAAGCCATTGAAGCGCTGTCACAAAGTCTTTTTGACTCTTCCTTCCAGAAATGAATTGCAGAGTCCAGGGAGATAAACCAGTGCCAGAGGGGGTTTGGGGGATGTAGTTTTTGCAAATACTGAGCAAGAGAAGATGCCACTCAGTATGCTTTGCACTGCCACGTGCAGGGGAAAGTATCTGCATTTAACTATTAGCAAATTGTACTTTTCAGCTAAAAGTTTTTTCCCTTTACTGGAATTTTAAACTCCAGGTTTCCAGGTTGTGGTTTTTAATGCAAGGAACTCCCTAATGATGTCCTGTAATTGTATAGAATAAATACTCAGAGGAATTTGGGCTAGGACTGCATGCCCAGCTGCTAGCCCCTGTATACCAGGCTCCCTGTACTCTGGAGGAGAATGCTGAAAAGTGATGCTGCCCGAGCTCTTGGGATGAGCAGCAAGAGCAATTTTCAATTTAAGCACCTAATGCAGTCAGATCTGAATGGTGGTGTCACACAGGTACTGGTTTGTGTTTTCCTTCCCTGTGACAAATGCGAACGGCCAGCTCTTTTGGACGGTTTACATAAGCTAATGTGCTTTATGAATATCTACTGATTGACAAACGAAAATGATTGATCTCACTTAGATGTTTAAAGTTCACTAAATTGTATATGAATTCCAGTTTTAGATTTTAATAATTATTTTCATGAATCCCCTGCCTGATTCAGGCAGCAGTGCTGCCCAGCTGATGGATTCAGTGTTCATCAGACATTTGTTTCCCTGCACCCAGATGAGTGGCTGCTGCCCCAGTTTTTTTTAATTGGAAATGGAACAACACCCATGTTGATGGAGATAAGAAATAAGTCAGCTTTATGCTGTGTATCAGCAGCCCTTATCAGAGGAGAACACCATGAGGAAGCTAAAGCAAAATGTTTAACAGATACTTTACAGGGCTGCAGGACAGATTGGATGCATTTTAAAGATGAAGGTTTACAAATTATTACAAATGACAGGGTTTATCTTGCAGGCATTAAATTAAATGAAAACGTGAGGACTGTGCAGGCAGATTTACTGAGGTGGAAGAAATATGAAAAACGAAATGCCGTTTTGCATCAGCAGTGAAGGATATAGATCCTGATACACATTAACAGAGACAATAAGTTTCCTTTTTCATTTAACTATGAGAAATACTACCAAGTTGCAAAATTCAAAGAACAAACCAAAAACCCAACTGTGGATGACCATGGTGAATTTACCCATTACACATGGGAGGAGGAAAGAGAGCCATTTCACTACGATATAGTTTCCTTATATGAATGCATACGATGTTCAAATTGCATATGCTGTGCTGAGGAATAATGAAAACCAGGCTGAGCAGCTGTACCCAGGGTTCCTTTTAATTGGCTCTTCCTTACTAATGTGTTCTCGATGAAAGAAGACCTCGTGCTCAGGAATGGCTGTAAGCTTTATTATTGTTTATTGTATATGAAGTTATCTTTTCAATTTTAAACTCTAAATAGACAAGTATATGCTAGTAAAAAACAGAAAGAGAATACTTCTCTATACACAACTGCATAACTGTGTGTGGTAGTGTAAACGGAGCTGCTGAAGTGCAATGTGAGAAGGGAGTGAATTAATGTGCAATTTATTTCACTTCTAGTGAAGTTCTTAGACAGTGAGCTTACGATAATTTCATGCATCACAGAAAAATGTATTTTGCTGTATTACAGCGAATTGAAAAAAAGGTCTTTTCTTATATGCATGTTATTGCTATTAGCCAAAATTTTCAAACATACTCCCTTAATGTTAGGCTTACATGGTGATTTCAGAGCTGTCAAGCCGCTTAAAGATTTTTAGTATGCTGCATGTTTTTTTCCCATTTCAAGCAGTTTATTGGTGTTTCAGATCCCCCTGAAAACAACAACTGCTTTAAGTCCCTGAAGAATATGACTGTAGGAAGAGAGGACCAGCCCAGGGAAAATCTGGGACACGCGATATTCTGGGGATAATAATTTGGCAGGCTTAGTGATTTAGGTTTTAATGAATAGGATTTGGTTTCTAAATAGGAGGGGGTTGAAAAATGCTCGGAGAACGCACTCATACTGCTCTGAATGACCTCATGAAAGCAGAAAACCTAGACATATGTGTCACGGGATACGGTAACGGGTTGGGGGGGGCGGGGGGGAAATCCCAGATGGCACTGCATGTGCACAATGGACTCTGCAGTGGGAGGAAAGGGGCTCAAGAGGGGAGAGAAGAGGGTGAGGGGAGCCCCCTTCCATTACTCTAAGCTTTCCCCATTTTCTAGCCAGCCTTGCTCCTAATGCAATATTCATCACCAGATCATAAACGACCAAATGACAGCCCTCTCTGTGCTCCTGTGGACTGCTTCGTCGGCTGCGCCAGATGAATGTCCTAACTGTTTGTTTCCTCTAAAACCATATGCCAAAGGCAGCAAGCATGAGGATGTTGGGCACTGGGAATTTTGTTGCAAGCATGCGAGATGATTCATCCCAATGATTATTGAACGCCACAGTCGCCATCAGTTTGCCTGCGTGGTGTGACATGAAAAGGTTGTCACTCCTGTCGCTGCTGCGTCTGTGCAGGATCGAGTACAGCCTGGTCCAAACAGGAGGCCTCAGGCTGTAGGAGCTTGGCTGTGTGTGGAGAGTGGTGTAACCTAGACCTGGGAATGCGGTTAGTATAGTTAGGTCCTCAAAAAGCAAGAGGTAAAGAAGTCGTTTGAACCTGTTTCCTCTCCTGACTACTCAGGGTACTGAGTTCATTAATTCATATGTACTTAAGAACATATGTACGTATCTGCCGTAGTTGTTATGCCACTGAAGGCTGTGGAGCTTTTGAGCTGGTGGTAATTTTGCATGAGTGGGCCTGGGTAGGTCCCAGTGAAGTCACTAGAAGATGTTCTTCAACTTCAGAGAACATGTCAGGCGTGTGGTAAGGGCTACCAAACAGCCATTGCGAAGTGGCTCTTTGCGGAGCAATAGAAAAGCTGAGATTCCATACAGAATTTGAGCCATCTCCTAATGAAGGGAGCCCTGTTGTTGCAAAACCAGAAAATACTTGTTAAAAAAAAACCAACTTCATAGAATATTTTTACATACAGAAACGGTGCTACAAAGTTTACAGGCTATCTCCATGATTCAGGGTTTGATGTTCATCCCACAGCAGACAGTGGTGACTTCACCACCTCAGGCTAAGAGGGAAAGGCAGCTGCCTGCTCTGCTGCCTGAGCAAGGGGGTTTTGTAGCCACTGCAGGAGAAATCTCAAATTGTAGGTTCAGGCCTGATAGGATAAAATCCTTTTAGTGCCAAGGATTTGGTCTAGAATGCTGCTGCAATGCAAATGAAGAATTCCTTTCTTCCCAGAAGTCTCTGCAGCTGGTTATTTTTAATTAAAAAAAAAAAAGAAAGTAAGAAAGTCTTAATCTGTTACTGATGTCCAGCAAGTAGCTTCAAAAAAACAGGGGGCAAACATTTGTGAGGGAGAGGGCAGATGGTATGCAGTACTAGCGAGCAATTCTGTTATTTCCATTTTGTATCAAATTAAATTATTATGGCGCCTCGTGTGATCTCATAAACAGGATTGTTCCTGTGTAAGCAGAAGGAGATGATATCATCCTGAGCATGCACAGTCAATTTGGAAGGATGCCTTCAACACACTTTGAATTCGGTTATGTTCGTAAGATGTGGAATTTGCCTTTCCTAAAAGGAAGGATAAACTGTAGAAAGTGGAATAATGTCTTTTTAGGAAAAATATACTACCTGATATCTGCTTGCTGATTTGTGTGTGAGTGGCAGGAGGGGAGATATACCAAGCCACAAAATATCCTTTTAGAGAGCCGTTGATATTAAGTTTGCATCCCAAACCCAAAAGACTGTTTTAGTATTGTAGTTCATTTGCCAGTCTAGGAGATGAACAAATTTTTGTTTCAAACCTCTAGATCCAACATGTGGATTTCAGGCCAAAATTTTTTTCCCTTCTTGACATATGTAAGTGTAGCTGTGTTGAACTTGTAGCAGCAAAACCCCATGAGAGAAGGACCAGGTCCAGGACCTTCCTAACCCCTCATGGGCCAGAAATTTGTGGCATTCCTACTCCCCCTGCCCTCCGAAATTTGTCTCTGATCTAGTCTATGGTAGATGGGTTTTCAGCCTCATGACCTTTGCTTTCTCCACCTGCCCAAATGCTGCTGAATTGAATTTATTTTGGCCAGATAACAGTTACTTTCTCATTTAGCCACCACAGAGTGAGATGCTGGTGTATTTTAGATAAAGATCTACCTTTCTTGCCCTGACAGCATTGACAAAGCCGTAATGGTGCTGAGGGGGAACATGTAGGTTCAAAAGTGGTTTGATGTTGTTTTGCCAGTGGCCTCTTTCAGGGGTCTTGATGAGTGTGGGATGAGTGTGCGAGCAGGTCAGGTGTGATACTGCGCGTGGGGTCTCATTGCTGAGCTTCATCTGTCCTCTAAAAACGTGAGGAGAAGGTTAACTTCTCTCCTTCGCTGTAAACCTGGAACGAGACTGCTCTAACATACTTGCTCCAGGTTTTTGGATGTGAGCAGAGCTTATGTGAAACACACGACAATAACCATTTTCTTTGACAAATCTAGGGTCTTTAAAAAAAACAGGTAACGTGGTTTTCTGTGACTTTGTTTTCTTCTGGAGCAAAGCTCTTTGCTATGGACAAAGAAAGGGAGATGTGAGAGTGGGTGGGGAGAAGGAATAGAGAGTCCTTCCTTACATGTTTAATTCAAACCCTAGGTGGAGTTTGAGCTATCCAACCTTTCTTAACACCTGTGTGTCTCCCTGTCAATGTCCTTCTCAACCCCTCCCTTGGTTTGGTAAAGTTATGTCGTTTCAGTTCTGAAACTACAATGTGTTTTTCTGGGCTCTTATTTTTAAAGTTAAATGACTGAAAGTGCTAAACTAAAACTTGCTGGTGACACTGACTTTTTACCACCTGAAATTGGCAGTGATCACCAGACCAGAAATGGAAATTGGCAGGTACCACTGGATGTACAGGAGTTCAAGGCCACACCGGTACCATCATGTGCCAGCATTGAGAGGCAATGTTAGTCCTTTGGGGATTCAAGGTAAATAAAGGGCTGGGTGAAAGGGAAATGGAGAGTTCAGAAATGGTAGTAGCATAAATCTAATGCTTTGCACTAGTCCTAACAATTTAAGATAAATGTTCTTCTATTTTTCTTGTTTTGTTTGTTAAGGCTGTAAGGAATCTAGTTCTTTCATGTGAATACTTGACATAAATTTAAATTTGGTTGTTAATGCTTGAAGGACAATAATGTGTGGCGAGGAACACCTCCCTTGTAACTGTGCTGCCTGATTGCTTCAAAACCGTTTACAGGTGAGTCGGGGTAGCGTGGGGTTTGTATGCAGATGCATCTATCAAACTGATCAGCCACAAACGCAGTAATTGACCTGAAAGCAGTGACAGCACATCTGATTTGCTGGTCTCCTACAATATGCTTCCTAGATGACATTCCATGGTTTTCCTTTGTATTTTTCCCTTGCTAGAAGCAGTAAGTGCATACGTCACAGTCTAACGGAGGATTTCAGCTGAAGCTTTGAAAATGATTTGGTGATTCTTTACACCTGTCCCTTCAATACCTGGCTTGAGGCCTCAGAAAGATCCTATTTTGTTTTTCTGGAGCTTCATTTTAAGAGTTTGGGGGGAATTTAGTTTTGAAGCATCTCAGGCACCTGAAATCAAGCACACGGTTGATTGCTTTGGAAAATTCCAGTCGGACTGAGGGTTAACACAGCGAAGGATGCAAATGCTGAGAGATAGCATTTGCAGCTAGCTCTATCCAGCATCCTCTTCTCTTTATGGAGCTGATTGACTGAAGCCTGCTTGACAGCTTGTTTGCTGGAGATGCCTGCCTCCGCATCGGAGACTTCTAACAGCAACTGCAGGGAGATATTCACCAAAGCTTGCTGCCTAATCCTTCTCTTTTCCATTATATTTTCACACGTTTGTTCTTTAGGATTCAAATGTTTATGTATTTCAAAATGGCTTTTTTTTTTCTCGTGGTGAAAACTTAGGTTGCAAATCATGATCACCATCTTCAATATCAGTATTCATTTTGGCTATATTTTATGACAAATCACCTGGGTGACAGACTCAGGGCTGCCAGAAGACAGTCCCAAACTTCAGATCAGTGCACGTGGCATATTTTATACACGGGAGAAATAGGAGCTTGAGGAAGGAGCGACAGATGATGAAAGCTGCCTTCCTGGGAAGGAGGACACGGAGGGAGCAGGCCAGGTGCTTTGTTATCAGGGTCTTCTGCCCCCCAGTGATGAGACACGTCTGTATGTGCTGGCACGGATGAGCCAGAACGCAGAAGAGACGCACAGCCTTCTGTCACAGCAGCTGGGAGTCTGGCACATAAAATGGTGCTAGAAACCCTTGTTTCAGCAACTGAACCCTATGCAGGCTGCCTTGGGAAGCTTCCTGAAGTTACCATGCGGGTAAATGTGGTGCCTGTCATGGAGGAGTTGAAGATGTGAGCGTTCTTGCTGATGGAGGTAAAAAAAACCAACTCACCAACAAGGCCCAGAAATACCAATTCAAGGGAAGACGTTTTAAATGGCTGCGCTTAAGGAAATGAAAAGGTTTCTGGGCAGCAATGAAACTGCTCTGAACAGGTCTTGAGTAAGATGAATCTGCCAATGATGGATTAGCCACAGTGAAAATACTGGTCTTTGCTCCTGTCCCTTAGATCGGAGGGAAAATGTCACTTCAGTCACAACGCAAGTCACGGCTGTAACATGCCTGCTTCCATGCTGGCATACAGCTCCCCACTGCTGGGCGGCATTGGCTGCTGTGCTGAGATAAACTCTCACTTTCTTTTGACGAGCCACGTTATTTCTTGGATGCCTTTGCCATGCGGGTATTTCTACTTTGCCTCCTTTGTCAGTGTCCAAATGGACATCGCTAGGAGAGCACTTCTGTGGCAGTCCTGGTGGCATCCACCTCTTCTCCCAGGGTTTCCACATACAACATGATCTCCCCTCCCCATTTTAAGCTTTAATCCAGCACTTGAGCAAGACAGGGGAAGAGTCAGCGTGGGATACTGACTGCGGTGCTGGAACCAAGACATCCCCAGAACACCTGCAAAATTAATGAGCCTTTCAAAACGCCTAAACCATTTTTTTCCCAGGAAGCAAAGTACCGTCTTTTTCTTTAGTAAGAGAAACTTAGCAATGGTTGTTTAACATGAGGTTAACTGTAGGCAGTTTTCCAGGCTGGGTGGGCGTTGTTTGCTTTATGGGAATCTTTTTTTTTTTTTTCTTTCCCCTTAACTTGCTTCCCCCAGATGCTGGGGAGGTGTTTCAGCTGCTTTGTGAGCACATAAGGGCATGCGAATGTGGAATATCTCATCGAAACAGCCTGTTCCCTTACTGCAGCGAGCTTAAATTTTGAAAATGGTGTGGTGGGGACTCAGCTGGGGGAATACCTGCATGAAAGCTGTTGCAAGGCAAAGGACTTCTGCAGTTGTGGCTTGGGTTTCTTACTGCTCCTCTAGTTCCATGGTTGGGTAAACATCTGGGAAGATCTTGACAGCTTCAGTTATCTCTGAAATGGGGAATTTACCTTCTGAATCTTAGATTGGCCAGGCTGAAATCCCCCCACGCACTGTTTTTGGCCTTCAGCTCTAGGGAGACAGAGGTTGGGTTTCTGTTTGCTCCTTTGTAGCTAGGGAGGAGTCAACTGGGGAAGTGGTCGGTAGCAGTGACTGAAATCCTGTGTGACAAAAGTCTGGCTGTGAGTGTGGAGGCTGATGGAGAGTGAGGTGAGTTACAGATGCCAGAAAGGTAGAGCTCAGAGTCTCAACTCCAGTCCTCCAGGTAAGATGCTCACCTTTGATTAAAGTCAGCCTTAAAAATTATGTCGGCCAAGTACAGGTGGGTCTGGAGGACGGTTGCATCAAGGAAACTCAAATATCCTTACAGAAGGTTGCACAGAACTGCTGTAGTAGCCCATGGGACTGAAATGCTCAGGTGATTTTGTACTCACCCCAGCAAGCTTGTCTGGTGGACCTTCAGGCATTTTGAACATCTTTGGCAGCCTGCTCATTGCTTCATCTGTTTTATGTTTTTGGCCTGAGTGAAAAGGGCTGGCACCTACTAAAGCAGCAGTTCTTCCATGTTGACCCTACTGAGTGTTCCTCCAAGAAGAGAAAAATAGGTGAAGCAAGGGGAGTGAGGTCAGGGTGAGGGCAGAAAGGAGGCATGTCTTCAGACACACTGGGCAGTGAGTTGTTGATACGTCAGCTGAGATTTCCAGCCACAGTTTGGACCAGAGGCTGCCCTTGCTGGTGCAATGTGTTTGCACTTTGAGTTCTGCCTGTCAATGAGTCCTTCCACATGCTCAGGCTGTGCAAAAGTCCCAAGGGTTATTTTGGGTAGTAAAACACTAGAATGAGTCTCCAGGAGGAATAATGCCAAAGCTTCTTTATATGAGAAGAATTTTTTTTAAATCATCTACTTAATTTTTTTCTGCAGGGGTGGCTTACAGCTAAAAAATATCCATCCTCAAGGATTCCCACGTAGACCTGTTGGAAATAAGACCTTCTCCAAACTATAAATTAGATAGTTTTTTTTCTGCCGTGGTTTCCGCTGTTTTGTGGGCCAAAAGTAAAACAGAGAAGACATGAATTGTAATAAAGTTTTGCCTGACCTTTGTCGAAGAGCAATAAAGCTGGACAAGGGCAGTTCTCTCGTCCCACTGTCTCGTAGGGCAGCGATGTTCTTCCTGTGCAGGTCTGACTCCTTGCTCTCACCCAGCAGATGGCTGGGATGGGCGCTTGCAATAAACACGGAGGTAGTGATTCATATTCCATAGATTGCTCTGTCTGAAAAAGATGCCTTCAGAACACCTGTGAGCTTTAATAAGCCTTGCTGAGGCTGGGAGTGATATAGATGGGGAGTGTGTGCATTTCAATAAATTTGAAGATAAATTAGATAAGGCCTGTAAAAGACCATTTGGATCATCTGTCCTTGCATGAAACAGGTTTCATTCCTGCAATGGGAATGCTAATTTTTTTTCCTATAAGAAGTGCTGGTTTTCGCCTGAGATTTGAAGGAAAAAGGGGGTTATGTTTACTGCTGTCTGTTCCTAGAGTCTTCTCTGTGTCATTTAACAGCATCCAGAAGAGAGAAATCTTGCCTTGGTAAAATAGCCTTTTCTGCAATTTGAACATCACGTTTTCTTCAGAGAAAGGAAAAAATTTAGCTTTTTCTGTTGATGAACATCGATAATCTCTGCAAGGATTCTTTTTGTTAATCGTGTTAGAAAAAATTGCACTTGATTTTAAACCTATGCTTACTGTGTTTTTGCTGGAGTATTAGGAGCAGCTTATTATCATTATTCATACGGTACCACAGAGATACTTGGTGCTTTGTGGATTTACAAAGGAGTCTGCCAGTGATGCTTCTAGGCTGTGAGATGCTTGTTGTTAGTGTGCACCAGTTCTCCTGATTACTCTGCGCTTGTTCCAGCCCAGGAGGCATGAGCAAGGAAGGGCTTTTACTTCTATGCTACACAAGAATATGGAAGGATCTAATGAAGTTTAAAGATGGCAGACTTAAAACTGATAACAGACAATTAATAACTTCTCAGAAGTGGGGGACTGTATGGCAGTGCTGCAAGCAAATGTCTTCTATATGTAGCAGGAGTATCTGGAGAAGTTGTAACTAAAGCTGATAACCTTCAGAAAGGAGCTACTCGTTGAGTACTTCTTAAATAGTAGAGATTGGGATGAGATCTGCTGAATGAATGGGACTACCCCAGATCTCATAGCATTTCACTTGAATGAAGCATCTTGTGCTCGCCACTGTGAAGGGTGAGAGTGGTGGTATTGATGGATTTCATGTCTCATCCTTTGTGGCAGCCTTGATGGCTGTGGTTTCTAAAGGTTGTGTCTTCTCCATCACAACTACTATGCTGGCTACGAAAGCCTATTTGTTGCTTTACAACTCTGGAAGAGGGGGATGCAAATGCAGGGGGGAGATTACCTGATTTAGCTAGACTAAAGTATCCTCACATTAAGTTTTCTGGCTCTCGTGAAGAGATCATTTTCAGTATAGGTTAATTCCACAACTGATTTGGAGAGGACAAAAAGACAAAATTAGAGAATGTTGAACTTGGAAGGAAATTTTTGCTGGAAGAGCATTAAGAGATTTGTGGGAGGAAAATAAAGCATTTTCTGTTGAGCTCATCATTTATTTAGTCTGTTTAATGTACTTAATCAAAAAGTGTGGTGAGTATTTATTGTAATTAATAACAGAGGTTTTAGCTTTGTGTCATGTTTAGTTAATCAGCAAAATCTAAGATGAACAGGAATAGGTAAAGATAGATCTTCAACAAAGACTTCCAAGTGATTTAACACACAGCCTTTTTATTTTAGTGCCCCTATTAAAATGTGGAGAGAAATTTGTCACATGCTTTAAACTAACCCTTGTAAGATTAAATGTTTTATCTTATTGTACTTTTGCCACTGACCCTTGGCTGCTGGTGTGGGTGATAGATGTGAGAAGTTATCTTACTGCCAGCTACTGGCTTATTCTCACACAGGAAAGGAGGAGGTAAATTTTTGCTTCCAATGTATTAGTGCATTCCTGCATTCCTCGCTGCTTCTCCTGCAGCTGTCAGTCGTGCTGTAAGGTATGAACATGTACATCCTAGTGTGCATAAGCCATTCAGAATGGAGATTTTAAAAAATACAGTAGGTGGCAGCAAGTAAAATTGGCATTTGCTTCCACTGACATAAAGATTTTCTGACAAAGACCCATGGTGGTTTAGGACTCCCATGGTATTATGTACACTTGGTATTGGGTAATCTTCAGCACTGGGGAAACTGAGGTGAATGTAAAGTGTTGAGTTCTCCTCTTATGTTTATTTGTGAATTGGAAGTAATGCTCCCAACAGCTGGCTCCCATAGATGTGTAATAATGTGCCTGGTTTACATGCAATGGCTGCATTTAAGATGTTATCTAGTGCTTTTTCTTTCCTTGGGTCTTTTGCAACCTTCTTCTTCATTAAACAATTCCTCCACGTGTGCTCCTTGAGCTGTGGTGCTGAAGCCAATAGAGATTGTGTTCCTGTGGCAGCACGTGCAGTGTCATTTCTACCACATATTAACTGGACAGGTGTCCAATATGCCAAGATTTCTAAAAACACATTACACAATTACAGGAAGTAAGGGATGAGAAAAAACGGTGCCCATTGCTTCATCTTTCAGAACAGCAAGACAGATTTTTGGGAGGAGAAGAAATGAAACTTCTAAAGAAGAGAGACTGAGAACAAACTCAGAAAACAGCCACGGGAGGTTTAGCTCCCTGAAATGGAGAGCTTTTCTAACCTTTCAGGTTTTCTTTGTTGCTTGGGTTTTTGTTCCATAGTGATCTTGACTATGGGATCAGTGGTTCAGACGTGAGATACATTGAGGCACTTGTTCAGCCTAGGAGGAGTTTGGGATATTAGAGGACAGGCTGGTTTTCTGTCCAGGAGGTGTGGACACTCTTCCCTTACATCATGTTTTCTGCGCTTTGCTTTGAGGGATGACTTTGTGAACGTCTGTCTGTCTCAGCTTTTCAAGTCTGGGCTCCAAGAGCTGGTGTGTGAACTTCCTAGAGCAAACCCTGGGAATATGCAAGACAGCTGCCTGATCCCATTGCATTGTCTTTTGTCATTTCCAAAGCACAGATTTTGTCGTTCCATTCTATCTTGACCTCTGTAGGATGAGTTAGAGTCTGGGAATTGCTTTGCCTTTTTTTTTTTTTAAGGCTGCTTTCCATTACTTCTGCATTACCTTGCTTTTCTGAGTTTCAATCTTAAAGCCATACTTAAAGTACCAAAGAAGGTTTAGCCACACAATTGCCGCTTGACATGGGAAATTGAATGGCTAAGCCCCTGCATGTATGCAATAGCCCGTACACTGCTGGGTAGATTGTATAATTGTTCTTCATACATTAAGCAACCAATTGCCGATTTGTGTACATATGTAGGTTCATCCTTTACCAATTTCCTGTGACTGATAGTTTCCAGGAGATTAAAAGAATAGCCGGTTCCTGTTTTTTCTCTTCTCTTTATTTTTGTCCTTCAGCAAGAATATTTGTGTGTGTATGTGTGTGTTTAATAGCATTCATTCCCTGGAGAATAATCTCAGTCCTTGTTTTAGCTGGCCTCCTTCTGAGAGTGTGTTAAATCTGTAGCCAAGATCACAGGCAGCTCTGGGCAAATCATTGGGCTGTTATTAACCTGCCTCCATGGCAACTGCTGCTCGCCAGCCTGAGGACAAAAAATGTTTTTATTCTGCTGAGTTGCACAAAAGGTTCTAGTGATGCCTTGCACAAAATGGCCATTGAAAGGGGAGATGCAGTGATGTGTGTTTGCGCTGTACAGTTTCATATTTAAATCGTTTTATGCTGTTGTGTTGGAAGTGGATATACAGCTGAAAAGTTCACCGTGTTGGCTGTACAGAAAGTAAAAACTAGCAGAAAGTTGGAACTAAGCTTATTTTAATGCTACTTGTTTTTGTCAGCTTGAGCTCCCAGGCCTTCAGCCTGCGGTTATCTGCAATGCCTTGGCAAGTTGCTTTGTGACCATGAACTAGGCAAACATCATGGTGGGTTTTCAGTTGTACTGTATGAAGATACATGCTGACTTGGGGTTACATAAAGCATGTTTCCTGGAAGCCTTTGATTTTTTTTTTCAGAAATCCTCTGATTTGCTTCAGTGCTTGTTTGGGAAGCTTGGTGAGTCTATCTTAGTGCTTGATGAGCTTCGCGTTTTAGCTGGTTTTGAAAGCTGCTCCCGGCAGTACTGTATTAAGCTGGCTTTATACCAAAATTACAAACCCAGCTATATTGCTCAGGCTAGGTATGGATTTAAGCTGCTCATAAAGAGGGTTCACAGTGGGATCTGTGGGGGGTCAGCGGGATGGGGTTGTATCCCACAGTTAGTTACCCTCCGGCAGGAGGCTGTGCAGCTCTGCTGTCGGTTTGGGTGCAGAAGGACTACTGGATGACAGGGATGGATGCTGTCTCTTGGAAAGGTGCTGGTTTGGGATGCTCCCTGGGCTTGCAGCACACTATTTCCCAGTGAACTGAAGTCCCTCTACTTCCTCTTTTAGTCTAGGTGCGAGGGCAAGTAGTTTCTGCGGTTCCACATCTGGGCAGTTTTCTCTGCCTCTGTCAAAATAGTGTGGTTGCTTTAGACACCTCTTAGGGCCTCCTTTGGCCGTGGTCTGCACTGATAAAGCAAAGGCCGCCCAGGTACTCTGGTACCTTTTTACTTGGGCTGTAGAGGAAGATACAAGAGCATGGCCACAAAGGTGCTACGTGCAGCTGCCGGTGGCTGGGAGGCGTGAGGGGGTTTGCCACTCTCAGCTTCTGTTGGAGGGCCCGTGGGTTAGTGGCAGGTGTTGCCGTGTGTTTGGGTAAGGGACCCAATAAACTCGCCAGGGTGAACGTTCTGTCGGTGGCCTGGAAAGCTGGCTGCGCGGTGTGGAGTACCGGGAGGACACTTGCCTACTTGTGGGGGGGTTAATTGTCAATCTAAAAAAGGTCAATACCATTTTTTAGAGTTTTGTCGCAGGCTGCCCCCAGCTTTTAAAACCAGCAGCTTTTTTTTTTTTGGACCTCATGGGTCTCTCGGCTTTGCTTCCAGCTGGTTTTATTTCCTACCTCTGACGGGATCCTTCTGCGAAGCAATCTGTGGATCAGCACGATGAGGTGATCAACCTCCTCCACACCGAGCGGTCACCGTCTTGCGTGGGAGCGTGGCCCCAAAGGCCATTCCTTCTGCGCTGGGCTGAGGCCGCATGTGTGTGTTGAGCGTTGCCTGCCGGATCGGGGCGTCGCTACTCTTGGATAATCCTTCACTGCTAATCCTGTGCCAGGTGCAGGCGTTTCTTGGATTAACGGCTGGAGGTTTGGGCCTGACCCGGGAGCAGATGCTGCGGAGGCGAGCCAGCCTCCCGCGTGCGGCTGCCCGTGCCTCTGGCGTGTGGCTCCTGAGCTGCACAGGCAGGTTGCCCGAAGCAGAGGATCGCTCTGCAAGGTCTGGTGTCTGGACTTGACTCCGGACCTCTGTGATAAGATGAAAACCAGAGATGATTTCCTCTGGTAGCGCACGTTCGGGTTCTGTTTGCCCCGTCACTGCTAAGCGGCAGTGTTTGCTCATCGGGCAGGATTATTGTGATGAAGATAGTTCCTACTGAGTGGACTCCAGCTGTGGGCTTGACTATAAAAGCTTCCAAGGCTTGCTTCTGTACAATTAAATCTTGTCTGCACTTAGCAAAGTGGCCTTTCATAAGTCGTTTTGGTGGTGATAGCTTCTTAAGCCTGACTAGGACACTTGCTCGTGACTCTCTAAAAGAAGAGTTTCCCACTTATGAAATGAGAAAGCTTTCAATTATCAGATGCATATTATTCCCCAGTGCTTTGCGGAAGTGCCTGTTCTGCAACTCATTCATTAGTGGAAAAGGGAGGGGGATAAAAATAAACTTGCCTCATGTGGCGGATGGAGACTTGCTGATCTTTGTGAGGAATTTTTGGGGTGGGAAGATGATGTGATGTGATGTACATCCTCGCCAGCTGCTTCCCTGCCTTCCAGTGCTTTGTCCGTGTAGTCCGTTCCTGTAGAAGCAGCGGGCTGTTCCTGCAACGTGCGATGCTGGTGGCTCCATTAAGTGTTGTCCTAATGGCTTGTGTTTTGCGCAGTTGTATGAAATGCACATTAATGGAGACAGCTTAATGCCATCACCCTAAAGTAATGAATTGGTATGGATTGCCATTACCATTATAGCGCAGTTAAAAGCTGTGTTTGTTGCCGATTTACATTTCCCAGCTCTGCAAGCAGATGGGTTTTCAGGCCACACGGTCGAGAGGAACCTGGCAATTCAGCTGCAACCTCCTTATTACAGCGTTTGTAGAACAGCAGTTCTGGGGGGGGGGTGGGTGGTGGTGTTTTGTTAACTCAGACTGCTTAAATGATACATTTCATTAAAACTGTGATTATGCTACTGCAGACTGTATTCGGGGGATCACTGTAAATCCGGTGTATCCTATAAAGCTGGAGATGTATTGTCTGTCTAATACAGCTTCATCTCACTGCTCCCGATAACAATTGCAACTCTGTGGCCCTCGTTCAATTTTTCTGTTGTTAAACATATCTGTATCCCTATAACCTCATACAGATTTCTACAAAAAGACACTTGGGAGCCACGGGAGAGTGCAGGGTAGTTAAGTTTTGCAGACCTAAGCGTGTTCCGTTTCCAACGGAAATGCAAACTATCCCTTACTTTTCCAAAAGGCTTCATTGCCTTCAGTATTTGCTCCTCTGGCTTCTTGAATGGAGCCGGGGAAGCTGGTGCTCCTGCTGTTCGTAACGCTGAAATGTGGTGAGCTCTGCATGAGCAGCTGAATTGCAGCGGATCACTTTAGACAAGTGATTTTTTTTTCTTTTTCCATTTCATAGACTGTCTCATCGATCTCCTCTTGATCCTGTAGAGATAGGAGCACTCAGCCCACTTTCTGGGCTTTCAGTCCATACCAACAGATCTGTAGGTCACTGCTTTAGAGGGTGATGCTGTCTTGCACCACCTATAGATTTTTTGCTTAGCCTGTCAATGCCTGGGCCTTTTAGTCCCTGTGGCTTTTACCAAGTGGAGGACAGATATTTTTTTCCTCATGAAGAACGGATATTCTTTTCCTCATAATTTGCTTTTTTGCTCATAATGGGTTTTTTTTTGCTTTCTCTCTTCTGCATAGGTTGCTTTGAATGTTGCATTAAGTGCCTAGGAGGAGTGCCATACGCTTCGCTCGTGGCAACCATTCTCTGCTTCTCGGGGGTAGCGTTGTTTTGTGGCTGCGGCCACGTGGCGCTCACGGGAACCGTGTCTATCCTCGAGCAGCACTTCTCCACGACTGCCAGTGACCATGCTTTGCTGAGTGAAGTGTAAGTATGCCTCCCATTTCCATTATTCCACATAACACCCTCATGCTAAATGCGTAGAGATGGATTCAAACCTCAGCCTTCATCCCTGCATATTAGGTTGCTTCTTCGTCCAACAGCACTCAGTGGTTTTTTTGGTGCTCGTGCACAACCAACCAGTGTATCCTTCTTAACCTGTTTATATTAGCACCAATGCTATTTAATATCTTCATCAGTGCCATAGGCAGTGGGATTGAGTGCACCCTCAGCAGGTCTGCAGGTGGCACCGAGCTGAGTGGTACAGTTAGTTCACTTGAGGGGTGGGATGCCATCCACAGGGACCTTGACAGGCCTGAGGAGTGGGCCCCTGCAAACCTCAGGAGGTTCAACAAGGGCAAGTGCAGGGTCCTGTACCTGGGTCAGGGCAATGCACGGTATCAGCACAGGCTGGTGGATGAAGGGATTGAGAGCAGCCCTGCTGAGAAGGACTTGGGGGTGTTGGTGGATGAGAAGCTCAACATGAGCTGGCAATGTGCACTTGCAGCCCAGAAAGCCAATGGTATAATGGGCTGCATCAAAAGAAGGGTGGCCAGCAGGTGGAGGGAGGTGATTCTGCCCTTCTACTCTGCTCTGCTCAGACCCCACTTGGAGTACTGCCTCCAGCTCTGGAGCCCCCAGCACAAGAAAGACGTGGACCTGTTGGAGCGGGTCCAGAGGAGGGCCACAAAGATGATCAGAGGGCTGGAGCACCTCTCCTATGAGGACAGGCTGAGAGAGTTGGGGTTGTTCAGCCTAGAGAAGAGAAGGCTCCGGGGAGACCTTACTGTGGCTTCCTAGTACCTAAAAGGGGCCCACAGGAAAGACGGAGAAATGCTTTTCACCGGGTCCTGTAGTGACAGAACAAGGGGTAACAACTTCAATCTGAAAGAGGGTAGATTTAATGCTTACTGGTGACACAAAGTTTGAAGGGATGACAGGAATAGTGGGGAAGTGTCATTCTGTACATCCTCCCTTAGAAGAAGGTGGACTGTGGTTGCACAGATGAGGGGGGGAAAAAAGAGAAAAGACTGGAAAGAGCTTAAATGTTTGTCTCTGTAACTGTAGACTTTGGAAATAACCTCTGGTGAAACTAAGTGGGGCTTTTGTGTTCCCGAGGCATCTTTATGACCCCAGAGAAAGTCCTGGAGGCTGCATCAGGGCTGGTGCCCAGCGCCCAGCCCCGCTGGCGTGAGCCTCTCCATCCCCTCGACACCGAGGGACATGCAGGTCCCAGGCTCTGGGCCAGTGCTCTGAGCATGCTGCGCGTATGAGACCCTTCCAGCTGAAACCCCCAGGCTTTGAAAAGGCTTTTGTCTGGTGGCAGTGAGGAATTTTGCACCAGTTGTGATTCACCATGGTGCGTTTTGCTTACCTGCCCCTAAGACCCAGGTTTTAGGGCATTACCTGAAGACCTTGGTATCAGGGTCCAACCCGACACACTTAATTCTCCTTTTTTTTTCTTTTTTCTTTGTCACTGACTCCCTTTATATGCGTGTGGACACGGACCTGCCAGCTCCCATGTACAACTGACCCCTTCCCATCCCCGGGCATCACCGGTGTCAGTCCCACAGCACCATTTTGGGGCTCCCCTCCCTTTGCAGGACCCTCTGTGCCCAGACGTGCCACATGGCTTTGGGACAGGGGGTCACCCCCCCCACCAGCTGTGGCTGGGCACCCCATCCCCAGCTCCGGTGCATGAGCCACAGGGACCCTGCAGTTAGCCACAACATTTAGGGAGAAACTGTTAGCACCTCTTCTTCAGGCACCACTTATCCGGGCGTATAGCAATAGGACGAGGGGTAATGGTTTTAAATTGAAAGAGGAGATTTAGATTAGCTGTTAGGAAGAAATTCTTTCCTGTGAAGGTGGTGAGACACTGGAACAGGTTGCCCAGAGAAGTTGTGGATGCCCCATCCCTGGAAGTGTTCAAGGCCAGGCTGG
>JAOXNO010000001.1:131451165-131518405 GCA_028565335.1 Limnodromus scolopaceus
ATGGGGCTTTGAGCAACCTGCTCTAGTGGGAGGTGTCCCTGCCCATGGCAGGGGGGTTGGAACTAGATGATCTTCAAGGTCCTTTCCAACTCTAACCATTCTATGATTCAGCAACTGAGTCACGAAACACCCTGTTCTTCCATCAGCCTTCGTTTGAGCGAAATTGAAGAAATTGCAAAAGCAGCCATAACAGGCAACAAGTTTGAAGTTTTGGAGAATTGTTGACAATGTTTCTTGTCAAGTCAGCATCAGCAGCTGGGGAAATGCATAATTCCTACTAAAGCACCTGAGTATTCAGGCTTGGTGGAGACCTAACAGGAAAGGCAAGGGAGAAGAGGTGCAAGGAGGGGGCAGTTAATTTAAGACCACATAAACATAAATGAAAAATAGGCTAGTAAGGCACCCTTTGGAATATTTTTTAACAGGGTCTCATATTACTAATTTCTGGTAACGTGCATTGAGTCCCTTTTTGACTCTTAATGATGATGTAATGCACTCTTCTATGCCTTCTCAAACCATGACTTAATTTTTTCATGCTTTACAGCACAGATGCAACAGATTCATCCTGTTATTTTTAATCAGTTTGGAAAACAAACATAACACTTCCCACATAAAATTTTAAATGAGCAATATTCTATTTTGGTACAAGGGATGTGCTGTCTCTCTGGACAACATTTAACTATGTAAATGGTAGTCATCAATTTTCTTTAAGCTGAACCACGCAGGTGTTCCTTGGAGATCTGTGCTAGCAGCTACTTAGTGGAGAGTGGTAAGAATTGAAAAAAACATCTGAGGAAAAATATATTTATCCTTAGAAAACTGACAGTATGGATGTATAAAATTAACCTCTCTGTTCTGTGAATACCTTCATCCAAAATAACCATGCCAACAATCAAATGACTTTTAAGAAGGCGTAAGTTGTGGAGAAGTTGTGCTAATAACAAAGTATGACTTCTGGAGACCAGAAGTAGTGTTGTATGGAAGATCTGGCATTCTGGTCCTCCAAAACAATTAGCATCAGATACTCAATCTGATTATATTCAGAAATTATTCTTTCCATTTACCTATTCCAGCCAGAGTAAAAATACCGTAAGAGTGTCATTGCAGATGGGAGATTTTTAAGGAATCGAGAACTTTCTCAAATAATATCTGAGAGAAGTGCTTATACCGTGAGCCCTGAGCTCTTCTTCCTCTGGATGGTTCCAGAGTACCTCAGACGGAAGCATTTCCTAAATATTTCTTTCAGTTTTTTAAAATGTCATTACACTCCGGGGAGCTCAACACTGCTGTGACTTAGGGCACTGAAACCACCTGCTCACTTGGCAGTACCCTCCCAGGCTGTAGAGCAAGTCATTCCTCCCCAGGAGAAGTCACTGCACATTTGCTCAGTTTTTTTGTATCAGAAAAGTATCACTGAATTTACAGATTTTTGCAAACTACATTAACTGGATTTTAGAGGTGGAAATGGTGAATTTCGGGGACTGCTGCTTCCTTTTGCTAAGCCAAAGGAATCACCACAGAGCATGGCAGCTCAGCCAGTAGTTCAGCTCCAGCCTTTGCCATTTCAAAGCCCTGTGTTATCCCTCTCAGACATTCCCTGAATTAGGTTTCAGGCTCAATAATAAGGAAAAAAAAAATAAAAATCCCCATAGTGGAAGCATGAAAATTACAGCTTCATGTTGGTGACTAATGCCAGGCCGGGGTGTGTAAGAACTGCAGCCCAAACAGGGGATGCTGGAGCAGATGCAAGACTAATGCATCAGTATTGCTGACCTGCAGAAGCGGGGCGGTCGTACCAGTGCTCTCCTGCAGGCTGCTTGCTTAAAATGCATTAAGGAGCCTTAAACTGTATTTCTAGAAAAGGAGTTATCTCATACCTAGTACGATTTGGGAGAACGGACTTCATTTATGTAGGACTGAAATCTAATTATATCTTTTTTTCTTTTTCATTTTAGAATACAGCTAATGCAGTATGTAATTTATGGCATTGCATCGTTTTTCTTCTTATATGGAATAATCCTTTTGGCAGAAGGTTTTTATACAACAAGTGCTGTGAAGGAGCTGCATGGAGAGTTCAAGACGACAGCCTGTGGCCGCTGCATCAGTGGAATGGTGAGTAGCATCAGAAATGGGAAGAGTGGTCTTCGCTTGCTAAAACCTGTTGGGCCCAGTTTGACTCCTGTGTTTTTGAACAACAACGCAGTGCTGCCTTCTTTGTTTAACCCCTTGCGGGTGGTCAGAGACAATCCTCGTTGCGGGTCCTTCTTGGAACTTTGAGGAGGCTTGGTCAGATCCAAATTGTGCAGAGAAACTGTCAGGGCGCTACCACGGCCTCTCCTGTCAAAAGCTGAACCCACTGGTCTAAACCAAGTTGATGGAGACTGCTAATTTTAAAACACTTAATGCAAGACAAAATGAAATTTGTGCTTTTAAACATCAGCACGCTAGTGATGATTAAAGGCAGGCTGTAAAATGGCTGTAGTTTGCAGAGCTATTTAAATACCAAACTGTAATGCCTCTGACTTCCATAGTCAGTTCTGCTGGAGGATGTCTGGATCCCTCAGACAGACAGTAATGAATGAAGCTTTGCAGCGTCTCGAATCAAGTACTGCTGTCTTGCTTTTGCAGATAGCAAAAGGCATACAGATACAAGAGCGAGTCTTTTTCACAAAGCTGAAACACTTAAAGCCTTAAAGTTACAAGGCATCTTCCCTTCAGTATACTTCTGTATCAGAATGCAATTTTAAACAAAGTTTAACCAAAAATAAAACTTCAGATTCTCACCCACGTTGCCCCCTGGGGCGCACTCTGCAAGAACAGAAACCTAACTGTGTTTCTGAGACAGGATTTCAAAGCTATTTCTGAAATTCCGAATTCAAAGCTTGTAGTTATGGAGGAAGCTAAGCAGTATGACAGATCGCCCACGGGAAAGTGTGGGTGAAAAGAGAAGAGGCTTTTGATGTGATTGTTGCATTTTAATATACAATCTATATCCTGTACTTTAAAAATATGGACTTTCAGCTGGTTAAATACAAGAGAAATGCATGTTTATTTTCAAGAGGGTTAACAATTTTCCACTGTGCTGTTGGATACTTACTGAATTTTTCAAGAGCTAATGGAAGACATCCGATCACTTTCCAGTTAAGCAGCTATTCGCTTGCTCTCTTTCTAGCAAGCATGATCTTTGCTGAGGAGCAAATTTAGATCTAAAGCTGTGTTTTCCAAAGATCGAAAACGCAGTGGAAAGATACCCATATGTGCATCTCGTTAGTGCAGACAATTGCTCGTGCAGTTGAGTTTTTGCAGGCACATGATTGTCAGCTGCTTATACAAATACCAGGGTGACACATAGAAATATGACAGAAAAATGTGTTTTCATGTTTGCCCATATTTGTCCACACAACAAAGGAGGGAATTTAGCAGCTGAGTAACAGCTTGGAGCTCTGGTAAGACACATCAGTGTTTCACGGTGATAGTCACGCTGTCAAAACACCTATAGTCGCTGTGTGGTGGTAGAGCTGCGTAAAACACCAGGGTTAGAACAAGGTTTGTGAGGAGATACAGTATCTTAACAGATTAGTGGCTGCAGCTAGGTACAGAAAACAAGGTTTGGGACATACAGTGATATTTTTTTTGCCTCTTTGATCCTCTACTAGCTACTACTACTACCAGTAGTAGATCCACTACTACTCCTTTAGTAGGTCCTCTACTTCTTCCTCCATTACATTACCAAGCAAGGTCCTGAAAGGCAGTCCTGTCTATCTTGCATAAGGTTATCGCAGAAGAAAGACTTCCAGCTTTCCTAAGTTATTTGTGTTGGCTGTGGTAATGCAGAATAGCCATTTCCCACAGTTACCACATTAAATGTGAGAGTGAGCATGTTTTTTCCTGGCTATTTTAGGAGTTAAAGGCTTTGTGCACTTCCTCTCATGCACAGTTCCACACACACGTATGCAAACCCATATTTATGTATAGTGTATCTGTAGAAATCCTTTAAACTGATCCGCTTGGTCCTTACCAAAATCCAAAGAGAGAATGCTCGATCCTTGCATAAAACATACAGGTCTGGTGTATGGCGCTATCTGATACGGAATAGGGCATTTCAGTTCAGTTGTGTGTAAATTAAAGGCTAGGTGGGGGTTTTAGGGGCCTGAGTTTTGCAAGCACTTCCACCTCCCCAGGTACACCGCCTTTGTTGACTGCAAACCCTAACCAATCGCTCAACCTTTGCTGTAGTGTTTGAAGTGAGAAGTTGTGGATGCCCCATCCCTGGAGGTGTTCAAGGCCAGGCTGGATGGGGCTTTGAGCAACCTGCTTTAGTGGGAGGTGTCCCTGCCCATGGCAGGGGGGTTGGAACTCGATGATCTTTACGGTCCCTTCCAACTCAAACCATTCTATGATTCTAAGTTTTGGTCAGCGGGTTTGGAAAAAAAAAAACCTCTGAGGATGTAAACTTCCACCACTGCAGCACTAGTTCGGTCCATCAGTTCTGGGTCAGGCTGAGACAACCTCTCCCCCCAGAGCCCTTCCCATATTTGCTGTTGTTCTCTGTCACACAAGGTTCAAGTAAGATCAGTGCTTTACTGGAAGTAAAGCCTTTCCAGTCCACCTACAGTTAAATAACAGTGAAAAGGGAATACAAAAGATGGAGCAGCGTTCCCCCGCTTTTCAAGTAGGATCCAAATTCTCACCAGGAGGAGGGAGCTAGGAACAGATGCCAGAGCTGCTGTTTCACCATCAAACTTGGAAAAAGAGGAGGAAAAGGGAAGATGTCCAGTAGGAGGGGGAAACTGGAGATTTCCAAAGCAATGAGTGCCATACCTTATAACCTTACCAAAGAAAATGCATATAATAATATTTTATTTTTAAAAGAGCAAACCCAAACCAGCAAATGTAAATAGAAAATCCGTAAGTCTCCAAGGTGAAGTAACTAATTTTCTTCTTGGCTATGTGTATTAGATCAATGAATCTTTCTGATCTGCTGTAACGGTCATGGTATGTTTTCAAAAACAGGTATTCTCAAATGTTACATTCAAAATGGATTTCAATAAATCAGGGAGTACCGGAGAGTTCTGTGAACATCGATTCACTGTATTGTTTTGATTTGCAAGTTGTATAGCAATGCTAGTACGTTACAGTTAATTACAAAAAAACCTCCTAACATTGATTTTTGTTGCAATTTTATTGGTTTTAGCCTACAACCAGCATCCCTGCTTAGCTGAGAATCTTGATAAATTAATGGACTGTTCTTTCAGGAGGTCAAGCTGTTTACTCAAGCAGGCTGATGAAAACGGAATTGTCTGAATTACTTTCTCGGTAGCACTTAAACTACCAAAGTATTTGTAAGCAACGAGAACACTGATTTTATTTGTGCTTGGAAATCAAATGTTTTAATACTTGACTTCTTGAAAGTATGCTTAAAGATTATTTTGAAGCCTTTTGAAGCAAAATTCAAGTATTCCGTTCAAAGAATAAAGGTGAAGTCCGTGTGTTTTCTCTGTCCAGTTTGTTTTCCTCACCTATGTGCTTGGAGTGGCCTGGCTCGGGGTCTTTGGCTTCTCTGCTGTGCCTGTCTTTATGTTCTATAACATATGGTCAACTTGCGAAGTCATCAAATCTCTTCAGACAAATGTGACAGTTCCAGGGGACCAGATCTGCGTGGATATCAGGCAATACGGTACTTATTTTAATCCTGATTAAATGCTTTATCCTTTCTCCTTGGTCTGTCTTCGGTAGTGTTGTCTCAGCCTTATCAAACGAACCAAATGCAAAAGCATCTTGTATCTCTGAATATGCTATTACTTTTCTAATTAATTCAGATTACAGTGATCTCTTCCCAGATGCAATCAATTTAACTGAACTGGCAAGTCATTTATCTAAAATGATTTTGTAGCGGTTTCCAATACTATAATATTAAGTTTAAAAATAGATCAGCCTCAAAATAAACTGCTTAGAAACAGCGCTGAGAAATAGATAACCAGATTCTGGGCTTTGAACCCATATGCAGATATTCTTTCCTTTCAAAAAGCTGTTTTTACCTTTTACACCTGAAGTTTGGTCTAACAATCACTTTCAGTTAAAAGACCAAAAACCTGCAGTTCTGAGTCTGCTTTAGCTGTTAATGAACTAATACTGCTTTCTGATGACACACAGAAATCCGAGGGGGGTGCAGGTAGGAGAGGAGTGGGGACAATAGCTTAAAATAGGGTCAAGCTTTTCAAGTAGTTTATTCCTTAAGGTGATTTTTTTCCTGAAGTTAATCTTTTCAGCTTCCCTTGTGCAGAAGAGCTTTTGTTACTGTTACTCCTGGCTTCCTGGCTTTTTAGCTAGTATTTTCTAGGAACGTTTCTTTCTTTGGACTAAGTCATTCAAAGCTGAGAAAACAGATTCCGAGCTGAAAAAGGAAGAAAGCTTGGATTTGCTTTCCTATCCAGGCTGTAAGTCCAGTAGGAGAAGATAAGATAGACTAATTTTAAAAGTGAGAGGTCCCGAATCAGCTAAATGCTTCCATCTTATTTTAGCAACTGACAGCAAGAGGCCTGGAAGACAGTTTTCTTCAGCAGCAAGGGCTCGAGGTGCAGAGAGAAGATGTGCTCCTCAGCCTTTCTTGCTTCTCCTGGTTGTTCTGCAGCTGTGCAAGCCCCACGTGGGGCTGTTGCTGTTCCTCTGATCAGTAACATCATTTGGGTTTCAGTGAGCGATGGGAGGGAGCAGCTCCTTAACAGGCAGCTTGTGTCACTGAATCGTCCTCCTGTTTTTGGGTGGAAGCGGTGGCTAAAAGGCTTCAAGTGTATATTGCAGTTGCAGAGAAGCAGCTGGCTTTGAAGTAAATCCTGTAAAATCTTTTTGAAAGCCATTCCATCCTGAGATAATTTCAATGACCTGCCCCTGACAGAGTTGCTAATTCCAACCAGCTGAGTTTGAAATGCAAGTTATATGGGGAAGGCAAACTGGTTTTCTCCTGTTTCAAATGGCTTTTGCTTAAGCTTTACATCTGTTACAGGCCTAAAAATTTAGGTTATTTTAAGTCTGCTAGATCCTGTTGACTTTTCAGATTTTCAGTCATGTAAGAAAAGAAATTGGGAGTACGTGAGCACGGTGCAGGAGACTGAATTTTCTTGTAGCAGTGTTCACTTAATGCTTTTTACCTATTGGAACTAAAACAGAAAAAATGCTGTCATTCTTCCCTCTACCTCCACATTCCCACTCTTCTCCAGTAGTTACTTGTTCAAGTAGAACTTAATCTGGTAAGTAAGGTGTCAAGTACCTCTGAGAAGCAGATTACGCCTTCCAGCGCTGAGTGGGGGAGTAGGCAGTATGTGACTGGACCTGAAGTGCAAAAACCCAACCAACCATTTGGCTGCCAGATGGGAAAACCACATCTGAGAACATGCCTTGGCAGGGAGCCACCGTGTAGGGAGAAAGCACAACTTGAGTGAGTTGTTTTAATTCCTCCTGCCAACTCAAAAGCTGTACTGGTCAACGCGCGGATGCCCAGAATGGGAACACAACTGGCAAGTGGGTGGAAAAGATGAGAGAGGAACAGAAAGCATGTGTTGATTGCTAAAATCAGTGGTTTCTTTTGCTGTGGTATTTCAGGTATTATCCCTTGGAATGCTGTACCTGGCAAAGCCTGTGGTCCGATTTTAGAGAACATCTGCAACACGAATGAGGTACAGACACAGAACCGGTGTGCAGCTTTTGCCTCCGAGTCTCTTGGGCACCATTTAATAGATAACTTGGTGAAAGTTTTTGGAGAAAACTAGTACTAATCGTATAAAGAGACTGATTTAAACACAACACTGAAATTATTCTGTGTTAGGTCGTCTAGAAAATGACAATTATTTCAGAGCATATTTATTTTGTAAAGCTTTGAATACCATGCAACAAAGATGTTTTTATTATCCTTACTTTCTAGAACAGTTGAAATGTATTTTTACTATGCTCAACTGCTTCAATGTTTTTAACATGTTTTTTCTCTAGTTCTACATGTCTTACCACCTGTTCATTGTGGCTTGCGCTGGAGCTGGTGCCACTGTCATAGCATTGGTGGGTAGCATTTTTTCTTGTTTTATTGTGTAACGCGTTCCTTTCAGGTTTAAGATGCTTTAAGATTACATTTTGTGTATCTTAAAAACAGTGATAGTAGACATTAAGGAGGGTGAGCTGTAATTGCCATTATTTGCTGCTATGGTTTGGTCATTAAAAGTCAGCAAGTCCCAAATTTTTGCTTTAAGAATTCATCTTAACCCACCTCCCCCATCTTTAGAAAAAAATTCTTTGCATGCCCTTTGAAAATCCTACTTCTACCCACTATTTCTTTTTTTATTTCTACCTTTTCATTTTTTTTAGTTTATTCACAACCGCTTGTAACCTCTTGTGGTTTTTTTTTTTGTCTGGACCCAGGCAGTTTGACTAGTCCAGCTCTGCAAGGCCAATTAGAGGTAGCAGTTGGAAAAAGGAACATTAACAAGATGCCTTGCTTCATACGGAAGCTTAAGGCTTCCTCTAGCTGCCAGCTTCTAACCTCACGTCAGCCAAATCCAGGTGTAATACTCACTGTGTGTTGACGAAATGGCCTTAGGGCCTGTGTGTAGATTATCCTCTCCGGATAAATGGCAAGTTATTTATCTTGCATCTTCACCCTGGAAGAAGCTCAGAATAACGTCTGTTGTAAAAGTGTGGACAGTTGCCCACGTGGGCTTGAGCCGTCACCTTGTTGTATCTTACTCTCCTGTATTTTGTTCTCTTCCACCAGCTGATCTACATGATGGCTACTACATATAACTATGCTGTTTTGAAGTTTAAGAGTCGGGAAGATTGCTGCACTAAATTCTAAATTGTATAAGCCCAGTAAAGAGCTGCATTGCGTAGCTTGAAATACCACTGACACCCTAGGCTAAAAGTCTAGCTTTCTGAATTTTGTTACAGTAATTGTAAATAGCTTCAGTAAGCATCATTTAGCTTATCAGATTAATAAAATGACTTCTTGTATATGAACTATGATGTGGATGAGATCTGGCTATTTTTTCATGTCGAGAGGATTCAGTTACTGTAGGGGTGTTTATAAATCATCCCTCTGAAGATGGGATGTTTCCATTTCAAGTCCCCACTTGCTTTCTAGCAGTCATCTCTGAAAGAAATACTGGAACAGTTCAGGGTCAGAATTATTAATTTATTCGTCTCCTGAACACCAAATACAGCCCCCCCGAGTGTACAAAATATGTATGATACAAAAGAAAAGGAACAGTAAAGTAGTGCCAGTCTCTTTTGGCAGGAATCAGAAGCCCAGGTATTATGAAATAGTTGGCTTGTATTTCCAGTGCACGGATGATAAAGCTGATTATTTTCTTTTACTTCATTTTTAATTGCCAAATCACGCTCACTCTCTGGAAGGAAATATATCCTTGTATTAGCTCTGCGTAAAACAATCACGTTCTTTCTTTTGGACCCTGAACTTGTAAGAAACTGCACATAAATAGCTTCTGTTCTTGTATGGCTTGCACTTTAGTAACTGATTTCTCAGTAGCCAGATCTCAAAACTGTAAGTATGACTGCACGGGAAGCAAAACCATGCATAGGTCATAGAGACCTCTTTACACTGTTGGGATTAAAAAAAAAAAAAAAGAAAAAAAAAGTGAATCAGTGTTTTTGGATGTAGATTTTTTGCATGAAGTATGGTGAAAAGAAGTTGGGAAGAGGTGAATGCGCAAACTAGAAAAAAATCCACACAACAATAATAATAATTATAAAAAGAACCAGTTGCTACATAAAACTCTTCACTTGAGGTTGGACAATGGAAGTTTAAAACGTAGTTATAAAAATATACGATTAAGACTTCTTAACCCAGAGATTGCATGCTTTTGCTTAGTTTTGGACTCATGTTTTGTTGTTTAATTTTTCAATATGTTAATGTAGCCTTGTTCACGTAAATAAAGCAGTTTACAGTTTCAGGCTTTTTCCAGGGGGAGGGTGGAATTCTCATCTGCTTGTTGGGGGAAAAGACTTCCCAGGATCTGGGCTTGGATCTGCGTAAACACCACAACCTTAGGAAGCAGTTCTCCTGAGCACCTCCTAGTTTACAGATATCGCCATGTACAAAACTTTTTCCCTGCTTCCCCCCCATTCTGCATTTTAATTGATCCGTACAACTCTGTAGCTCGTTTTATTACTGTTATACTAACTTCCTCTACATTGTGAATAACCAACTGAAATATTAGCATGCCGAGTTCTAGAGATCTTTGAAAATAGCCTCTGTGCTTGTTTTAATAACAGAATGCTTATTAACGTAGAGTAACTTTTTTGTTGTTGTTTTTGTTGGTTGTTATTTTAAAGAGCGTCTATTAATCTAACTAGCAGCTTGCTTTGCCTCTTGACATGCTCACTAGCCATCATGCTCACCCTTCTCTTCCAGATCCACTTCCTCATGATACTGTCTTCTAACTGGGCCTACTTAAAGGATGCAAGCAAAATGCAGGCCTACCAAGATATCAAAGCAAAAGAAGAGCAGGAGCTTCAGGATATCCAGTCTCGGTCAAAAGAGCAACTCAATTCTTACACATAAATGTTTGCCACAGTAATTCAGCAGAAGAATTCTGTAGCTCTGACAAATCAACAACTAGCTGCTCTGCAGTACAGATGTGTGTCTACCAAACAAAATTAGAGAGAAGTGCAAAAGCTTCACATTCCTGCTCCTGGAACACATTCATAGGGAAATCTTCCCATGGGTAATCTTCCATCCTTTCATACAGAGAATGGAGGGTTTATTCCAGGCATTTTAAAAGGCAACACTTCACAACAAGTGACCAAATTATTCTTCTTTGAGACTTTTGGTATTTAATATTTGACATGTTCCACAGCATGACGTCCTGCACAGAGCCGTGGCAGGTGCTCCAAACCAGCAGGCAGTAGATCTCTGTACAGACCTTAGGGCCAAGGCACGTCTTGCGGTGCGTGATTTAGTCTCTCGGTTGTTATACACGAAACGGCTGACGTTTCTGACCGCTCGTGCTTACCTGACGGCAGAGCTGCAGCCTTTCCTACGTTGCAGGAGGGCTGTCTTCGACCCCTCTTGCCGTGGGCCACAGGAACAGCGCTCTACTTCTGTGCCACGCTGTGTTTTTTTTATGACGGAGCGGTCACGCTCCTGTGCTTACACGCGTGTTGAGCAGATGTCCCAAGTTTTAATCTTTTTAGTAACTATTTAATGGAATGTAGATCCCCGGATCTGGATAATGATCCCCTTCTTGGAAAATAAATGTCAGCTTTGCCTTAATATTTATTTTCTATAAATGTCTTAGCATTTATATAGTGGCAGGAGACCATTATCCTACATTTTAAGTAAGTGAAAAGTGTTACCTTATTAAAATGACACTGATCTGACTATTCCAAATGAGCGGATGAGAAAGTTTGCAGAGTTTTACACAAACAATAAAAATTACAGCCATAAAACAAGAATACAGGATGTCCACCTTTCTCTATCTTGGTGCTTAGCAAATTTATAGTCAGTGCTTATGTGTTTTCCTTTTTACAAATTAATTAGCACATTAAGAAAATGTGGTGTTCAGAAAAGAAAACGAAAACAAACTGGTGCCATTTTAAAGTCATTTCCCATAGAAGTCTGCCTTCTAATTAATGTTTTTTTTCAGAAGCATTCAGTGATATCTTGAGTATTAGTGATGGTATATTTGGTGTTTGTTCTATATGATATATATATATAAATGTCGGGGGGGAAAAGTAAAATACATCAGTCATTTGAAAAAAATTAAATATTCAAGTCATACCCATGTTAAGCTGACGTGTGGTTTGATAGTTTTGACTGTTTGCTGAATATAAATCAAAGGAAGCACAAATTTCTTCAAGTCAGTATTAAGAGAAAAGGCATTTTGGGGGGGTATTAACTTCAAACATCTTTTTTTTTTGTTAAGTATTGAAGTCTAATTTGACAGTTTCAAAAAAGGGGCAAAGTTGATCAATGTAGAGCAACTATGACAAAATAGCCTAGTGTATGTTCTTACCTGTTGCATGAAGGAGACATTTCTACAGCAATGCAGGTGATGTTCTAGCCCAGTGTTCGCATAAGGGTAATAATGGAGGCAGTGTCTTAAAGCCTAATTCTTTTCTAATTCAGTGTAGCTATTACTGGGAGTTTTTGAAGTTTTGTTTAAGTAGTCTAATATTTTTATGTAAAGAGCATTAAATTTTGCTATGTATAAATTTTTGTAACCTAACAGTGAATCAATATTTTCTATCAGTGCCAAGGGCTTCCTGTAGTTACATCCAAGTGTTAAAATAAATATTTGTAGATAATAGACAAAACACTTGTGTACGCTTATTTGAAAACAGACCGACAGCTACTCCCTACTAGTGCATCTCTAGGCTTTATGTCTCTATCTGAAGCGAAAAAAACGCGTTTAGTTCAGTAGTACCTGCTCCTGTGGGAGGAAGGGATGCCCTGCAGGCGCAGGCTGCAGCACGGGAAGTCAAGTCAGTGCGCGGTTCCGAGCGTGACGACGTAGCAGTAGTTGTTCCAGGCCAGCGTAATGCAACGAGCACTGTCCGTCCCTTTCCGCACCACGAGCCTCGCCGAAATTTTATCGATGCCAACGTTGCTGCAACACCAAATTAAGCAGCGTGGTACAATTAGACTAGCCACCAAATCACTTCTCATCTTGATTTCTGAAAGCAAAGTTTGCTTCGATCACATTTTTGGTACATCGTGTTTCAACATCCGATGAATTCACAAAGACAGAGCTTTGCTTTTTTTTTTTTTTTTTTCCCCTTAAATTCTGTCAAACTTGGCTTCACGGTCATGTAGTTAGCTCAAGATGAGCAGCCTCAAATGCAGTGCAAGTTGTAATATATGCTGCCAACCTAAATTACTTCATTGATTTTAAAAAAATACTGTATTTTATACTGTAAATAAAGTTTAATGATCTTGCCTATAATCTACCTACAAAATACAAAGCTTAAATAAAGATGAGTTCAATAGCATTTTTATTTGAATCTCTCCGTTCTGGGCTGGTTAATACCAACAAGGCGATACACGAGATAAGGCTGCTTTTAAAAGTGGTTGTTTCCCCTGCCGTAGCAGTAAAAGGGGCACGTCAGCTTGGGTCTGTCACAAGCCAAGGGGCTCCAGGGGACAGACACCTTTAAAAACGCATGATGAGCATTGAATTTTGTGTTACCCACACACTGGTACTGTGACCTATGCTTTTTAACAGTTGGAAGGGAAGGGGTTGGAGGGGGAGGAGGGGACACCCCTTGAAAAGCTGTTACATGTTATAGGAATTCAGCGCCAAAACCAACCTACCTGATTCATTTTTCTTACACGGCTTTGTCCTTTCTCTCACCCCACTCAAGGGCCTCCTTCTGGGTTAATAACACATCAGGGCTCACTATTTGTAGTCAATGATTGAAGTGACGAGACAGCTCAAAATCAGCTTTATTAGTTTATAATTACACAGCCTGCAGCCTTGGTGCCTAACATTTATTACAGTTTTTTACAGGCAGAAAGCTGCTTTTAAAATATTTTTAGTATAAATATTATAATAATAATCATCAGTAGCTATTGTTCACCAGAAGTTTTCATCCGTGTCTCCATGAGAAATGCCTGCAGTGCTGTATTAAGGATAGGAGGGAGGGAAAGAAAGTGGTAAGAAACTGATTTAGACTCATATCTTAAATATAAATGTTTGTTTTAAAATGAAAGTTAAAAGACTGCCTATGCTGCAATTCTCTTGCTATTTCAGTCAGCTGAACGAAATAATAAGCAAGCCTTTAAGGGCGAGGATTTGGGCCTTCAGGAACAGAAATCCATCACAAATCTATCAAAAAGTAGTACTTTTTGCTTCCACTGCTTCTGTAGTGCTTACCCAGTGCAAAGAACACTGCAGAGATACCAATTCAGGAAAGCCAGGATAAGGTCTGGTATATAAAACAGCACTTTGAAGGCGCAAATAATACTGAAGCATTACTATGGTTAGTGTGAGCATTCAATTTATTTTTTTATATTCAAGTCTACATCTTCAAATAAACTGAAAGATTTGATAGATGTGGGGTTGGGGTTGGGTTTGGTTTTTTTCCTTCCCTATCAAGCAAACTACATATCCTTATTTATCGATGTCTAGAGAGCCCCAGAGGAAATGCTCTGCTGTGCTAACTCAGAGGGCTGCTAAAAAAAACTCTTAAAAAAAAATAAATTTGTGTGTGATCTAGTTTGTTAGAAGTCCATGGTGCTACTGATAAATCAAAGCTAGGTTCAACGCTAGTAGCAGACCATCTGCAAGGTGCAGCACAGAGAAACCCGCGCAGCACCACTACCCAAGAAGAATCCCTCATACTTCAGCTTACTGTGAAGGAACCAAGACGCTGCTCAGTGGCAGAGAGAACGTTTTAATTGCCACAGCAATTGAAAGTGATCATTGAATGTAGATTCTGGATCCGAATTCCATAAAGTGCATAACATCCTTTCTAAGAATTGGAAGGATCCTGAATTTTACCAACACATTTGCTTTTGATGACTAGTTTCTTTATATATATTTTGCTTTCTAAGAAGACAGATGTCCCTTAACTGCAACTCATACTGTAACTTTTTATTAACATGAGGTAATAGAAGTGATTAATAGTAATATATGAGCCTTACCTGTCATCCTTTTCACTAGATAAAAGTCCCTCTGTAAGCAATACTTCTGTTTCTTCTTTCTTTGAATCCTGCAGTGAACAGGAAAATACACTTTCTGTAACTGGTTCTTTAACTGACTCAATAATAGCACCTGTATTTTAAGGCACCTAATTGAAAATAAAACTATTTTTATAAATGCTGAATTGCATCTAGAATAACGATGCTTTGGAAAATCAGGTTTGGATAGTGTCGGAACAAAAGTATCCTGCAGTCCTTCATCAAAGTAATGGTCGCCCAGGTATATGCCTGTTCTTTAAGGTCAAATTTTCCATTTTGTCAGTTGTGCTTGTGGAACACAAACTGACCTGTATTTAAACATAGTTTAAACTAAAAGTTGAGGACGTTTAAATTTAAATACTGTCCTAGTACCTAAAAACAAACTAACAAGCCCCCCCCAGCATACCAGGAAAAAACCCAAACCCCTTATATAGGAAAGTTTTCAATTTTTTTCTTTTCAATAAACACGTTTCTGCAATACAAATCCAAACACTCATCTCTGCAGGTTGTTACATAAAGCTTCTGAATGAAGAGAAAATGAAAGAATGAGAATACTGTTTTCATTCTAAGCATATTTTAGCAAGACATAAATTCAGCCAACAATATTTTTGGAACAGAGTTTGAGAATACTCACCTTGTTTGCCAGGTCCTGCTCTCTTCTCTGCTGAATTATTCTCATGTATTTTTCTAATGGATTTGGAGGAGGATCCTTTACGTCATCTTCAGCACCAGAACTGCTGCGTTCAGATTTTCCTCCCTCCTTATCTTCTTTTTCTTCATTTATTTTCATTGAGTCTTGGATCCACTTTAAGACACAAAATCAAAAATACCGATCAGCTCAAGAAAAATACCTTTTATACCTAAACACCTGCACTGCATGCAGGATTTTTATCTTAACCTTCGTAAGACATGCCAGACTAAACAGCATTACGTTTGTTACATGCAGTTCAAGATGAAATGTTAAGCTATTGCTTCAGTTCAAAAAGTGACATTCAAGAAATCCCACTCTGAGCCCGCCTGGATGTCTGAGGTGCTGTGAGGCCCAAGGCTTCTACATATGACATCTACGTGTGAACCGAAAAGGATGAGCTGGCCCAGGTATGCAAGTTTCTTAATGGGCCTGGTTTGCTGGTGCCAAGGGGTAGCATGAGCATGTCTCATCAGCACCACTACACTGAAGCAAATTAACCAGGGTTCAAGGGTGGGAAGAGGAAGATGAAATGGGAGGGAGCAAAAAAACAAGTTTTATACAGGTCCTAGAAGTCCAGAACACTACTTCAGCATGTACCACATCAGCTCAAAGGGATTTAAGCAAAATCCTTAAGGTGGCCCTGTAACTTTTACTTCCAAGAGGGTACCCTAGATACTCTGATACAGGCTAATAACATGTTCTGGTGGTATCCCACCAGCAGTGGGCCAGACCAGGAAGTCACTGAATGTATAGCTTGTTCTGATGACAGCTGCCTTCTAAGTTCTGGTCATAAAGCTGTAGCTTCCAGTCACATGAAGCACAGAAGAAAAAGCATCTGTTTCCAGTGAAAGAGTTACTTGGCATATGGGGAAATTCTAGCAGGACCCCTTGGTTAATCGCGCAAGTACATAAAAGAACTTAATTTCGACTACTTTCACTTAAAGAATAAAATCTATTTTTAACCAAGGAACACACACAGCAATCCTAAAATACATGGCACTGCAAAGCTGCATTACTGTCAGAAATTAAGGTACTAGATAATTAATTACCTCTTTGTTAAGCTTTTCCACTTCTTCTTCCTCTCTTTCCAAAGCTTCCTGTTGTTCTTGCTCTCTTTCTTCTCTTGCTTTCCTTTCTTCTTCTATGTTTTTCTCAGCTTCTCTATTCTGTTCTTCAAACTGTCTTTGATCAAGTACCGCTGTGAAAAATTATTTCAACATCTGTGATTTGATTTATGGAGTTCAGCAAACTACTACAGTAGCCTGCAAATAAGTAACAGGTTCCTGTATAACATTAATAGTAAATGAAAAACAACTGGATATATTGTTTATGTATATACCAAAGTTATTCTTGGGTATCTGCTAACGTTTCTATCCACCTCTAAACATTTTTGGTCTGCTGAATGACTCACTAATAGTTGAACAGTAGAGCTACAATAGAGGCCAGGGAGTTGACAAATCTCTCTCTGCACTTCTCATTCCTACCATGGACTTTCTCATTAAATCTCTGTTATCCTAAAGTTCATATTGCTATACTCTTTCCCTCTTTGCAATATGGTTGGATATATAGTTTTTTCCATGTATAAAGCAAAGTACTTAAAAAAACCTTTGAAAATTATTGCAGAACACACTACTGATGTGACCAGCATATTTTAAAAGCTGTGTAAGTAGAACAGCATTCAGAGAGTAATTAGATGGGCAAACTAAATACAGGGAATCATTAGAAGCTAGAAACCTTTCCTAAATAAAAATAATCATAATGCTTCCATCTACAACAATTAGAAAAGCAGCATATGCTGCACTGAAATCATCCTCATCTACTCAAAGAATTAAAACATCACTGTGATAAGACAGTTTATGAATAGAGTCAAGAAAATGAAAAAAAATCCAGACAAGTGGTATATAAAATACTTTAAAGAAAACAAAAAAAAGACAAAACAAAACCAAACCTTTCAAGTCTTATTTCTATCAAGAGCAGAAATATTATTTAATAATTATCCTAAAGAGAAAAATAAGAAACAAAATCTTTTTCCCAGAAGCTGGACAGAGGGGTGGGATAGGTGGCAAAAGTGTTTAAATTAAAAACAAATTTAAGCAAAACCAGGGCAAAAAAGACATGCTTATACAATAAAGCAAAAAAACCCCCACATTCTTTCCTCTTTATTACATAATTAGCACTTTTGGAAAAAATCTTCACTCAAGCCAGCATAAATACCTACAGAATGTTAAATATTTGGCTTTTTGTGTTATACATTTGACATTTAAAAAAGAGTATTCACTTTTGTTTCTGAGCTGAGAACTCACTTAAGTCCTGCAGCGAAGTGGCTGTTGCTGGCACAGTGGCTGTGACATGGTTTCCATTGACGATGTCCCCAGATGGATGCAAGGCATCACTTTCACACTGCTCTGGAATGTCCCCCTGATCTGGAGAAGAAATTTGAACAATGGCTTCATTATTTTGTAATTACAATAGCGGAGCACAGCAATGGACACAAAGTGTGGGAATGGCTGAATTAGAACACATAAATATCAGCACTAATTGAGCATTTTCCCTTCAACTTGACCATTTCCCCGAGGATTAGGAATTATCATAGGCTGTACTTGCTTCTTTAATTACAGAATTGTTAGTTTTGAAATTAGCTATTGGAACACATCTGTTTACAAAGCCAAAACAGATTCATGAATAAATATACACCAGAAAACCAAAATGTTTTCATTTCTTTACATAATCAAGATACAGGTCACAGAAAAATTACATGTCCAAGCTTAGCTCATCCTTTCTATGCACATAAACCAACTTTGATTATTTCTTTATTAAGATCCTTGCCTTCCTCAGCACACAGGATGGATAGATACTGCTAACTCAGATATTCTACACTGTATTTTCTTCACCCCACACAATGTGGCTCTGAATTTACCAAAACAAAATTACTGTACTTCCTCTGTGATCTATCAATTTCTTCTTAATTATTTATTTGCAAAGCATGCAGCCTGCTACTACCTCAGTTTTATGGGAGAAAGCAAAAAGAGATAAAAAGTCAGATGTAGGCATTATCTCTAAGTAGCCAACCTGAAAAACATAGGACCATTTTTCCAAGCACTTAGTGTCTAGATCTAAATCTCTCCTCTTCCAGTTTGAAGCCATTACCCCTAGTCCTATCACTACACGTCCTTGTAAAAAGTCCCTCTCCAGCTTTCTTGTAGGCCCCCTTCAGACACTGGAAGGTAGCAATAACGTTTCCTGGAGCCTTCTCTTCTCTAGGCTGAAAAACCGCAACTCTCTCTGCCTGAAGAAGCAGCAGCCTTTTCTTCTTGCACGAAGAAAAACAAGACACCCAAACTGATCAGCCTCTCTCTCAGAATGGTCTGAATCTTTAAATTAAGTTTCTTTTAAAGGTATTATAGATGAAAGCATCTGCCAAACTGTCATTCTAGCTAAGGTATGAGAGTGTTTTCAGTTTCTTACAAAAGCAACAGGAAGTCCTACCAGCTTCACCTAGGAAAGTAAATTCCTTTTACAAATAGGTTCCTGATAAGTATTATATCTAACTTCTAAAGGTCTGCTGACTACACAAAGAAAAGAAACCAACCCAGTACAATATAACACAAAACATCTTTACATTAACCATTCTGCAAAGGAAGAAAAGATAACACTCTTTGTACACCTTCACTCCTTTACGTACGGGTGGATGGCAAGAGATGCATTATTTCCTGAAGAGAAGCATGCCAGCTAAGAGCAATTACTGCCAACATAAATTCCAATCTTTTCTTGCTAGAGCTCACTCACAGTAAGATTAAAAGGCTTCCACATTTTCTGGTATCTTCTTTATTTTTTTCTACTCTTACCAACTTTGCCTTTCATTATACCTTTTTAGTTTTTATACCCTTGTTTCCACGCCCCCTCTTCAATTCCTCCTGGGTTACCTTCTCCCCTTTTTAGCAATTCTGATTTCTTTCTACATACTGAGATTGTTTTTTGATGCAGTCTGACCCAACTAAACTACTGCTGATTTAGAAATCATTGGCATATACAAACTCTTAAAATTATTCTTTTGACTACCACACATCACTAAATGATACAGTGGTAACTCATTTGGGCACAGCATCTACTCAGGCCTAATTGCCAAGAAAATGGCAATCTATTTTCACACGTGATAAAAGTGAAATAGGTAATATATTCCTAAAAGTCTCTAATACAAAATTAAACAAATAAATCTAAATCTAATTAAAATATTAGATGAGTAGAAATTATTAGTGGCTACAGGCTCGATTCACATTCAAATAATGCATTTAAAGTTTATAAAAAGAAAACTAAACGAGAGAAATTAAAAACCAGCAAATGTACTGAGTAAAACTTCACAGAGAAATGCACAGATGAGATGTCAGCTTCTGCTAGTTATCACTAAACACTATCAGCACATTTGCTGTTTAAACAAACAGTTTCTGTTTGGCTGGTTGGTTTGTAAAATACTGAAAGCCATATTCTTATGTGTGCAGGACAGTGAGCAAGGGCATCACTTCTTTTTCCATACAACCTAATCACAACCAACCTAATCACAACCAAAAGAATAAACCAGTCTCGGACCTAGGAAAACACACAAGTTGTTAGCAATATTTTCTTTGAAATCAGTGATTCTAACTCTCCCATACAATAATTATAATCTCTTCACCAACTTTGAGTTTAATTATACCACCCAATGATGTATGTCCACCAGTCTCAAGGGTTTACAGACATAAAAAAATTTAGAAATGGGAAAGGTGCTTAGCCTGCTGTTCACATCCTCCTCGTTGACAACTGCACTTACTTTAAACCCACAGTGTCATGGGAGGTAAGGCTCCTCAGGTCCAACATGAAGATGTCACTCAAGTGCTGAAAGACTAGGAAATAAAGCCAGTAATTGTGCTTTTCTCTCCATATACAAATGACTCTAACTTTTATTATCCTCCTCTTCCTACAGTAACTTAGTTACATAAAAATTTGTTTGAAGACTGACCCTGCAGGCTTGACTGCAGCACATAGAGAAAAGGAAACATTTTATAGCACACATGCAAAACACTACACAGTGACAAAGTTCTTCCTGCAACCAGCAGACAGCAGAAACGTAAATAAAGAAAACGCTGACCTCAGAGAAAAAAATTCAGGATAAAATTAATGTTTCAGTAACTGAACCATATGTTCCAAAACTTCTCAGAGATGCTGATTAATGACAGCACAATTGCAAATGATCTTCACACATTTACACGCACTTCTAAAGTAACTTCTAATTCGTAATACTATTTAAGCCTGAGCTACTGAAGGAAAAATGAACAAAAGTATATGTAATGGCTGAAGAAACTTATCTTCAGAATTACCACTTGGTAATACTGCTCTGATATTGGTCCCTGATGAACAGTGCTTGGAGTTTTATTTTATGTCACAAATACAATAGAACCTGAAGTTAGTTCTTGCAGTAGCACACTTTGCTGTTTAGAAAAAATCCCACACGATTTTAAAACATTCTGAAAAAATTGTCAGACCTATATGCATTAATCAGAAAAAGGTTATGCAAGAAAAAGTATGTTCCCAAATTTCAGAACCAACCCAATTTTAGTGTCTACTTATTACTACATACCCCTTCTTCTCTAAAGATGCAAATATGAAGAAAATGAATGCTTTATCATCTGAGACTGTTCTTATTTCCAACATCAGTCTTAAACTATCAAGACAACTGTCTTACAACTGTTAAGCCCTAAGGTTTTAAACAAATTGTCTAAAATGCACTAAAACTTACATTCAATAGAAGAAATGCGTTCTTCAAGATCCTCATACATTAGTTTCTCTGGTTTGGGGATATCACTGAAACTTTTTTTATCTACTCGCTGATTATGAAGTCTGAAAGAAGAAGAACATTGATGAAATAAATGCTAAGCTTTTAAGCAAATAGCAATCTGAGATTTAAGTACAAGGATTACTCACATGCTTAGCAAAAGACTAAATCAAACGTAAAAACCATGCAACCAAAATGCTGCAAATTTCTGACTCAAAAATTCAGCTCCATCCCCCCGATAGCCATCTCCCTGCAGCCTTTCCCCAAGGCCTATATATGACATAAAGGCATGACATTAACACAACATACACTCTCAAAAGGCATAAAAAGGAGTAAGGGGAAAAAAAAAAAAGGAGAAATACAATGAAGTGTGACACTTAGTCAACTGAAATTAAGAAATTTTCCTTTTTAGGCTCTGTGTTGCAGTCTAATTCCCACTTTGATGTCACCTTAACAGACATGTTTGAAATGTATTAGGATTAGTTGTCTCGCAAAACATATATGCAGAGGTAAAAATCTGGGTGCTATGAAAAATTGAGTTAGTGCCCTCATTCTAAATCTCCATTTATCTCATCAGAAAGATAATGTGAAAGAACAATATCTCCCACGTGACCCAGCTATTAAACTGACCAGAACCAGAACAGCATAAGGAGCACAGGTCACTAATGAAATTCAGCAGCAGCACTTCATAAAGGAGCTTACTTCACACCAGCTGGTGCTCTTCACCATGGCATAAATATGTTTGTGCTTACAATTTCTAAGGAATTCAGGTCTTCTGTGGGGCAAAAGTGAAGAACAAACAAAACATACCCCCCACAATGAAACACGTTCAAGAAAAAAATGCAAACCTGGGGACAAACAAATAAATCTGCATAGTTAGAAGGATAGCTCAGTAACGTCAGCAGGGAAAAATATCCTGTAAATTAAATACAACAGAATAAATGGAATTTCAAGTTTTTGGAAGTCTGCTTCAGGTTTTCAATCTTGCCTTCCCAGAAATGGTTAAGTGTTAAATAACTCTTAAAGATGCAAGGTTAAAGGACATACTTGCCACTTTCTTCAATATTGTGTCCTGCAACACTGCTAGAAAGACAGTCACTAAACTCCCTTATATTCAACAAACAGAAGTGGTCTGCCTCATTAAGACCAGTAAACACATATATTTCCAAACATTTTAAAAAATTCATTCCATCAAACAAAGCTGGCAACCAAAACCTGAACTATACCTAATGTCAACATTCCATAAAACAGTACCGGTATGCCAATCAAAACCAAATGATTGAATTGCATGAGTTATGCTTAAAGTTACCATTAAAGCTTAAACAAAAAAAAAACAAACCACCACCATCTAAACTATTTTGTCCAAAATTCCTTTTTTAGCCTAAAACTGGTAACAACCTTTGCAATCAGTTTCTTCAACCCTAAACAAAAAAGGAACGTTTTAGATAATAATCTGCTTCATCACTCTAGTCTTCCTGTCTGTGTTTATTGGCTTCCTTCATACCACTCATATCTTGAAACATAAACAAACAAGGAGCAGCTATAGCCACAGAAGACAGAAGCAATTGTTCTTTCCCACTGACAGAGGTCTAACTCGTAATGACTTACTGGTGTTACAGCATTTATTTTTTTTTTTTTTTAAAAGAAGTTCCCATTGCCACTTAAAATCTACAGGTTATAAACTAGTCCAACAATACACATCAATGATGTGTCATTTGCCTAATAATGAGAGTAAATAGTTGGAAAAGCCCACACATGCATTTCTCAAATATTTCATGTAACAGAAAACAGTCCAAGGCACAAGAAGCTAAAAAATACTCAACAAAAGAATGTTTTTCCGTTTAAGAAAGCCTTGGGAAAGCAGCAAGTTCAAGAAAATTATTGGGATCTCATACGCTTGCTTTGTCATGAGGAACCCAAGAAAGTAACTACAACCCATAGCTGCCTGCCCTGACCCTGGCCTGTTCTTTGCAACACAACTTATCGTACTCTTCACTTTTCAGGCACCATGGACTCTACACCATCCTTCAAAGAAATACAGTCCTTCCCAGTATTAGAGCATTTTCCCATATCACCTTAACATGCAGGTTAACACTCAGTGTTCACTTCGTAACATCTGTCACAGGAACACAAGAATCTGAGACATAGTGTAGAAAACAGGAACAAGCAGGGAAAGAAGAGACAGCCAACTAAAGGAACTAACCTTACAGTTCCTAGGAATCCTAACAGCTTCTTTTCAAGGTCAAGAACATACAGGCTCTCCCCAGATTCTAACCACAAAAAAAGACCCTCTGTATATTGAGGACATGATAACAACAAAATAAGAAAGCCCTATGAATGCCTGCTACAGCAGCCTCAGCAGAAGCTGTCCTTCAGCCATCAAATCCAGAATGATGTCTAGAAGGTTAAGGCCAATTCATGTGTCTCTTCTTAGGAAAGAAACATTAAAAATTAAATACTTGAGCTTTTTCTGTAGACAGGATTCTCCATTTTGGAGATTGGAGGCACCAGTGACTGTTAAGAACAGAAGAATTTCGTACATGGAAATAGGAGATACAGAGAGGAAAGAGAAGTCATTTTATGCAGCTTAATTTTGCCAAGTTATTAATTTACTTAAAAGAGATTCTAAAAAAAAAAAAAACCAAACAAAACAACAACAACAAAAAACAATCCAAAGAAAAGAGAAAAGCTCCGCTATCCACCCCCTTCCCACATGTAAAGGAGACTGGAGATTCCTACTCTGAAAACTGTTATACAGGCACATGAACAAGCTCTTCAGAGAAAAAAAAAAAAGTTAGTATTCCAGGTTGTTAATAAGTGAAGGAAGAATGTACAACTGCCTTGACTTAAATTCTCAAACAGGCAGCAGAAACTACCAAGCTTCAGTCAGCAAAAGCTTTTTAGTCAGGTCACAGATATGAAAAATAGAGACACAATGAAAGACACATCGCTTTGCTCAAGGAATTAGTGGTCTTTTTTTTATTAAGGGTATCCAAGTGCATCACATATAACCTCGCTAGCTTTTGAACTTCAAGCCTATGCAAAAAGGCCTGTTCTGATGAGGGAAAGATGAGAGATTATCACTACTTTGAACAGGAATTTGTGATGAGCTTGTAGTTTCATCATTTTCTTGGAAAATTATTTCAAGTCATTGAAATAAGAAGTTTACACCTCTAAAGAGCCGACATTGCCTTCTGAAATAAAGTTTGTTCTCAAATTAGTCTACAATGTCAGCAGGAGTTCTTGTTAGCCTTATCAGGATCACATTTATATGGATGGCACAGAAGCCTACTAGAAGCAGCAAAATTGTCAAATCCCAAAAGAGCCCATGACAGCAAACTGCTAAAAATACGTTCACATTCAGGTTATTCATATGAGAGTGAGGATCTCTGATAGGATTGTTGTAAGTAAGATATACCAAGTGATAGTTAAATGGCCACAGTAGTACCTTCACATTCCCATTTGTAACACAGTACAGGCATTATTCTTACTGAAAAAGTAAACAGTTTGAATTTTTAAATTATCATTATGGTCCAAAGTTATGGGACATCAGGAAAAGTCAGATATATCTCCAAAATATAAATACCTTCCTCACATGTTTAAAAAATAAGATTGCTTTTACGGGTATTATACAGAAGCGTGCAAGTCAGTTGTTTAACTCAGATTTACGTCTAGGAACAGATTTTACATTTTCGGGAAACTTTTACAAAACACATTTTCTGAAATTAGTGATTAATGTAATATTTATTTATTAACAACAAATCCTTCATTCAGCTGGCTGAAAGTGGCCTACTGTGTAAAGAAATACAATGAAAACAGAAGGCCTATACTGATACAATAGATTTCAAGCACTGCAGAACTCACAGCTCCCTTGAAATATGAAGATCCACACCACACCTTGCTTTCAAAAGTTTGTCAGAACACTGACACATGAAAAGTAGAAATGCGAAGAAGGGCAAAAGCAAAGAAGGGGAAAAGCAGAAGTATTATTGTTAAATCTAGAGCTGTATCTATGGAAATATCTACAGCAGTCTGAAAATCAATGAAGTAAATAAGCCTGACTTGAGCCCAGGAACGTCTAAACTTTGTATGACTTGTGTATTTCGGGTGTGCCTTGGTGGTGACAGCACACACCTTCTGTCTTCAAAGCTGCACCCGGCAACAAAGCAATACTTACATTGGTTGAATTAGCACAAACTGAAAGTGCTGAGAAGCACAGTCCTAAATGGTGTTTTAATCACAGAGGAATCAATAGCCTTAAACAACAGAATTTGAGCTAAATTTCAGTGATGGATATTTATCAGTTTGCTACATCTGCATTAAACTAACATGCCTTTAGGGTGTCTCACATTCTCACTCTTCAGGCACTTTGTCCTTTGCCTAGCACCCTTCCACAGCAGTGGACTTTTTTAGGCACTGGAGGTATTGCTACAATTACCATTTCTCCCCAACAGAGGGACTCTCTGGAATAACCTTTCATCCTTGCTTAACTACAACAGTGAAATGACTTTACAAAACAATTTGTAAATCAAGAAAGTTTTACTTTGTCATAGGACAAGACTTTTTTTTTTTTGAAAAGACATTGCATTCATCTGAAGCTCCCAATGCACTTCAGATTTAAGTATTTCACTGCACATAACTTCACAGTGTAAGAAAGCATAAATTTAAAAGAGGTCAAAATGTCAAATCATATTTGACAAAGGTGTTTGGATTGGGGGAGGGGAGAGGGTGGTGTTTGCTTTTTTAAAAGTAATTTCTTTTTGAGGCATGATATTCAAGAATGGAAACCCTCATCTGTCTTTAGAAAATTTCTCACAAGATTAATGGCTTACTTGGATTGTAAAAGCAGCTATCAACATGAAGAGTTCAGATAAACGTTTCTCTAAAACACAGGTTAAAAACGTTACTTTGTAAAAAACGTTACCTGATTTTCTGGCCACGACTGGATGGTGAGGAGGAAACAGACTCAGAAGATGAAAGGAGATGTGGCTTTGAAATAGGCGAAAGCACTTGGTCAACACTCCGCTGTGAAGAGGCAAGGTCCTCAGAGCCACTGAGGTCTGTAGAATAAAAATTCCACAATTTGTATTAGTCAGTTATTTGTCCTACCACTTCACAGACAAGGCTGGTTTTTACAATATATGCATAATTGGACTGTATAGGCACCACCACTATAGGGCAAATAACATACAAATCTACCAGGATTATTGTGAACTTTCTTGTACTGTTTTTTTGTTTTGGGGTGGGGTTTTTTTGTGGTTTGTTTTTTTGTTTGTTTTTTTGTGGGTTGTTTTGTTTGGTTTTTATCCCTCCTGTATGGCAATTCTCCTTCACCATCATAAACTTACTCCTCACAAAGCCTACAATCATCATGACCCCATAATACATTTATGTTCCCCACAACCTGCAGCCCTTCTGCGAAACACCGAATAATTTCTCCCATGCTGGGCATTAGAGAAAGCGGTTACAGACCCAGATTTCAAGTTAGAGATGTGCTTACTAGCCAGCAAAAGAGAATGCTTGAGGTCTCCCAAAGGCCGTTCTTCATTAGGAACATTGACCGCGAGGTTTAATTTTCTACAGATTTGTTAATACGGGTGATGAAGCAAAGAAGAAAATCTCTGAAGATTTTATCCTCTTATCAACAGCTGTAAAGTTATCAGGGAAGGAAAACAATATGACAAGAGAATTCTTGAGTTTCCTAGGAAACCAAGGTAAACAACAAACCCCCTGCATTAAAAAAGCTTTTAATCAAACATGCAGAGTGCAGCACTTTGCTTAAATCCTGCTTTGCAACCTTAATTTTCCTCTCCTGTGCAGCTGCACAAGTCTTTCATTATTAGACTATGAATTATTATTTTTTCCATAAGACTTGGTATTCACTCAGTAAGTAGGTACTGTTGTTTTTCTTCTCTTTATTGACCAAATAACTTTTACTGTAGTCAGCATTAATTTGGCTCAAGAGACAGAGGAAAAGCCATTATTAACACTCCCATAGCTGAAGTTTTTTCAGGCAGTTCTATAGAAGCGCACTCTGTTCTTGGGGCACATCACACTGCAGAAGTGAGGATACTTCAGGCCAAGGTTGCCCATGAATTTTTATCTCCAGACAGCCTGTATGCCCATGTAACACAGACAAACACCCTTTCAGGAAGCTGAACACTAACAGAACAGAACCCAGCAGTTAAGCTGTATTCATATATCAGCAGTACCTGCTCATGGTGGGAACCCTCAGCCCACCTACATCCCATCTTGAATGAAATGTCAAATATTCGCATGCAGAAGAAATGGACCAGAACAGCATGTAGTACTCACCGCATGCACCTCCTTGACATTAACACATACTGCAGGCTAGGACACAGATGGCACGCCAGCCAACTTGTATGGTAATTTACTATAATCTACTACTCTTTAGAAGTTACCTAGTATTGAACTTACTGATTTTCTACTAAAAGACAAATAGGTGAGGTCTTTGACTCACAGTATTCTGTCTGCCAAGACTCACCAACCTTGCTCTTTCTCCTCAGGAGGTATGAAGTTTGGTCAAGTACTGATCAAGTAATAGGGAGTATGGGTCAGAGGGCAATCCAATTATTTTTTTTTTCTCAGTAACTATTTCTTGATCCATGTTTCCATCCAGAGATTGGAGACAGTAAGCAGGGGAAAAGAGAAAAGGACCCTGTCCTGCTTTTACTTGCTCTTAAAGAAACGGGCTTACTCCTTCCAGTTGAAAGACAAACCCTGAAAGATGTCTAACATGAGCTTGGGAAAGAAAACAGTCAAATACATGAGCTAATTTAAAGGAAGAGAGAAAACCGAATACCCTTCCGCTAGTAGACAATGCAATAAAACAGCTGCTAGATCTGCCAACTGCAAGTATTTTACAGGACACGCTTCTTCCTTTCATCCTTTGAAGATAGGTGCTGACAACTGAGCTGCAGTTTGTCCTTACATGAGTTGACTGTGGTACACCTCACTTGAAGGAAAACCAAATCTCAGACTCATGTCCATGATACCTTTTACCTCTTAAAATTTATTCTGACCAGTTCAGACTGGCTTCTTCAACAGCACTGAAAAGCTCCATGGAAGCTTCCAGAATGACTGACGGTTTTCTAGCAAAAACTCATCTGGTGCTTCAGCCATCTCTAGCGCAAAGGATAACACATATACTAGTATAAAAGCACTCCTCCTCAGAAGACTTTTGAAACAGAGCTGACGTATCAGTGGGGAAGCAATCTAACTGGAAGCAGAGAAATCACTCCACAGCATGTTAGCACTGAAGCTACAGCGCTTACAGGGGCAAGTGCTGCATCAGTTCAACTTGAGAACATATTATCTAGCTGCAGCCCGGTTTCCTACACTACATACCATGCAATTTCTGTAACACCTCAGTCAGGTAATGCCCTCCTTTGTTATTCAACTCTTATCCCTCTCCAAAACAAGTCGGTCTTGTGCATTAAGCAAAGAACAGATCCAATGGAAAAAACAGATCAGCCACCATATAACTAGCCTCTGACAGGTACAAAGATGGGAAGGACTGTTAAGGTTATGCATGCAACTTTGATTATGAAATTTTGCAATTTTACAACACAACCTTACTTCTATGAAAGATTTTTGCATGTGTAGTATTAAACAGGTTGTCTGTAAGTAGTTTATACAGAAGCTGTCAGAGAAAAGTTGAAATGTAGAAGACTGCTTTGGAAGTTCAAGTTTTCCAATATGTTTTCAGTAACAGAGCATGATACTCTATGTGCAGAAACAGGGACAGCCACAATAGACCAGACTGTTTTGTCACCTGTTTCTAACAGTGCTCATTACTAAACAAAACTAAACGAAAATTCAAAAAGGAGAATAGTTATATCTTTCTTCTGGCAATATCCACCCCCACCTTTCCTCAATCAATACTTGGGCCCTCTTGACAGGGAAGTTTTATTTCTGCATATACACTTGTTACCACAGAAGCAATAGATACCACAACTCATTCATGGTATGAAAAACTACTTCCTTCTCTTTCCTTTCAATTTCACAGAATTCTGGGGTGTGTGAAGCAGTGATTAATCGATCCGTTTTCATCTTTTCCACATCACTCATTGCTTTTCAGATTTCCCACAGCCCACCTCTGCCAACTCTTTTCCAAACTAAGCCACCCTTCTTATATTTAACCTTCCTTCACGTAGAAGCTGATCATTATCTTTTTTGTTGTTGTTGTTACTATCTTTTTTTTTCATCCTATTAAATCCATTTTGAGCTAGGGTGACAAGAATTGCATGACAGAAGAAGCAAACACGCTGCAGGTTTGAAACAAAGTAATTATTTTAAAATTTTAAATTCTTTTCTATTTCGCTTGCTTTTCTGAATACTGCCCCTTTAAAAATTATCTAATGAGTAATTATAAGACACCATGACATTAATTACAATTTTTCAATCATGACCAAACGCTAATCCCCTCCCCCTCACAACTGGTCAGGAATATTTGATAAAGATGTCACAGCAAAAAGATCAAACAAAAGCAAATCTGGACATTTCAGATTGGAAAAAATTAATTTAAGAGAAGCCATACGAAGTAGTCTTCTGCTGCACACCTTAAACTACAATAGCTAAATAAAGAGATAGGAATACAGAGGGAAGGTTATTAAAACTATGCAAAGTATTTATTTGTAGAGGAACAGTAAGTAAAACCCCAACACCACCCCACATCGACAATCGTGACTTACCATCTAAAATTTTCTTGTTACTGAGATCTCCTTCCAGTTTGGAAACGGGAGTAGAAGAAAGGCGTCTTGAAGAAGCTGCTCCTCTGTGTGGTGGTGTTAAGGGATTTTTAAAGACATCAACCTGCCCAGTTCTTTTGATGTATTTTTCACCTCTTGGACTGCCCAGGGGGGAAGGCTGGGAGCTGGGATTATCCTCTAGAAATTCATGCTGGATAGTCAAGGGGGGTCTACTAGTAGCACACTGCTGAAGTAAAGGGGACTGCATCTTCCTCGGCGTTCTGCTTGCAGCCGCGTCCTGCATGACCCTGTGTTGGTAGTTCCTGTAGGCTTCTTCCAAATATTCTGCCTCTTTTTCTAGTTCTTTTATTCTAGCCCAGGTTTGTGCCATACACTCCAGGTCAGAATCTGGAGAAGCACTGCGTGGCTGTAACTGTTGATGATAGCCAGCTCTTGGCACCTTCACCACATCCATCATAACCTGGCTCTTCAGGAACGGGCTATCCACATAAATATCATGAGGTACAATTCTGTCACCAGCAAAGTCAAGGACAGAGCGATCGACGAGAGAAGGCTTTGGATTCCGATATACTTCATTTTCCAGAGCTAAATGACAGCAAGTGAAAGTGAGTGACAGTAAAGGGTGAGAGAGGGAGACCCATAATGAAACAGAAACACTATAACACGGCATTTAAATTTCAATTTGATCAAAATTATTTTAACATGGAATTGGCTTAAATTTTGAGAATGCAATGAGTTGATTTAAATGTATTTTAATGTAGCTGCATAGCTGCAAATTATCAATGACATTATTTTTTTAATATATAATCCTTCCATGTAAAATTATCTGAAGTATGCACTCCACAGCATTATTTCTTAAATTATGTTTAAATAAATAAATAAAATAAAAATAGTGGGACACTTTGGACACGTTATATCCAATCATGCTGTTAAAGAGTGAGAGACATAGGGCAGGCCACAAGTCTTAACAGTTTCCTTCTATTTACATCAAAAAATAAATTTGGAGAAAAACAACATTGCATATAGATAATGTTGTTGTGTTTTTTTTTAAAAAAAGTACTTCTCCAAAATCGTCAGTTAAATTGAATGGTTTTGGGTTGCCTCCTTCCTGGCTTTCACTTCTGTGCTTCAGCAAGGCCAAATGAAAAATCTACAGGGCTGTATCTTTCTCAGCAAAATAACAAACTATTTTTTTTTATTCTACATAAATGGTTCTTCAATGACATCCTTAACTCTGATGCAAAATAAAAGCCCATGCAGTATTTTCAGTCATTTAATTAAAATATATATTTGCTATTGACACTAACAAATTTCCAATTCTAAATGGTACCGATACTTGCACCATATATGAAAATGTACATATTGGTTTAATGAATAATATAAAGTATTGCACATATTCAGCTACGGTGCAACACATACTGTATTTAATGTACAATCATTGCAGTATTCAATTCCATATTTTTAGATTAAATACACATCCCAAAACTTTTATGTATCATACTTGATATTGGCAATTTGACAGAAACGCATCTTTAGAACTACATTTCTTCAGCAGACTGAATTGCTTTATGCCAATCCCTCTGTCTCTCTAATACCCATACGAGGTGCACAAGTTATTAACCTTAACAACAACTGTTCAAAAGTTAGATTTAAACTTGTGAGGTATGCAATACAATTTCAAATTGATAGTTCTTATTATGAATATCGAAGAATCAAAATGCATTAACACACAACTTCTGTCCTGGAAAATGGTGATTGTTTTATCACACTGAGGAAAATCAGACAGTAAAAGCATGCACGTATTCAGGGAGGAATGTTTTCCCTTCCTCCTATATGTTTGTTTTCTGAAAGGAAGGGAAGTTGCAATGAGTCTGCTTTTTAAAATTGGGCTTTTAAATAGATTTTGATTTTAAACTCACTGGTGGTATGTTAGTTGTATACAACTACAGCTTTTTTAAGCTTCTGGAAATTCTTACACTGGTTAGGTAAGTGAACTTCATAAAGGACCTCTCTTGTGTAAGACACAAACCTGCCTGTGTTTGTTTCACCTGAAGTTTCAGTTCTTCAACCTGCACATTTAATTTCCTGACAGTAGCTTCGGAGTCCATCAGTTGAGTCTTTAATTGAGCACAACGCTCAATCTGTAGAAGATCAAGAGAAAAACAAAAAACATAATTCAAACAAAAAGAATAATCTCAACTGGCTGAATACTTGTTTCTAAATGTTTTTTTAGGTCCAGACAAACCATACACACATAGTATCCTACTGAAAGTCAGTCCTGACAACTTAATAACTTGCAAAGATTTATTTTGGTTATGTTGGGTTTTGGGGTGTTTTTAGGTCATTTTTGGTGTCATTTTATTTTATCATCTTTAGAGTTGTTGACATAAAAATACGCAGATTACAAGCAATCCTTGTAACTACACGCTAAACAGCCTGTACGGGTATATAGATAAACATGAACAAGTTGACAGGAAGAAGAAAGGATTCAAATTGTTTAGAAAGAATAATTTACCTCACTTTGTAGCTGCTTTTCCAAAATCTGCCTATGACTTTCAAATTCATCCATCGCCAGCTTCCTAGAATGTTCCACCCTTCTCAGCTCCACTTGGCAGGCCAAGTGCTCTGCTGAGGGCTGGGACAGCTCTACCCAAAAAGAGAAATACCAGACACTCAGCCATAGAATAACAAATGTGCACTTTTCTACATGATGCTCCTTCAAAATGTAAAGCTGATTTGGTTTTGGAACATAACAAGGCTTTGTTTGAATAGAATACTTTGGGATTTTTTTCTTCCCCTTACAAAGAACCGAAATTTTTATTGGCATAGTCATTTAAGAACTAGACCCAGACTATCCTATTCTGGAAGAAAAACACACATCCCTAACTCATATAACTGCGTGTATATCTCTACTCTCCTGTAATCTCAAATGCACATTAAAAATATTTGGCATTTTATAACTATAGTCAGGTGAGCACTTAAAAATAATAATGCAATGTTCTTTTACCATTATTAACCATACTAATGCTAGGGTTAGAAATCTTGCACTGTTTTTTTCAAAGGGTAAAAGGCATATTCTTCATATTATTATAGCTACCACTTAATTCAGGATTTCTACTATACAGACATGTCACGGACTTTCATTTCACACAAACATTAGTTGAGGTTTAATGCAAACTACTAGTAAACATAATATAATGAATGTATTTTAATGAAAAATTATTTCTAAACAAATACTTGTAAGGAAACATAAACAAGAAAATGACTAAATCATTCACACTGACTTTCTCGAAGATGCTGGTTCTCACTGCGAGTCTCATCCAACTGTTGCCTAAGGAGTTTATTCTGCACTTGGAGCTCCAATTTCTCCTCCTTTAGCAAAGGATAATCTGATACCTCTTGCAGTTTTTCTGTCAACAACTGATTCTGCTTATTTAATAACAGAACCTGGGCCTTCACTGACTCCAAATCCAGCTGCAGATAAAGAACAATTTAGAAGCTTATGAACTGCTGTACTACTTAATTATTTTTACTTCACTTTTTTATGTACCTCAAATGCACCAATTCAAATACAGCTTCTTTAAATTCATGTTTACAATTACCTCAAGCTCTTTTGTGCGTGATATAGCTTGCTTGAGTTCCTCCTTTTTTGAATTAACAGCAGTGGCTTCTTCATGCAAAAGCATAGCTTTCTCTGCAGGGAGGATTAGAAATGCTGAATTAAAATTAGTACAGTATTACAGTAAAAAACTGTATCAGCAAAAAGAAGTTTAAGCTGCTAAACCCAATATTCAATTTGATTCAAGACATAAAAATGACTGAATGTCATACACACTCCTTCAAAATTAAGTATTTCACACTGAGTGTGATATGTATGCATGTGATATACACATGCATACATACAGTCCTTTAAAATTAAGTAAATCAAATTCACATGCACATGATATATCATTTCTTCCACACATCCTTAACTTAAAAGTCTAAATATGTTTGTTTATCTGTCCCAGCTCTCTTCCTCAAGCTCCAATTAAACATCTTGTACACAATAAATGTAGAAACTGGCAACCATTCAAAGGTATGGTACCAAACTGTACCAGAGTTCAATTAAAGAACGAATGAGCTTGTAGAACTTCAGAAGGAGCTGGGAAACTGAAAAAGCAGGATACTTTGCAGCCTCCATGCAAAGAGCCAGCTCACGATCTCCACCGCATTCTGAACTGCAAGGAGTTGCTGACCTGTCATGGGACCCTGCTACATGTTTTTCAAAATCCATTTTGATGGCTTTTCTGTCTCTCATGCCAGTCTTACTGAACACTCTGAATGTTTAGTAATAACAGTATTTTGATACCCATTAGTAAAAGCTGTAGAGAAAAAAAGCTACTCTATTAATCTCAGAGAGACGGTTACCTTCATTTTTTTTCTCATCTTCAGTAACTTTATTGGTTCTGGCTATGTATTCTTCTTTTAATTCAAGTTGATATCTAGAAGTAAAAAGAATTAGTTATTCTCAAAGTATGTGTGCACATACACACTCATTTGTGTAAACTCCAGTCTTTACCAGGTTAAACTATAATCACAGGATTATTTATTGACAAAATTAGTTATCGCAGAGCCACTGAAATGGTTGGAAAGGGCCCTGCTCAAAAAGCAAGACTACCACCAACTCTACAGCAGGCCAGCTGTGGCTCTTCTAGCCACGTCTTGAAAACCTCAAAGGATATATATTCCACCACCTCCCTGGATGACCTGTCCCAGTGCTGCACTACCCTCCCAGTAAAATTTTTCTTCTCCACATCCAACCTGAACCTCCCAAGCCACAATTTACAGCCCCTGCCATAGGACCTCAGAGGTCACATCTAGTAGTCCTGTAAGTATCTTTACAGACCTTTCCTAAGCCCTCTCCAGTTTCTTCATGACTTTCTTGAATTGGGGAGGCCAAAACTGGGCATAGTATTCCTAGAACAGCCTTCACCAATACCTGAAGGGGTTAATAACTCCCCAAAGCCTGTTGGCCATGCTGATACTAATATCACCCATCACGCTGTTTGCCTTATTTGCCAGAGCATGCTGCTGGATCATAGTCAACCTGGCACTCACTGTAACTCTCCTGTCCTACCTTCAGGAATGCAGCTACTTGGTTAATTCCTTTTCCCTATTTATTCTACTTCATAAGGACATTCTGCCCCAAGTGCAGAGCTTTGCAGTTCTCCTTGTTAAATTCCTAAGATTTATGTTGGCACAATCCCCAAGTTTATCAAATGCTGTCTGCACTGAAACTCTGCCATTTGCTGTTGAAGCCACTCCTCTTAATTAAGCCTCATGTCCAAAGTTGCTGAGGATGCCCTGTGTCATCATTCAGATCACGGATGATGGTGTTTGAGAGTGTGAGTCCAAGAGAATCTACAGTACTGGTTCCAGGGGAGTTTCTGCTTGTCATCAGCCACTGGCAATACTGAGCACTGCCCACGTACACCACTATTCACAGCACAGATGTCATCCAACTTTACTGTTCAATTCTTTTGGAATCTACAGCAGTTAACAAAGCCCAGCATTTTGCATGATTGTGACGCGGATCATAGATGTTTTCAGATATTGCCACATCCATCCCCCTGCATTTTTGCAAATACCCAGACCACTCAGATCTTTCTCCCAATTATGGCATTGAATGTTTACCACAGAAATAAAATATAGTCGGTTTCTAGCAAGCATCATTATTTCTATACGCTAAATAGCAGCTCTTTCATACTTTTCATCAAGGATTTTGGACAAAAGGACATAGATTTTATCTTTCTGAGCATTTGCAGCATGTCTGAAATATTTCATTTGTTGATAAAATAAGTTAAACAGCCATTCATCCTTAAAATCATTCGCTTCTCCTTATGAACTAAAAGCACTTCACAAGCATTATTTGTAACTAGCTGTTACGGACTATGTAAAATAAGATACCAAGTGGGCCAATTAGTTGCATTTCATTGTTGCCTGACAAAACGCTCAAATCTGCTCAGTTTCAGCTGAGGTACCATTCTTATTAAAACCTACTCTTTACACCTTCCCTCTGTAATTTAAATAAAGACACACTAACATAGATAATGCTTCTTGTTCACTGGCTTGCAAGAAAAAGTAATGATACATCAGTCATTTGGTTTAACTGCTTAACTGGAAGTCTGGTTCACGCCATCAAACACACATGAGTAATAACATGCCAAGAGCAGCTGCCTGCATCGACGCATCAAGTAATCCTACAAGTGACCAAAGCACTTCAAGAAAGTGTAAGAGCAAAGTTAGGATATACCCAGTGCAACACCTCAGAAGTAGCTACATATGGTGTCTTTCGCTTTCAAGGAGCATTTCTAAGCAAATTCTTTGAAATCATGTTCAAGCAGATGGTAGTCAATAAGAGAGGGTAACAGACAGTCCCTCTCGAAAAATGGGGAGGGGTTAAGGTAAGAGCAAATCCATCTGTACAATGGGCTAGGGTGCCTCTCACCCTTTTTCCAAGAAACCTATTAACATTTCTTTAATGCTAATTTCCCCTCCATGCCTTTTCTGCATTTGTAAAATGGCCAGTTAATTGTGGTCAAAGGAAATCACTAATACTGCTTCATATCCTCTTGTCTAAACATAGAACTAATGTCACATCTCTTTCCCAGATAACAACACAGAATTTAAACTACAACAATAATACAACCTATAATCAAAAGAGAATTAATTTCTATAGCAAGTTTTTTCTGAACCTGATAGAAGATTCTGTCTTACTAGCAAGATGCTAAGCAATACTGTAAGGAATTCAAGCACATTAAAACAAAACCATAAGTACGCATTTTCAAAGTCCTCACTTTGTTACATTTTTAAAAAGAAATCTTAAAGAATTTATTATTCTGCTTTCATAGGAAGTAGCATGCATCCTATTAGAGACAAAAGAAAAATTTACTTTAAGAGTTCCGTCTTAAGCTTTTGGTCATATGTCTCCTCTATGTTCTTCACAGCAGTCTCCCGACGGCGAAGTGCATCATCAATCGCTTTATTTTTCTCTTCCTGAAGTTTCTGAGTGCTGAAATATCCATAAATATACAGACAAGGACCAGTTATAAAGCCAAAACTGTGGGGTTTGGGATTTTTTTAAATAACATCTAGAGATATCAAAGGGTAAAGTGCTTTCTTGGAACACTGTAGCAATTTAAAATTATCATCAGAATATGTTACTGTAATTCATTAAGGAGATGTGACACAAACTAAATTGCCCTATTTAAAAATCCAGTACCAATCAATTCTGCAGCTATCCCAGGTTAACCCTAGCTCAGCTTCCCACACCAGAAAGGCTTCAGAGGAGATAGCACTGAGCATGCTATTCTACCAGCACCCTCTGCTGGGTTGTTTAAAAAAAAACCAAGTTTTTATTAGCGGGATACTCATTCTGCTGTAACAAACAGATGACAAAGTAATGACTTTAAACAGTATTCAAAACCTACCAAAAATGGCTTAGTTATTTTTTTATTTAACAAAAGAAAACTGACCTTACTAAAGACAAGTCAAAATAAAAATAACACAGGACTAAAGAAGCAAAATATCATATACACGCCTCATGAGTGTTAGGTTTACATACTGTGTTGTCTGGGGGGGTGTGGGTTTTTTTTTAACTTAATTACTTCAAAGTAAATATCTGGTTTCTTGCCTCCAAAGTGATGCTGCACTGTTTTGGTTGGATGAGGTGGAAGAGAACAAAAACCCCCAAAGGGTCTTTTTGAATGGAGTATCCCTGATAATAGAGACAGTATACAATACTGCTCAAAATGCAAAACACAACTTCTGAGATACATAATCTATTTGAATATCATAGAAGCAGTAACATCTTGAAGCACACTTTCCAGAAAAGGACAACAGCATCAATTAGCATTGTATATGCCCTTCAGCAACTTACACTTCAAACGCCTCAATTCTTTGCTTCAGTTCCACCTCTCTGGTCCTTATGACTTCAATATCTTTCAGCAGACTTTGCCTCTGAGCGTACACTTCCTTTGCTTCTATCTGAATCACAAAATATTATGTCTAGTTTTACTTCACACTTTATACAGATGTTTAACATGTTCAAACTTTCAAGGATCTTCTTCAGGAATTGGTTTTACTCCAATAAATATTATTTATATAATCGTAATTTGAAATAACATCCAGAATCTACTATATCTTTTTTTTATTCCCTTTCTCCTTTAACTCTGAGTAAAAACATTTCAGATGGAGTCACTACTGGCTATCTGTAAACACTTTTTTTTTTTTAAGAAATAGCACTGATTAAAAGTTATGTAAAAGGAAAAATTGTTTTTAAAAAATGCAGAATAAACACGTTTAAACACTTTTTAAATAAATAATAGTTTTGTATTGTCTTAATAAAAGAAAAATGAAAAAACAAATGCCAAAAATGCCTGATAAAACATGATTTAGAACTGAAACTGAGTAAACTAGCAGTCTTTCATATTTGCAGTTTAACTTACAGAAATCAAATTATAAAAGGGATTCTTCAAGTGATGAACATGCTAATACCAAAAGTTACATATCTTCTTACTAATAAAAAATAGCTTTTCTTGTCCTTAAGCCCACAAGGCATTATTTCTCTCTTGAGAAGTAATAGTTGCCTAAGAAGAAAATTATGATTTTGCAGTACAGGTGCTCATATCAAGTTGGCAAGCCATGTGCGTTTGGCAGTGCTGAAAGATTTAGCTGCTGTTCCTTGTGCAAAAAATAGACCAGCTTGTCAACCCATATTTCCTAGGCATAAAGTTACCTTAGTAAAGGGTTAAACAACCTTCTACCTTTAATATACTTTGACTTAGTAGAGTTCCTGGTCTCTGTTAAAAGAGTGCCCAGGTGAATGAAGCATATACTTTTCAGTGAACTGCAGAATCTGACAAGAGAAACCAAATATTCATACACAACACCTGACAGAATACTGAGATCCCAAAGTCTATTGTTTTTTTTATTAATTACTGAACTAATTTCATACCCACAGTAGAAGACTGAGAGCGTAAAATAGATGGTTTTCCTGTCAGCTTCTAAAGCCATAACCATGAAAGTAATTCATATCATAGTGATAAAATGTTTAATTTTCAGATTGGAAGGAGGTCAATAGTAGACACCAGCGTATAATAATCTATATAGCAAGACCTGTGTTATTGCTTTGTTAACCAATACCACATGCTCTTGGCGGGGGGGGCAGGGGTGGACACAAAACAAAAAAAACCAAAACCCACCACACCAGAGCAAAAATGTGGTTAGCATTTGTGGATGTCTATTATTTGGATAGGAAAGTCTACTGCAGGCAGCAGGGGGATGGCCAGGCAAAAAGGCAATAGAACAGGAAGCAAACTAGTCTTCCAAAAACTGAAAAGTAATAGAGATCGGGAGAAGCAATTTAGAACTACATACAAATTACTGTGTGCTGCAGTAACAGTTACTTTGGATATTTACCCATGCTCATTTTTGCAGTTGCTAAATGTGTTCCCCTGTTTATGAGAAAAAAAGTAAATTAAGAGTTTTCACTGATAGAGCAAGTAAGACCTATCTCCCAAAGATAAAAGACCGCCTTAGTCCACTGAACCATTTTGTACCAGATTAAGAAAAAATATTTGGAACTTTACCTCCTGTTGCTTTTGAAGCCTCTCAATAGCATTCTTTTCACGAGAAATCAAGGCTTCAGACTTTGCTTGGTGTGTCCTCTCTAACTCATGACGCAGCTCAGAGATTTCTTTCTGGGTCTGCACTTTCTCCTCCATTTTAATTTTTGCTATTTCAACTTCTTTAAAATGTTCTAGCTTATGTAAAGAAGAAATAGTGGGTTAAGCAGGGACATCTTCAAGTCGACAAAGACAATCCTTCCTCAGATAATTCTAAATTTTACTTAGAAATTTTTGTTAGGAAATATATGATAATTTGATGAAAATAAATTACTGTGACAAAAGTATTTTAGCTGCACATACTATTTGCATGCCTCACATAGTTTTCATGCATTTATTTGGCATCCCAAAGGAGATCTTATACAAAACTAATAGCTTTAGATAAGAGCAAAACAGAGGCCTAGGAAGAAAAACACACTGCAGGAGCGATACTCTGCTTGCAATTAAGGAATGGCCACACTCTCCAATTCCTCTTCTGAAACTGTCTCCATTCTCGTCCCTTTCCTAAAGAACCTCTTTTGACTGGTGATGCAAGAAGTGGCAGAAGCAGACCTGTCCTGAATCGCTCAAGAGAATTCATCTGGACACACAAGTAGTGCCAAATGTGTAAAAACCACAGAAGACATAACTCCACATAAAGAGGGTTACAGAAACAGAAGTCTGATTCACAGACTTCTTAGAACTGAAAAAAAAGGAAATGCATACAAACAGGAAAGCAAGCATCTTGCAACTGCACAGAAGAATCATAGGGAACATGCCTCCATTCAACTCGTGAAGTACAACATATGCAAGAACAAACAGGGTTATAAAGAATTATAATAAACATTTGGAAGAAAATGGGAAGCAAGCATACAAGAAAAAAAATGTGAGAAAAAATGAGCAAAAGAATAAAAAGAATAGTCGAAAAATTGTGAGACTGGAGAAAATCAGGTTAAAGAAAGGGGAAAAGCACAGTAGGAATGTCTGATCAAGGAATTCATGTCTGTGGGCATAAATTTTGTGACAAAGAAATGGTGAGACAGTACAGCATCACTTGTACACAAATTGGATTAAAAATGTCTTAGAGGAATGCACGTCATATTGCTAAGGAATCCACATAAAGTGAATTGAACTTAGAAATGACTTATGATTGCTTAAGATTCCAACCTCCTTTGTTACAACTGCTTTGCTTAAATTGAGACAAACTTAACAACGCACAAATAAACATGTTTTACATACTAAAAAGACAGCGCCTGTTGGGGAATAAAGACTAAATGAGAAATAAAGGTAAAAATACATTGGTGGTTTTAACTCTCCGTCCTTCTACTTGTTTAGCTGAATAAATATGACTAAACTCAAACAGTTCATATGCAAATAAGGGCTTTTAAAAGTGCACCTAAGAATTCTAACCGAATATCAGATTATCATTTTTTATATCCAAATAAACTACTGATTTTGAGAGAAATTAATGGGGAAAAAAAACAGATTTAAATGAACTACAGTTATTTTAAATTTTTCTATCCAAATAAACTGTTGATCTTGACAGAAATTTATGGCAAACCCCCCCATATTTAAATGAACTTTGTTATATTCTCTCTGCTCCATTTTTCAGACATTAGAATTATCAATGGATTATGTGACCAAAAAAATCTAATTTTATTCTGAAAAAACACCAAAAATAATTCATAATATTGTCTGTTATGGTTTTAGTGTTTCTGTATAATGTTTTGAAATAGTATGCAAATTCTCATCAGTATTAAAAATTAACTCAACTATCTGTCAAGCTACACAGCAGCAATTCACGCCTCTCGGTTGCTATGCATTAAATTGAAATTCAAGCTTTGAAATCTTAACTGAGAAGGAAAATGAATAGCATGCCTAAGCAGAGCAAACATTTCTCTATAAAACAAAATAATCAAAGACGAAATAACATATACGAAGTTAAGGCAATCAAAATATGAAAAAGTTGTATTACAAAATAACATCAGAATAAATACCCTAATAGTCTATGCACGTTTAACAAAAAAAGGGAATTGAAAATATACACATGCTGTATCATCAAATTAAAAATTAATATTGGATTAACCTAGGCTTTTGTGTTTGTTCTAACTATTAGATCTTTTCTTTGCCTTAATTATTAAATCTTATTAAATGTCTTCCTCAAATTCAATTATACCTTTTGACACATTTCTGCTTGAAGCTGCTTCTCTATTTCTTTTCTATATTCATGAAGTTTTACTTCTAAAGATTCGTATTTCTGATGCTGGGGATAAGAGTCTGCAAACTGTTCATCAATCAGCTGAAGCTTCTCAGCTATAAAAAGAGAAACATATCCATCATAATTTAATAATAGTAACCACAGTTATCTTACCAGAGACTGTAGGAACATGTCTCTCTGTAGAAAGTTCCTTAGTTTACCCATATAGCACTGTCATAGAAAGATTTGTGTGGTACAAAACCAGGGGCAGTAGAGAAATTCCACTTATCACAACATATAGTTGGGAGCTGTTTAGGCACCATTTCTGGTGTTAGATAGTCATTCCTCCTCTTTATCATGGATGGACAAGAATTTTTTTTTGCATGCAACCCTTAGGGGTTTTGTATTACTAATAGTATGCATATTAAAATTCAAGAACTCCCAATCTATGCCTAACTTTCACTGAAACACAATCATAGAAACAGAAGCAAGGCATGCATTCACAATTACGTTTTACAGAACATCTAAGACACTACAGCTCTTAGCTAAATGCCTAAGAAAACAAGAAATTTATAAAAAAAACATATTGTAATAGGAATTTTGCCTTATTTTAAGACAGGTTAGAAAAATCAACGTACTAGTCATAGGTATGACTTCTATTTATTATTACTTTAGGCTGCATTTGAGTAAGTGATGAATGAATACCATTCATGCAATTTATAATAAATCCAAACCCTTTACCAGGATGAAAACAGCTGGGGAGACTTGCTTGCAGAGGTTGCACTTACCGAGAGATTCTCTGTAAGGAGACACAGAGGTTGTCTGAGTTTCTGTGTCATGAGTTTCCTTACTTAGATGATGCTCAGTAAGTCCAATTAAAATCTGCATAAGAAAACCTATCAAGATCCAATATATTAGTTAGTTCTGATTTCATACCAGAGCTGAATTTGAGCCTTTAATTTATGAAGTCATTTTCACTGTGCAAGAAAACCTACTTGATTTACAGAAAGAACCAAGTATTTAAGTAAAAATTAACACTGGTAAACTATTAAGATTTTATTATAAGCATAGTTCACTCCATCTCATTCTGGAAACACTGTCACTTTGCAACTTTTCCTTTCATCCATGTCTCTTTGACTTCCAAGGTCATTTGAGAGAGCAGATTATTACTACTATAATTATGAGGCCATTAGGCAACAGTGGTTTCTGAAGATCAAGCTACTTTAGGCTGTACAATATAGCTAGGTTTCATCGTGCAGACATAAGAGTTATTTCTTATATACAATAATGGAAAGTCAACTACATCTTTAGCTAGTTTTTGAAGTACATTATGCAAGCTAGTACAGTCAGTTATAAACAAAAACCAAATTCTGAGTTTGCCAAAGTTAGCGTGCAAAGCTTCCAAAGAGCATTATATTTAATACCTGATTACAGATTTTTTTCATAGTTCTAATGTTCAAGTCATTTATTTCATAGGTGAATGTTAACATTTAATCCACACCACAAATAGGAGTTGGATAATCCTGAAATATAATATTCATCATCCTGTCATACTGCAAAAAATCTGACTGAATCCATATTATTCCATATCATAGACTCAAGAAATTTGACTTTCTATTGCTTGCGTCTTAATAAAAATGAAGCTGACACAATTATCCTTGTCTGCATCATGTATAAACATCTCATACCTTTATTTTCCTTCCGAGTTCCTGAAGCCTGTAAGAAATAAAGGATGTTTTAGCCAGTTTATTTCATCACAACTGTAATTTAAGCTTATTTTCAAAATCAAAATAACTTTACCAGTGATTTGTAAAGACTGGATTTTGGATTTATCCTCATTAATTGAAGAAGATCTTGCATAGTCCACAGCTTTGGGGGGGAAAAAAAGTTTGAAAAGGTTAACTAATTTTAAATAATTTCAAGTATGTAATAGGCACTAATTTACCATTGTAGAGTGTTTTCCATTCTAGAAAGATCTATTTAGCGCCTTGTAAGGCCATTTTCAGAGGCCTGCTGTTCTAGCACTACATTTACTTATCTCCCCTGCCTAGGATATGCAGCAGCCAGCACATAGTTTCATGATCAACTGAAGCTCTGAAAAGAGATAGTTTGTTTCCTTCCCATCCTGGTCTTGCTACTTTCCTTGATGTATCATACAAATCAGACGAGCTCACTAACGCAAACGACCACTAACTACTCACCAGGTAAAAAAAAAATAATTTTCAGTTAGAAATAACTTCACCCTAACACATACTCATAGAGGAGAAAGAAAGAGAGGGCAACGGCTGCCTTTTTCAGCTGCAGCTTGTAGTTAGAACAGCTTAAACTGACTATGAACCGCATTTTCAGGGAACTGAACAGCCAAACAAGAGATGAGCTTTAATCAGGATCAGTTCCCCAAGTGCTCTGCCACTCGGCCTCGCAAATGGTCACGCCAGACTGTGGCTATGGGCGAAGCAAGTGTGAGGTTAAGAGGCTTGTGCGACATCTTTCCAGAACAGCATCATTAGCTTATTGCCAATTTAAATATTCATGAAAATAGCCCTGAATAATGAAATCTTTTACGGAGATCATCAGAAGCTGTACTTGCATTTGTATTTCACTAACACAAAAGAGGACTTCTTTCAATTCTGTTGGAATATGACAGCCCCCAGAAAGCAAAGCTCCTAGAAGTCTCAGAAGGGGTAAATTACTGAACTTACCTTCTTCTTCTCTAATCCACTTTCTGGAAAGAAAACAGAAAGCGAATACTCATAGCCACATCTCTGTAGATGATCTGCCACCAAACTGTTGGAAGCTGTGATCAAAAGTGAACTGTCATCACTTGGAACAGCCTGTGGCTGAAGTTCTCCACTTAAAATTGGGTGCATTAGTTCATGGATTAGCTGGTTTCGGAGCTGCGTCTGATACAGAGAAGACATTATATTCTCAGTTTACATGGTATTCAATGAGAGTTTTTATTTTTCAAAACTCACAGGGAGTCTTGTTTTACTTGTACACATTATATTACAACCTACATAACCGAAATGGGCAGACTAACTTTGGCAAAATGTAGAAAAGGCCTTGGGTCACTGTGCGTTTCTTCAAAACACTCTAATGGTGTCTACAGAGATTTTTGACTTTCCCTCAAGATATAGCAAATGTAGGACTGAAAAGAAGTACTGTTCTCAGTCAACAACTCACATAAACTCCACTCTAGTAACCCCAGCTTCATTTTTAGATCACTGCTTTCCTGTTCTCCTTCTCTTTGGCTTAAATAAAGCCTGCCTGATTTGGCTTTAATATTTCATCTATACTTGGAAAACTCACTAGTCCCCCTCTGAGTCTCAAGATCTCTCTGATACCAAGAAGCTGCCAATGCCATCAAAAGCAGATGGGAAAATAAACAGGAAATGCAGTGTCTTTGATATAAATGATTTTGTAGGGAAGCAGAAGACTACTAATCAAAAGAGCCTACAGGCACTAATAATAATTAAATTGTATTTTTTATTTGCATTCTGTGAGTTACAATAGAGAAAAAAATAACCTAAAATCAGAGAGTCTCTCTCCTGTAAAAGGAAGAAACAACAATTTTCATTATATAATTATACAAATTGTTCATGGCGTACTAAAAGATCACGACAGAAATAAGTGTTTTAAGCTTTCAACAACAGGTATGCAAGAGTGGCAAAGCTAATTAAAGAAGTAGTGTGTTACCAAAACTGAGATGAAATACTTACCAAAACTTAACAAAGCTAGATCATCAGACTAGACTGATATTTTAGCATGGCTTTCTACAGAAAGTAGGCTGACAATAGAAATGAAGACAACTGAAAAATTTGTTTTCCTTATTAATTTCTGAAATTGGCTAGTTTCAACCAACTTTGACAGAGATCATGCTGTCTCAAAAACAACTGAGACCAGCAACCTCTTACACGTCTCGTGACAAAGCGCAGGTGGAAAACACAGGGCTAAATCCCTGTCCCTACTACAGGAAAGGAAGGCAGAAATTGGTTCTAATATGCTGGCATTCATCATACCTGTAGTTCCAGATCTGCTCTGCCTCTTATCAACAAAGACAGTCAGATAAGACCATGAGAAAGTGGAGAGTATTCTCATTAGAAGATGTAATCCACAAGAAACCATAAGAAATTCGTAAGAATCCATATGAAACACAGCTGTATTGATTCTTCAGCTTGGAAAAGCTACAAGATCTTTAATACAATGTATAATCTTCTATACAAGGAAGATGAAACAGGAAAGTCAACTTAAGTAGCGTGCCACCTGACAGACTATTAGTTAAGTCAAAGACAACAAGAAATGGTTCAAGCACTGCAAGCTTGATATGGAAATCACTGAGGGAGAAACAAGTTGTCCCAAACAGGGAATTCTTGGCTGTAAGATTATCAGTGGTATCCTTAAAATATAGATCTTGATTATTATTTTTTTTAACTTTAATGAATTTGACATAAAAAGCAGGAGCTAAAAAAATTTGCTGGTGACACGAAGATGTGTATACAAGTACAGAAAGATCAATACATAAAAAATCCAATCAGATGATGTTTAAGGACTAGCAAAACTGAAACTGCATGAAATACAACATTTCAGCATTTAAGGGCCGATAAAAATTTCTGCTATAACACAAGGGATGCATATTATTTGGGAAAAGAAAGATGTGGATGTATCAATCAATCAATTACTAGTGCTACAAATGTAACATGCCTCAAAATGGGATATAAGCAGCCTTCCAGAGACTTTCCCAAAAAAAGGGAAGAATTAATACCATTCTAAAATTTTTCTGGAAAGCTCACAATCATGATCTACTTCCTTTAAAAAAAACAGGGGTAGAGACTTCAAAGTGCCACAGAGGAGTACTACAAAGTGAGCAATAGGACTACTGCACCTTGACTTGCTTAGCATTGTAGAACAGAATGCTGAAGAAAAGGTACAACTGTGGCCTATAAATTCACCAAGAGGAGCAAGAGCTACCTAAACTGAAAAGATACTTTCAGCACAAAAGGCCAGTGCAACCATAAATAAACCCAGGCTACCAGTCAGAACAAAGTTACACTCTTGAACATAACTATATTCTAAAACATTATCCTCAATGAGCAGAAGAGGAGAAAACAGCTCAAATAGCTTTAAAACAGAACTGGAATATTTTAGGAGGATAAATCATAAAGCGTGCTTATTTATAGTAGATAATAAACAGACCGTGATAAGAGATCTTTTCCAATCCTGTATCCTCACTTATTCCTCTCGTTCCTACTTGGCTTTTTTCTCAAGCATGGAAATTTTCAAAGACCTGATATAGGCCTTTAACCTTCCTGAAAAAAGACTCTGAGACTAATCCACAACAAAAAGCACCTCAGTTGAGCAAAAACCTTGTATCTGGCCAAAAAAAAAAAAGCTGAATACAAATTAGGCCGTGACAAAAATAATACAGCTGGGGAGAGTGGGAAACAGTGTTACTTGGCATGACTTTCAGTGCTTTCAATGTTAAGTAGTACAGGGAACCACAGGTAGCACCTGCTGCGAATAAAGCACACCTTAAGTGTGTCCAGTACACCTCGGTTCTTAAAAGTCTGATAGAGCCTTTTCCGGAGTTCGTCTTGGGACAGTGTCTCCCTTTCAACCGAAGCCATCCTGCCCTACAATGCCAGAAAAAAGAGAAATAAAAATAAAAAGACATTATTGACTCCCAGCTCGATCCCCAGCCAGCGAGCGCCCCAGCCTCCCCCGTCAGGCAGACCCAGGCTTTGCTGGGGAAGCCCCCCACTACCCACAGGGAGGACGGCAGGCCCCGGCCTGCGCTTCGACCCTCCTTTTCCTGCCTGAGCGACGGCGGCGGGTGTTCCCCGGGGCCGGCAGCCCAGCCCGCCCCGCTAGGCCCGGGAAACGGGAGCGAGCCCGGGAAAAGGCAGCTGGAGAGCGCCGGCTCCGGCGGCGGCTGAGGCGTCACGAGGGCGCCGGATGCTGGGGCGGGGCAGAGCGGAGCGCTTCCGGGCGGCCGCTGGTAGCCGTTGGAGAGCTCGCGCTGCAGGGTAGGCGGCGGGCCCGGGGCGGGACCCTGAGTGCATAGACCCCGCCATCTCCTTCCCTCCCTCTCCCCCGCCTGTCCCGCAGGCAGCCCCCACGGCTTCTGGCCCTTCTCCTGGAGGTAGCGGCCCCAGCGGTGCGCGGGGGAGCTGCCTGTAGCCCGGGCGGGCCTCAGGGCCTTGCGCCGCGGCGGTGGCGTTCATTCCTTCTGTCCCCCCCACCCCTCCCCGATAAACTGTAGGGCCCCCGGGGATGGGAGCGGGCCGTGGGGCTGTCTCAGGCTGCTATGTGTGAGGGAGAACGGTGCCCACCCTTCCCCTTTCTGCTACCTGTCTGTGGGGGCCCCCGGGGAGAGACGGATGCGGAGATTCCTTAGAGACGGGTACATCCCGAGACTTCCTAGTACGGTTGCCATCCGGGTTACTGGGAGGGATGTCAAGGGTTAAATCATCCGTTAGTTGTGGAGTAAGAGTTTTTAGTAGTAATTGGATTCATTTCCAGGAGATGTTCCACTTTCTAAGGATGTTTTTCCTCCCGTTTAAGTATAAATGTGTAGTATGTACCTAAGAAAGTATTACCCTTTCTTTATCCTGTGGTAAATATGAATAGGAATTATGTTGACTGATTTTTAGGAGCATTTTCAAATGGATTAAGAGTTTATATATAGACTCATTTGCAAAGTGTGTCTTTTTTTTTTTTTTTTTTTTTTTTGTAAGGAGCACTATATTGAAGAATGTCTGGAAGTTTCTACTTTGTGATAGTTGGTCACCATGATAATCCCATATTTGAAATGGAATTTCTGCCACCTGGAAAAGTAGAGTCCAAGGTGTGTTTTTTTTCCCCTGTGATACTCTTATGGTGTAATTATGGTGCATTTTCTTTTATGATTTTACAGTGTATTAGAAGTAGAACCAGCGTGTTGTTAAAAAGTGTTATTAGTAGCTACTGTTTAGCTACTGTTTTCTTGGTTTTTTACTGAAACTTTGTCATAGGGAGTAGAACTCTGGAGTCTCTTAAAAATTCTTTGCCAGATCATGCTAGTTCTTCATCAGACATTGTTATCATGCTAGTTCTTCATCAGACATTGTTTCCTTAAATATTTGATGCTGTATGGTGAAGAATACATATGCTAGTCATGCTTTGGTCATTGCTTTTAGGGTGTAGAGCTTTTGTAATAGCTGTTCGTTATTTAATGCTGCTTCCTGTCATTCTCTATTTTAAGGCATCTGTAAACAGTAATAAGATAAAGGAACATAAATTTGGAAGCTCTGCTCGGTCCTTCATTTTTTATGCTGTAAAGAAATCTTATTTTTGTAATGATTTTCAGTAGTCATACTTTCTTTAACTAAGAGAGGCTTAAAACTTGTGTTGATAAATACAGGTTTGAAAATGTGAGAAATGTAAGGCTACTCAATAAGTAGAGTTTCCAGTGTGAAAAGAACAAATTAGTGATATTTGACCAAAGAAAAAATAAACTTCAGAATAGAAGTGCATGCATCTGTGAGTGTGTCCAAAAATAGAAGTATATGCTGTCACTGATTTGAACTGCATGGTGTCATCTGTATTTTGAACTAGTGTTCCATAAAAAAATGTAAATAAGGCTAGTCGGGGTAGCCTCAGTGAGTGTGGGGATGTGTCAGATAGGGAGTGGAAAAATTAATTTTCTGCAAATGGAAATAACTTGGCTCGCATAAGCTTCCTGTCTGACTGAGGCTGAAGTACTAAAGTTTCTCCTAAGAGACAACCTAAACTTGATGTGCACTGAAGGAGAACTAGTAGTTATTGATATGTTTTGGTAACTATCACTTCTGTTTCTGAGACGTGCCGTTTAAGAGTGAATTCATTACAGGTGCACAACTGCTTGAAGTGATTTGCATTACATATGTGGTAAATCAGCACAAGCCTTTGCCCCTTACACTTCACCACTTACTCTCATCTTCGGTATGGTTTAATGGAACTGGCAAGGCTGTTAATGCCCTGAGCTGAACTTGATTTGGGAGGAAAACATAGTGCACTGAGAGGTGTGAAACCAGCATTAGTAACATCCCTGTTTTTTGAGAAACAGTGCAAGACTGCTTGTGTTTCCAATCTAATAGAAGCTTACAGCGTGGTTTAGTCCCAGGTTTCTTCTTGGCAGATGTCCTCCAGTGTTCTAATTAGTAAGAAAGTATATAGCTCTGTCTCCACACAACTCCTGTAGTGTTAGGGCCAAACACTGTGATCACCCTGTGAAGGCCATTCATGTTTATTATAGGAAGAGGTGAAATTTACATCTGCAAGCATATATTTAATACCTGTTGCAGGATGTTTTTCTGCACTAGGGTCTTAGGAAAAAGAAAAGCCCCCCCTTCCAAAATAAAACAATCCTATGTTTCTAGGTAAATAGCCTGAAAGAACAGAATATTTAGATGATAATGTTATCAGTATATCTGTCCTTTGTGTCTCTGTGCTTTCCCTATCTGTCCCCTAACTTTTACCCATTGTAGCCTATTGTTCAGTTTCTGCCAAATTTGCTAAATTTCTGTAAATTTCACAAAAACAGGTGACTGGAAGCAGAGGAAAAGATTTTTATCAGGATAAGTGGAGTAAGTTGTGGAATAAGTTTGCAGTCGAGACTACCCGTTGGTAAACAAAAGAATTCATGCTTGAATTCATTCCTGAGCTATAAATACAGGCTTTGTTAGTTTTGCTGCTCTCAAGACTGTTTTTGTGATGACATTCTTATTATGACCTTTTTTCTCCCTTGACACCAAGTATCGTGACAATATATACTACTTTCATTTAATTACGGGTACGTAGGTGGCAGAAAAGAAGGGTACATATAACTTCACATAATTTGAGCACTAGTTGTTTAGCAGCTTGTGCAAATTATTGTTTATATTTCACTTCTTTCACTGAATTACTAATCCTCTGTCTTCTGGAAATACATTAGGATGATCATCGCCATCTAAACCAATTCATTGCCCATGCTGCTCTTGACCTAGTAGATGAGAACATGTGGCTTTCCAACAACATGTACCTGAAGACTGTGGACAAGTTTAATGAATGGTTTGTTTCTGCTTTTGTCACAGCTGGACATATCCTTCCCTCTTTTCTTTCCTTTTATTTATATAGGAAAAGCCTTTTGCCAGAAAGGGTTAAGTTAGATGAAATGAGTTTGAAACAGATTTATCTGGTTATTCACCACTCTTATGGTTAGAGTCACCAGCTTCAGAGTGAAGCAAGTTGGGAGGCACAACAGGTGTTGGAAATTGGGACCAATTGGAAAGATGGATTTTTAATTTTGGAGGAACTGAAATAGCCTAACAAAATGTGGAGCTCACATGGACAGAAGAAATAGGAATGAGAGGGGAATAGTATGAGGTGGTCTGAGCAAGCTTATGAGATTCTCTGTTCCCATCCCTTTGATTGGGCTAGAGAGGAGAAGCAGGGATAAACATGCTTGGTGTCAATCACACACATCTTGAAAATGTGGTGTCAAGTCTTTAACTTACATACAGATAGTCCTAGAAGCATTTGTTATGAAACATTCATTATACATAGGAAGTAACACTGAATATCATTTTAACTTCTGGGGCGTATGGCAAAGATGCTGAGAGCATCATCCACATTCAGAATTGTCTAGCTTTAGAAAGAATAACCTTGAATAGAGAGGTGATTGTTTTTATTTTCAAATAGGGGAATGTTTTCTAAATTTTACTGCTCCAGTTACTTCTTTGATTGCTTCCTCCTATAGTCACTGCTATTTCATGTACAGCTAGACATTTTAAGTATATGCAGAATTACGTGTAAGCGCTCATCTCAGGATATGTGAAATGTCTCTCTCCTTTGTAGAAGTTAAATTTTCCTTAATTGCTTTACATATGAGATTTATAATGCTTCATGATGTGAGGCAAGAAGATGGAATCAAGAACTTCTTTAATGATGTATATGACTTGTATATAAAGGTAAGAACCCGCTTCTTATGGTCTCACTGCAGTACTTTTAAGTGTGTTCTGCTGTACCTGCTCAGGCATCCCTGTGTGAGCATGTTTTCCCGTGGGGGCCTGTGTAAGCAGAGAAGTACCCATGCAGTTCACATTAGCCAGTGTTGATACCGTGTGACATAAAGGCTGTATTTTCCATTAACGGAACAGATTTTTCTAAATTGTTATTAACCGCGCTCTTTCAGAATATATTTTCATTTTAGTCCAATGATTTTTGGGCATTATTGTGTCATTAATGGTGACAATGAAAGCCAAAGACTGTTCAGCAGGAGCCTGGACACAGTGCTTTGCTCTCAGAACAAGTAGCCTGTGTTCTCACTGCCTTGCGGTACTTCCACTAGATGGGGCAAGCGCAGGCACCAACTGGGAGATGGGCTATCCAGGCCTCCTACCGGGAATCAAATGATGCCCATTTCCAAAACAGAAATTTCCACCAGTGTCACGATGGATTTGTTCTGAGGAGCTGGTACTAAGGGATGGCTGTGCACATACATGGGGAGAATGCAAGGGCCTGGCAAGAAAGTGACTGTTTAGGAGCTCTGTGCACTTAAGTGATACTAAAGAGGCTGAAAGCTAATAGTAGTTGCCATTTGAAGTAATATTTTTTTCCAGTGCTGGGCATTGTGCTTATTGATGAGTTTTTCTTCTTTCCTCAGTTTGCAATGAATCCATTTTATGAACTCAATTCTCCCATTCGATCCAGCGCCTTTGAAAGGAAAGTACAGTTCCTTGGGAAGAAACACCTTTTAAGCTGAATAAATAACTTTTGTGAGTGAGCGCTTTTTCCACACTTCCCTGATTATTTGAACTGTAGTTCTTCTGGTTAGTTCTCAGCGTGTTTGATATCCATCTTTCTGAAGACTGGCAAATTGGAGGCTGAAGAAGCTTTTTTTTTTTTTGTCTCAACAATAGGATAAGAACAGCCAAGCTTCTTTAAGTTTAAAAGTGTATCTTAAGAAGTTTCCTTTTATGTGTTATGAAAACCAAGTTTAAAAATGTTGGAGGCCGAATAAGTACAAACTGAGAAACGCGGGTGTCAATGCCTATGCAAAATGTAAGCCTCTTCTACAGGGTGGGAGGAAATCGGATCTGAACACAAAAGCCATTTCCAGTCATGTGATTTAAGTACAAGCAACACGGAATTCCTGATTGTTTGGCCTGAAGCGTTGAGTTTATAACAAACTTTTTTACTTGCAGTCCTTTGCTAGAGAACTTTGGAGATAACCAGATTAACTTTACTCTTCGTAGTATTAAATCAGGTCTATATTAATACTATAACGTGTAATGTATGTACTATAAAGTGCTAAATAAAAGAGGATATATCAGCAAAGCTTCATCTTCAGTATTTGAGGAAGTTTTGAGAAAAAAAAACCTTGAAGTTTTAAACTTTAAAATTGCAAATTTTCCCGATGTTTAGTGCAATACATGTTTAGCTGCAGTGTTGCATCAATTAAATGAATTAATAAATTAGACTAGAACATCTGTGTCTGCCCTGACTTTGATTCTAATTAACACATGGTGAGAAAAAGAAATTAAATTAACATGTTTAAATCCACTTCTTTCCATTATCAGTGCAAGTGCTGAAATTGTCTTTTTGAAAATGTATTTAGACTAGGACCTTTGAACCATGAAACTATTTGTTGAGGCTTTAGAAATGCATTATTTGGCCTGTCTGGCTACTATTCCATTGTAAAATGTGGTTAGATGCCCTTTTTCAAAACTTACCATCATTCCAAAATAGAAATTTTTAAATGGGTTATTTGGTATATATGTACCTAGTATTTTGGTTGGTTTCACAGTCTTTTTAGTATTTTTTTCTTCTTTTGCAGCAAATGTGAATAAGGTTTCTTCTTGGGCTTTTTTTTTTTAAATGCCTGAAAAGTAATTTCCAAAGGAAGAGGCTTGCTGTTCTACGAGGTACATATTGCACAGTCTGTATATAATACGGGGACCACATGTATATGTGCTTTAAATGTATAGTCAGTCATTGTATCTTTGTAATTTACACTATACTGCTGAACTGTCACTGTAAAATATTCCATGAGAAAAAGAATACAATATAAAGGTGGCAATATTTACTTTAAATAAAATGTGTAATGATGCCGTACCGATGCCTGTTGAGTATACTTGAAATGATTTAGGAGAAAGGTAGATGATCACAGTAAGGCTACCTTTATTGGTGGGGTGGCAAGTGAAGATGGGAACAATTGTCTTTGCAGTATTATTTCAGAAAAGCTGCATTGTACAGAATTTTGATAGTGTCATGTAATGTTATGTAAATACCTGATTTTATTTTTTTTTGCTATATACATGAAAGTAACAGAAACACTTGAGGTAAAGCGTTCTCATTCATATGGTAAGAAACCATGAAGCTGGAGCTGTTTTGCTGTTTTCTGCCTCCTCCCCAGTAGCACAATGGCTGGAAAAATACTAGCAGTTAAGATTCGCTGAGGAAATATTTATGTTAAATCATCACATATGGGCAGTAAGAAAAGGTTTGGCAAAAATGAAGGATTAGTGCTAAGAGTTTCCACCGCTTTTAGAAACTGGGGGGGGAGTTGATAATCGTATTCTTTTCTGCCAGCACACAGTAGGAAGTTACGTAAAATGAAAGCATTTTATCTCTTGCCTGATCTCTGAAGGCAGTTAGCCAAATGGTGCCTGTTCTTATGCCCCCATGTCTTTCCCCTTTTCTTCTGAATATAGGAATCGTATATGGGAAACGCACTCTCATAGGTCCATCCAGACTTCATGAAAACAGCCTGTTACTGGACACAGGAAAAGGACAATTATGTCCTACCTCATTACATGAATAATTGTAGAGTTTGCAGTGAGGAACACTGTCTCATGACCTTGGCAAGGTAGCAGCGATTTCCCTGTGTACCAGAGGAATGCTTGTATAAGCTTTGCTTTGTGACCGTTTTCAATAGGCTGAAAAACTGCTCTCTGGAAGTGACAGGTGAAAGTTGCCTTGTGATCACCTGTAGTCACAAGTCTGCCCCAGGTGTGGGAGCAGCAGTTCTAGCACGTATCAGCCAACACACAGTTCCTCAATGGACAAAGCAGAAGGGAGACCTCCTTTGCAAGCATTATGTTTATGCCACATCTCGGAGGCTTAGGACTTGACGTTTAGTCAAATGAAATCTGTTGCAGTATGAGAAAGCAGCAGATAACCTGTACTATGCAATAAAGGCAAGAAAAATGTTTGTAAGTTAAAGGGACTAGAATTACCTTAGATAGTACAAAAATGAAGCGTAAGAACATTAGCACAAGCTAAGAACACAAACCAGCCTTAATAAACCTAGGCTGAAAATGCAACTTAAACTCAGCTTTCTGCAAGGGTCTGTTAGTTACTGTTTAGGTAACCTGCTGTATAATTTACGTAAGATCTGTTTGGGGTACAGAGCAACTGTTGAAGGAAGCAGCCTGGTTCTGGCAGCAGTCTTATGCTAAGCATCTATATACTTTGCTGCAACACGAGCTGTTAGCTGGGTCCCAGCTAGTTTCTTCTGCCCCTTCCCATTTTGCTGTCTCTTCTAATAAGCATAGCTTTCATCATTCACACATACTTGCCATGACAGTATTTTTTGCTCCTCGTTTTAAAGGACATCTGGAACTTTGTGTATATGCTACATAGTATGCTCTGTCCCTCTACAGAACTTAATTATCACTAACAGGACCCCCTGATACTTGAGGTACAATTAGTACTTGAAATGAATCAGTGAATTGAAACCTAAGCCACAAGTGCTTACCTTACCTCCATATCAAATGATAGATATTAAGCTTTAACAAAGGACAGGAATGCCACACTGTTACTAAACTTTTTTTTTTGGTGACTATCACCTACATCTGCTTGCCATAGGACTTTTGTTTCTTTCAAGTACCTGCTAGTGTCCTTTTGAGACCAAATCCTGACCTCAACTCCTATACTGTCTTATTTACTACAGCATGTAAACCTGCCTTTATCTCTACTAGCCTCTTTTGTGATTACTGTACAGTCATGGTACAGCAGCTCCCAGGGCACAAGTAATACTCTTTTATTGTATTAGGTTTTATTTACCTTTATTAAACCTACTTCTCAGATGGAGGCTTGGTAACCATGATGTTAAATGGAAAGCAGACTGATGGGAAAACGCAGACAGATGCTTAGACACAAGATGACCACAATGGTTCTCATTCTTAATTGTTTCCTTTTAGCAAACTTACTTGAATCTTATCTAGAGTACTCTAGTCATGGTCACTTTATCTCCTGTTTTGTTTCAATCTTAACCTCTGCTAAAATGAACATTAAAGGAAGCTTAAGTAGTAATGCAGTAGTTTTACAACAATTTCACATCACTAGCTTAGTAGCCCCCAACACAAGCAGTCTTCATTTTTAAGCTTTTCGTTCTCTCAGCTTAAGAGGAATTTAGCGAAGACTTTCTTCACAGATCTATTCATTCATTGACTAGAAATTAAGCAGAAGTAGCAGCTCAACCTGTATGTAGCTGTTAGGCAACTGAAGCTTAAAACAGTTTGGTTGCTGTATGTGCAGAACTGTAAGAATGAATTAGACTTAGGAACGTACAAAAGGTAAGAAGATGCCACTTTTAAGCAGGAGTAGCAGATCTATGGAGTAAAGTTGTCCTGGACAGGTTCAAGCAGGAATACAATACATTCAGAAAAGTGTATAAAGAGCGACAAGAAGGGTTTGTTTTGCAAGCTTTACTTCCAAATAATTACACCTGTTACAGAGTGAACAGATAAAACTCTTCCTGTTACTGTACTCTCAAGAAAGGCTTTTCTATTGGAACAAAAAAGTCACTGTACAGAAAGCAGAATCTGTGTAGTTTAGCAGGTAACATGGCCTGTGCTATACGCCTCAGACTTCCTTTTGAAGCCCACAACGTGTGTATGTGCATGCCTCTAGCAGCCAGATTACACATTGAAGCAACAGCACACTATTAAGTTTGCTATTCCAAGGACAGCAGGTACTCTGAGCGCCAACATTCAACAACTTCTCAAGTATTCTACCGTTTAACTGGAATGGAGAGCCTCAAATATACCTTCTGTGGTTTCATCTGCATTACTGCAGAAAGACTGTCCTATAAATACAGAATTTGCTTCTGTTCATCATCATGTAATGAGTACAATAATATAAAAGACATTGTCTTAAATGTGTAAGTCCATATCCTAAAATAGCAAATTAAATAAGGATCAAATTCAGCTCAAACACTAGCTGTAGTTATTTACTGGTATTAGGGCTGAAAGCTGTCACTATCTACTGTAAGTCAAAGGCTTCCTGAGTTCTCTACGTATTGCCAATCCTTAGGTTCACAGTGCAGAGATTACTGGTAAACAAATTCATAGCTCATAGGTTAACAGGAACAAGAAGTTTGGAACTTTAAGGCTGCATACTAAAAGTTCTCTTACACATCTGTCATAATGTGGATCCCTTCAAGTGCTATTAAAGCTGACTGAATAAAGCATATCTCTTTCATAACTAAAAATGGTTATACTTCAGTTACTCAGATTTTTTTACCTTACTGATCAGAAACATGCTAGAATGGGACTTAAGGCAAAGACATGTAGTAACTTAAAAAATCATCAATATCTTGCATTAAACTGCTGGAAAAATTAGTAGAGCATTAGAACAGTGAATGAAAGGAAAATGGACATTAAATATGTAGGAAACTTATTTCCTACTTTAAAACCTACACAAATTATAGCAACATTAGGCGATTAGAGAAGACCTGAAGGTAATTTATGTTAACTTATAATAAACACGTTAGAGATGAAGTACCACTCACAGCAAAAGGAATGTAGTGAGACTGAAGTTTAATATCTAGCATTGTTAAGAAACTGACTTCTAGTGAAACAAAAATGGAATGCCAATTTCATAAAAATATACACATATAAAAGTATCTTTGTGCCTGAATTCCAGAACAGTTTCTCCAAAGTAGTGCTTCTAGAACTTTCAAGTTTTAATTATATTCAAAGTATTTATCATTTGAATAAAGTTGGCAATTACATTCTTATATTAAGGTTTTTACTTGACACCTTCCTAAACAGAAAGCGTCATTAATTCAATAATGGGTCACTCATGAATGGAAATTTTTCTTTTGCTCCCCCAAGAAAGCAGCAAAATACTACAGTTTTAATATTAGAGTGAAACCCATTTGTTATTTTATCTACTACACCTTCCCCATCCTCTTATAGAGCAAGCTAGTCAAAAGTAATTTGGCCAAAAAAAATACAATATTTTAAGTTAACAACAAGATGAACTGGTTTTTGGTTTCCGATGAAGGTTTACTGTATCTGTTTGAATAAAGTGATCCGATCTGTCTTCAGAGGCTAGAACTCTTCTAACGGCTTCTTCAAAGGCAGCTGCAACATTAGTGGCATCTTTTGCACTGGTTTCAAAATAGGGATGGTTGCCATTATTCCTGCACCAGTCTTGGGCTTCTTCTGTAGACACTTGCCTTTCATCGATATCAACTTTGTTACCCAGTATCACAAACGGAAAGCTTTCAGGCTCCTTGACGTCTGCATAATAAATGAATTCTTTCTTCCAGTTGCTTAAGTTTTGGAAGCTTTGAGAGTCATCCACGCTGAAGGTTAGCAGGCAACAGTCAGAACCTCGATAGAAAGGAGTCCGCAAGCTCCTAAAACGTTCCTGACCTGCTGTGTCCCATATCTGCATTGTAACAAAGTGTCCATCAACTTCCAACTCTTTATTTAAGAATTCCACACCTATCGTATGAAACAGCTGTGCATCAAACTTGTTGGTGACATATCTGTTCATAAGGGAACTCTTCCCAACTCCACCATCTCCTAGCAGGATTACTTTGAGGAGCGATGATTTCGCTGCCATTGTTATGGGAGTAGATCCTCCTGATTTCCTAGACCTGCAAAGATTAGGAAAATTATTAAAAAGAGAAGAGTTGTGATCAGAAAATTTTACACACATAAGTACCTAGAAAGCGTTAAAATCCACCAACATCAAGTTTCACGTACGAAAGCATGAGGACAATGCTAAATAGGGGAAATGTAGATACTCACAGTAAAAATACCCATTGAAAAACACCATGTGTTTAAGAGGGGTCTCTTCCCCAGACTGCAGTCTGTACGGCAGCCTAAGCGGGACACCGCATGAATTACTGGTCTGTCACTTAAAACCCCCAAACCCTTCAGCGTTTGTGCAGAAGGGGAATCGCATCACATTCAACCAGTGCAACAATTCCTTTATGTTCGCTGAAAAAGATCCATGGAAAAAAGCGGGATGAGAGAATTTTATAGAGCACATGGCCTTGAGCCAGTCACTTCAGCGCCATATTCCATTAGCAAAGTTGTGTTTTAACAAGCAAAAGTGAAGAGGAAGCTTTAGGAATAAAGCAGGACACCATCTGTTATACTAGAATAACTGCTGCACTTCACTCAAAATTGCAACCAGACAAGAAATTTTAAATTAACTCACAGGGAACACAGTGATCTATAGAGCAAATGCAAATGCTGTAATTTTATTTTAAAAGTCAGGTAACTAGGTATTGGTACACTAACATTCACTATTTTACAATTTACCCCTTGCAGAACAGGGGTGATGAATAGGATACTGTTAGAACTACTACAAAAGCAAATTTGCTGTTGCTACTTCAAATGGTACTCAAGATGCCAAATACTGAGGCCAAGCCCTCACTAACAGTTCCGTTAGTAGGTGTCAACTTCCCATGGTAAAACTGTCAAAAAGCCTGGGAGTGCTAGTGAATAGTCTGGCTGCAAGGACAGGGACCACGCACCAATGAAACATTTTTACTGTCAGACTTAAAAAAAAAATAAAATCATTTAACACTAAAGTAATTAGCTCATTAGCATTTTGTGTCAGCCCAAGCTTTGCACTCATTAGTGTTATTTAATAGTGTAAAAGATTGTTTTAATTGCTTGGGGGTAAAGTTTCATTTTTGAAGAGCCCAAACCTAAGTTTCTGTATGAGGAGAACTGCTATTCCTATACTTGCCTGATACTAAAAAGAGCTAGAAGTAATTCAGCCAAGCAGGCTTCTCTGAAAATAGCATCTATTTAAAATGGAAACGGGTCATAAGTTGCCTAGTTTGTCTCCTGCTCTGAAGGAAGGAATGCAGTCTTGCTAGTTGTAATTAGCGTTACTGGCATATACATCACCCGCAGAGTATGGCTACGGAATTAATACCTGATACAAGCTGGCATGAGAGTCATATGACTCTCTGCTGCCTTGAATCAAGCCTACTTTAGGAGCGAGAAATTTCAGGAATTTTTTCCATCTCTAACTTCTCATCTTTGAATGTCTGTTTCTTAGACACAACCTACAGTAAGACAGAAGAAATGCTTTATAGTTTGAGAGCAGCTGAAGCCTCAACACAAAAAAAATAGGAACAGTGGCTGTTTCCATTAAGAATTTGTTTTGAGTAAGTAATTTTATTCATTCATACTGTGTCATTAAAAACGATGTTTAAAAATCCTTAATTTCGTACAAGCTTGTATCATAACAATGTTAGAATTGCTGAAGAGCTGTAAGTAGACTGTTCATTTACATGCTTTGTAAATAATTGCTATGGCTCAGGATATGAACACATACATTTCTGTGTATGTGAAAAGCCTTATTAGAGTCACTGGACTGCTTGCATATGAGTTCCAGGTTCATGCTGAAATCTTTAAAATGGTCCAGTGTCTTCATTTATCTCCCTATTTCCTACTGTTGGTCTACGAATCAGTTGTCTGAGCTACACCATTAGATAGGAGCATCTTCATAATAAATAATGCATTCATGAGAACAGAGAGTACTGAATGTTCTCCTGTGCTTCCACTTCAGCAAGGGGAACAAGTTACAATTTATTTTTTCTGTCCTACTGAAATCACAAGTTCCCTAAAAGACATAATGTGAATGAATAACTGACTTCAGGAATTCTGACTGGTACTATGCACATGTTTCTTTAGCTTCTACAGTATGAAGAACTGCAGTTATTAGCATGAAATTGTCCATGAAGCCATATTTTAAACAAAATACAAGAAAACTCTGTTAACAGTATCTAGTACTTTTATTAATCCAAAACCAGAGAAGTTAATTTGCACAATTTCAACTACACGGGCCATTACAGTGAGGACTAGGAGGCTGATGACAGTAAAAATACTTTACTGGGCAGACAATTATAGACCAGCCACAAACCATTAAAAGTGTCTTTTCAACTAGAACCAAACTGGTCCCTCTACACAAAGGCTACAGAAACAGTCTTCCCAGGACTAGATGTTGTAGGCAACATCACTTTTCAGGACATTCAGCTTCCACAGTAGAAGCTGTCATGCTTAGCTAGCAGCTTATTTTGGATTAAAAACTTCACGAAAACAAGTGGGATATATGTTCAGTCATTTAAATACAGGCTTACAAGCTAGATCTGGAACAGCAAAAAAGCATATTTGAATCATTAAGAAACATTTTTGTTTGGAAGCAGCAAAGACTTTATACAATTACAGGTTTTTTTGACTATATGAGGGACTCATCTGCAGTCCCACCGATTATGTGATTTAGAGCACCTGCAGAACCAGGATGTTTTCAACATAATAGGCTGCTGCATTTTTTCCAATTACACATCTTTAAGTTAAGATTTTTAAATAGCTCAATTTTTGTAATTGTTTTTTTCCTAAGTTATGAAGCCTTAACACTCCAATAAATAAGGTAACAATAAAGTCCTTAAGATCTGGAGAATTCACATTATTTCTCCTATTACATACTTCAAACTTATATGAGTAACATGCTTTTTGACAATGTTCTTGGAACAGTCAACATCTGATACGTTTCTGAACATTTATTACCTTAATTGTCCAGTTGAATTCATTGTTCAGTATCTGGAAACAAAAACTTAGTTTCCAATGTGCATGTGACTGTTTTAACCAACGTCAGGAATTGCAAGACACCATAGAACTACAGGTAACTATTTGCTCTGGTTATTTCTTACTGTGCTGCACAATTAGTTTAATGTAAAAGCAGCCTCAACCTAGTACACAGAGGAGTCCTTAAAGTGAAGATTTTTTTCCCTCATGTTCCTCTATCATTTCAATACTCAAAGAAATTCAGAGCAAGTAAAATAAAAAGCAGCCCCACTCTGGTGCATTTTGATAACCGTTTCTGAATTGCCTCCATATATACCACAATACAAAAAGTAGTTTGTCACCTCCTAGAAGCTCCCTTTTAAACAGTGAAGTCAATTACAAGTCAAACATTTCCATCAGCAGTCCAAACATTTGCTGGCAAGACTAAAAACAACATGCTAAGCAACTTCAAAAAAAAAAAAAATCAGCGTGCATTACAAAATCTTTTATTCCCAGCCCCTCAAAGGTTAGAGAAACACCACTGCTTTATCGAGTCTATCCATCTACATTTTCTTAATTCCATGACAGCTTCGTAGCTGCCTTTTTATTTCGAGTGCAATTACCTCTTTTAACACTTAGGTAATGAGGCAGCACTCAAAGAAAAGCAAGTTTCTTGGTCTAGAAAACCATAGCAGCAACATGCAAACTTAGTTTAGGAATTTCTCTTTTTTTACTACAAAAAATCATTTAATAGATTAAGGAGGACCCGAGTACTAAAGGCTGAAGAGTGGTGCTGAACTCAAGTTTTGTCTATGGAAAAATAGTGTTAGCCAACACCATAATTGCAGTGTATCTGTGACGTCAGCAAACTACAACACCAATAAAACTATTAAGCAGAGTCAATTGAAACAATTTATAGTTTCACTTTTACCATACTGATACCAGGCAGAGTAGCACAACACAAAAAAAAAATAGTCACCTAGCAACTGAAACCTCACCCCTACCCCCTCTTTTTAATAAAAGACACCAAAAACTGTATCTGTTGCAACAGCACCACTGAATTCTCTTCATATTCTTGAAGAAACAGATGTAAGGGACGCTTCAAATTTCCAAACTATTGTTTCTCCATTTGTACCTACTTTCTTACTTAGGCAAGAAAATTTATTTTAACCACCATTTTCAGCCAGCGGTCAGTGATAAACCACCCGCTATATGAAATCAAAACTAAACCCGAAGGTTTCCTTGAAGATATGTGGTGCAGTGTTTAACTAAAGTTGCTAAGGAGCACCCATTTGACTTGGAGAAGTAAAAAAAAAAACCCAAGGCAGACTTGAGTTTGTTCCAACTAACCTAATTTATTTACAGCCTAATACACTTTCAGACAAGACTTCTAAAAAAAGGGGCCATCTTTGTTAACGATTTAAGAAAGATTCTCTCAAAGCTACTGACAAGCAGAATTATCAGTTCCATAACTAGCATAACAGTAACACTGACCATGCTTCATAACTTCCTATCTATTTTTAGATCTACACATATAGAACACGTTAATTTCAGCTCTGAAGCTTATTTACAATTTTCTTTGCTGAGCCATCTTATTTTGTTAAACCACAGGTATCAGACATTAATATTTTAAAAAGCAACTATTTTGTCTCACAAAAACACTTGCCTTTAAATAACATAGTGTAAACTTACACCCTTGTAATTTTTTTTCTTCACACTAACAAAGCATTTGACAGTATTTACCAGGCTAGCATTAAAAAAAGTTGTTTCCTGTGGTTTGTAGTTACAGACTCTCATAAAAAACTTACATAAATTGCTTCTCTGTGAAACTTCTGAAAAAAAGTCCCAAGAACTATTAGAATTGCAGCAGCAGGGGCAGAATCCAGAACTATGTAAAGCAGTTTTCAACACTTAAACTTCACTTACTGTTTGTGGAGTTCTTACATCTCTCAGCCCTCAATCACTACAGAGCAGATAAAATTGTCACCTACAGCAGATCTGCAAGTTTCCAGAAACCTGAAAAGAAAGGACAGAAGCAAATTTTCTCCTCTTTCTCTGCTTAGTTAATCCTTGTTCTTGTATTTAGAAGGTGCTAGTTCACACCCTGGCTAATTAAATGACACAAGAACTGTTTTTTAGTTCGTAGGAGGCCACAAGCCTATTTGCCGGTGAAACATTTTGCTCTCAATTCAAAGGGAACATGCAGATATGAAGTCAAGATGCTACACACTTTGAACCTTTGAGTGCATTGAAAGCTTGGACATTAATCAGCCTCCAAACTGCCCTTGCCGTCCACGGAACATGGACGCAAGAGTTGGGGATCAACAACACCCCTTTTATTGGCAGCCACTTGTGAGCTGCCTCGTTCTCTGGAAGCCCTTCAGTCATATGGCTTGACCTACTGAGATACTAATCATCTTGCAAGTCTTCCTTCCTTTATCTCTGATTTCACCCTTGCACTGTGAAGGTAGTTTGTGTTTTCTGTTGCACAGCTCTTTAATAATTTGATGACAGATTATCTGAGAATCACCTCTTGCTGTAAGCAGCCTGGACACGCTTTATCTAACACCAGAGTATCACTAGAGTTTATTCATGATAATTTGTAATATGAATACAACCCAAAATGAAGTGATATACAACTGTTGTCTCTTGTTTATGTATCAAAAACTTGTATTTGGGGGTTTCTTTATAAGGTTATTTTTACGCAGTTCAGGATTCTAGCTCAAACAGTTGCCTGGCATGACTCAGGTCTATGAAAGAAGCAGCAGCCAAGGGAAAGAATCTTTGAGTCCGCAGAACCCCTGGATCATGAAATCATTCTAGTACCTACTGCCAGAATCTATTCTAATTTACATCTAGACATAAACTCAATCAGCAAAACTTGTTGGGAAAAATACCTATATTTATACCTCTGCTAGTTTAATCTTCCAGAGACCTGGCACTCACTCTCCATTTCATTTCCCATGTTCAATTAGAACAAGCAGATTAAATTAATTGTAGTTGATGTTTTTCAGCAGCTCACAGTTGAGCATCTCCCACCTTAAGTATTCCACTACTTTCAGCCAACTTCAAAACACCCTTAAGAGCTGCTGCTCTTGGTCCAACATTTCTAACAATTCATGAGTTAATTGACATTCTCCTTGCAACCTACTCCTCTGTTGCTGCTTCCACTCTTTCAATAACTTATCAAGCAATTATTTCTGCTCACATTTGCTCATCTTTCTCCCTTGCATTAGTTTCCCTTTTCCTCCAGGGATTCTTAGCAATAGCAGCCTCTGTTGGTCAGGATACATTGTGTATTGATATTCTTCCCAATGTAACTGTGAGCAAAGCCCTCCCTAAGGGATTAAGTGGGTTACACTGTACCAGGCCAACATACTGTCTGCTCTAGAGAGAATGAAAACAAAAACACACCACCTAGGGAAGTGAACATTATAAAAAATAAACTTAAGGAATTCTTACAAGCCTTTTTGCTGGGTAGTTTCTATTCATTGTGAAACATTTATGTAAAACTCCAATCCGAAGTAGCTGAAAGATCTGTTTCTCATGATTTATTACTAAAATGACAGAAAATTAAATACAGCTTGACTCCAAATACATCATTTGACCCTTCGCAAATTTTTTCATATATTTTCAATTTAAGAAAACTGATGGCTTTCTTGAGCACTCAAAAGCAACACAAGGGCTGCTAGAGTGTTTTTGGCTTTGGGGTTTTTTTTTTGTGTGGTTGTTGTTTCTTTTTGTGGTTTTTTTTTAAAACACCCCACACTCCCTATTTTTTAACTTAACAGAAAAGGCTACAAAGGCTTTACTAAAATTAAGGCAACAAACAAAGCTCCATACAACCTGAAGACAGAGAAAAATAACAGTTCATCATAAATTCCCCATCAATACTGACACACAGATGTGGCTGTACCATTCTTTGGTTAGGTTTCTCTAGAAATAAAAGTGCTAGGGAAAAAAAAAAAAAAAGCTTGGATTTATTTTGGGTATATCTGAGAAACAGCTCTCCCTCCAGTCTGCCATTACAGCTTGTTATCTTATAAGCTACTAGAAAGTCACAAAAAAAAATGCCCCCAAAAACCCAGCCATACACAATTACCCTTGCTCTAAAAAAAAACGAGCACTGACAACTTCGGTGTTGTTGTACAACACTTTAAAAGACGAATGAAAACCACATGCTTATTTAGTAGAGCTGTAAATTAATGTGGACAAGAAGGAAGGAAAACAACGTGTAAGGTAGTAGATGGCATGACAGCTACCTGCAGACTAGCACTTTAATTCCAAAACAAAATTTAGCCAAACTCTCCACTTGCCTACCTGACCCAAGTTAAAAAAATTAAGCATTCTCTATGTACCTAGCTATATATAACCTTGCTGTAAAGGCCACTAATATTGGGTTTTAAAGTCAGTTCCCTTACACTATTCTGTTATTTATTCAATTATTTTGCACCAGTAACATTTAACACAGACTACTTACACTGAAAACTAACCACACTGAAAATTAACCACACAGATGTAAGCGACTGAACAAACTTAACCCTATCCTTTTGGTTCTCCTGCCATCACCACCATCTAAGTTTGCAGAGGCCACCTGCCACGACCAGAACAGCAACCGGCCGTTGCTGAGGACAGCTACATCAAGTCACCGGTTCAAAAAAGAAGAACTAAAAACGTCAAGCCCGTTGCTCCTGCTCCCCTTGGGAGAAGTTCTTCAGCAGGCGACAAAAGCAAAAAGCGATAAAGAGACTTTTTTTTTTTTTTTTTAAGTTTGGAAAGGTGCTGACAGGCACGATACCGAGTTTCACCCAAGCAGATCAGAGAGATCCTTATCGGCGCCGGGGAAGTACCGCGGAGCCGGAGACTGGGAGCCGGCCGGGAAGGGCCCGGCTGGAGACCTTTCCCCTACGGAGCCGCCGCCTGCCCCGCAGTCACGGGATCCCCGGTCACGCCACACGGCCCCGCCACCCGCACCGGCCCCGCGGAGCACCCGCCGCCCTCCGAGGGGGAGGACCCGGCGAGGGGGACACCGCAGGGCGGCCGGGAGACGAGGGGGGAGAGGGAGCGGCTGGGACCCCCCTCCTGCGGGCCGGAGGCCGGCAATTCCCAAGCCAGCACCGGGAAGCCGACAGAGCTGGGACAGCGGCGGGGGGAGAGAGAAGGGAACAGCGCTATAAGCGGAAGAAGGAAAATAACGAGACGCCAGTCAGCTCCGAGCCCCCCCTCCGCCCCGCCGCCCCCTCAGCCCCCTCAGCGGCGAGCGAGGGGACCGCCCTCCCCGGGACACCGGCCGCTGCTCGCCCTTACGCCTGCCAGGGACAAAGGGAAGGAGAGAGGGGCGATGCCATCACGCCGTGCCCGATACCTGCCCGCGGGAAGGGGGTCACCGCCGGTCCCGAGGCAGGGCCCCGCCACCGCCCGAAGCCGCCGCCAGGCGCTGGGGAAGGAAGAAACAACATGGCGGAGCGGGCGGGGGGCGGGGGCTGAGGGGATCACGTGAGCGGAGAGCAGGGCGTCTGGCCACGCCCCCTCTGGGAGGGGCGGGCCCGCGGGTGACCCCGCCTACCCCTGGAAGCCCCGCCCCCCGAGGCCACACCCCCCACCACCACGCCCCCGGATCCCCACTATAGCCCTGCCACGCCCCTCCATGGCCACGCCCCTTCC
>JAOXNO010000001.1:131523726-131535520 GCA_028565335.1 Limnodromus scolopaceus
AATGGGCTGCCCAGGGAAGTGGTTGAGGCACCATCCCTGGAGGTATTTAAAAGACGGGTAGACACAGAGCTTAGTGACATGGTTTAGTGATGTTTTTTTTTATCAGAGTTAGGTTGATGGTTGGACTAGATGATCTTAAAGGTCCCTTCCAACCTAGACCATTCTATGATTCTACAATCAAGAAGGTAATACAACAATTCATGATTTTGTGTACAGTTTCAGTAACAGTTATATGTGAAGTTGTGGGCAGCACATTTATCAGCATGAACTAGGCATAAAGTGAAACCGAACCTAGATGAGCCTTTTCTCCGCGCTGGAACAATGCCTCATTTCCTATAGATTTGTCCTCAGCATACTTACAATGGGCCCAGTTCCCTCTCCCTGTCTCCCAATATTTCCTGCTCCTTTCTACCAGTATTCCCAGATCTCCTCCTTGTCCTAGAGTACTATCTGGACAAGCAGCAGCATATTTTGTGCCTGGCTTTTAGGTAATACTAACCACCTAGCAACTATGCGTGTGTTGAACCAGAAGCTTAGACTTGGTACCTCCTGAATAAAGGTAAGGGCTCCATCTCTTTCAATAGGAACACAAATTCTTTTTGTGACTACTGGATTTCACAAAATTTACAAATATATTCTCATCTTTTAATGTCACAAAGCCAGCTCTCATGTTCAGTTGTTATTGGGAAGGAAGGCAATGGAGGAATGCCTGCTTACAATGATTACCATGGAAAACTACCTTAAAATGCTGAGTTTACAACTGTGAGGGTACCAAGGACTTGCCCTAAGAGTTCGGACTCAGCTCTCCGTTTGAAACAGACAGAAGAAACTTAAGGGACAGTTGTAAAAGGGGCATGGTTACAATTCGACTTTTGACTATTTGTAGTTACTGACAGTTGTCTCCGTACCATAAGCGGCAACTGCAGTTGTTAGTAACTGGATTTCATTATTTGCACATCTCAGAAGAAAGGCTAGAACCAAACGACCCTCTTGCTGCTGCAGGTACAGCTCACACCAATCTGCAGTGAGGCAGCCGTGCTCAATGGCTTGAAAAAGTTTTGAAGATACTCACTGTTTACTTTTTCTTAGCTGCTCAGTAAATTTGGGTCTGCAGAAAATCCCCGTCATGTTTGGGCATATAGCTTAGCACTATATGTTTAGTGATGGGCAGTTCAAAGGAAAAGGATCTCACACATTACATCACAAATGTAGTCAGTACTATGGCTACAAATTTTACCCTTGAAATGCATTCGATCAAAAGCACTATCCATGCTTTGTAACATTTCCCTTCGCCAAGACAAAACTTGGATGACCTGCACATTACTGGAAAGGCTTCAAAACCACCTCCAGGCAGAAATTATTTATAAGTGTCTGTCATTCGCAGCTAAAAGTCTCCTGCTGCACAGCGTTCTGACACAGCACAGTGCTGACATACAGCTCTCCTCTATAGGACCACAACCTCCAAAATGACAGCACGCAACTCTTGCGTTTACTGTGAACCAGGAACACAAAAGTGCTCTGCTTTCCTACGGTTCTACTGAAAGCTAAAAATAATACTTTGCACAGAAGTACTTCCACTTAAACGAGCAGGATACTTGTAAGAATCAACTCCAGCACATGGGCAAGGGCTGGGAATGAGGGTCAGACGCTCACTGAGGGGTGACACAGTTGAACACGGAGGGTCTGGCCTAATGCTTTAATATTTGTTTTCTATCAGTGCAATCCCACTAAACCATACGTTTTTCACATGATTTAAGTTTAGGTAATGCCACAGTAAATCACACCACTGAAAGTTAACTGTTAACACTTCACAGAATGGAAATTATTTTTTGTGGATTTTTTCCCTAATAGAATAATAATAAGTGCCTTTTTGTAACATCAGGTTACACACCATTTTCACCATACAAAGGCCTGTCTTCTGTTTTATTTTCAGTTGTGGCTGGCTTTTAGTTCACCAACAGCTATGTTCTCGTCTCATGCCCCCAACTCCTTTCTCTGACAGGCCATGGAGCCCCAGGGCAGCGCCGCAGCCTCAGCTGTGTGAGGGCTAGATGGGAGCAGGAACTGGCCTTAATTCCCCCAGCAAATACGCACCAGGTTTCTCTGCTCAGCTGATGCATTTTAGCCTTGAACTACAAAATGCCTGTTGTACATGTGTAAGAAATCTCCACCAATGCCAAGCGTGCAGTTTTATTGTGTTTATACAACAGGGTGAAACAAAACACTTTCCTCTGTACCTAAAGCATGACTTCTGGCAACTTATTGACCCATTTCACCATCTCATCCATACTCCAACAAGGAAACTCATTATGAAGGTTTTATTTCCAAACACTACTACTGCTTTGCTGCAAGAACCTAACCTCTCAGACAGGGCAAACTTTCATCTTCACTGCATTTCCTTAGGTCCATGAGCTGATGCATTCATCTCAGAAAATGAGGACTCAATGCAAGACCTATTTCCTCTCATTTAAATATTTACAGTAACTCAAAACCAGTGAAGAAACCAAAATAGGGGCACACAGTATGAACAGTCTTTTACAGATGGCTGTGAAAGATACTCAGACTTGGACAGCTTTCCCAGTTCAGAAAAGAAACATCTCTCTGACTTCGGATATACGCTCCATTCAAAGTATTCAGATAGCTGATTTCGAAGCAATTTTAAGTTTTCCAGAAAGAAAAAAACACCAGGGCTAATACTTGAGTGAGAAGAATGCTAAGATGTTATTTTTTGATAAATGAACGCTTCTAGTATGCAGCCAGTGGGAATCCTGTTGATTCTGGAACAAACGCCGGTATAAAAACTGTAGCTATTTGATTTCCTTCTATTAATTTTTTCTGGGTAACCCACACTATTTTTTATTTATTTATTTTTTATAGAAATATTAATTTGCTCAGTTCAGGACAGATGTCCAAGTTCAAGAGAGGATATCCATTCAGAAATGATCAACTTCTATTAACCTCGTGCTTTTATTTATTAAATAAAGACAAATTTAATAATCTATTTACTTTCTGAAATAAACCATTGTCTGATCTTGCATTAATTTCTTAGCAATTGCAGGACACACCATCTTACATTGTAAATCTGAACTGAAAACTCATTGTCACAAGTCATATTTTCCTCCCAGTAGCTATAAAAAGCTAAAGCAGAATTTCATTCTTGCCTTCATTTGCTAGCTGCCTTCTCCCCCTTTTACACTCTTATTTTTCATTCCTTATTTTCTTAGACTAACTTCTTCCTCTCAAACTAACTTAACCTAACACGTACTTGCAAAAAGTGATTTAACTAAGGACTGAACCCATGCTGAACATTTTGCAACACACGCAAGTATGTGAACTGCAGTTTTGGAAACAGTTTACTGTAAACAAAACTTATGTTCTGTGGGAGAACTGCTGATGAAGATAATAAAAATTCCAAGTACTCAGTATCTTGGGGAAAAAAAATTGCAGCACTTGGAATATTCCTCTTTCAGACACGATGTTACTATTTTTTCCCTTTTTTCCTTTATTTCTTTACATATTGACATTATTTAAAAGCATACAGATTTATTGGAGTACTCTTCAAAAAAAACTTAGTAGTTTTTTAAAACTGATTTTGCACTTTTTAGTGACAGCATCTAGATAATATCAACACAAAATTTTCAGTCCTGCAGTTTCAACAGAGATACCTTCTCGTATCCATGTTTCTAACTCACTTATTAAAGAGGGATAGTGTTACAAACAAATCCATCTGCTGTGATACCACTGTTCTCCACATTCATTACAAATAACATAAGTCAACATTTGTTCATCTGGATTTGTGTTTCGCACCCAACCTGGAAGAAAGAGAGTTCCTCTGGCGATCATAGTGACAGTGCAATCAAATTTTTCACAGCGCTTACACTTTATTTTGTTTGTCTGCGTACCATTAATCACTTGTGGAAGCTGATGTTCCAGAACAGAAGATTCTGTGTACAGAGCCCTGAGCTGTTTCAGTTCATCATTAGCCATTTCCATCACTGTCATTGCAGCAAAAGCCTTTGGACTCAATGTCCCCGATAAAAGGTTGTCTTTTAAGTGGCAACTTTTAGGGTTCTTCAGGTTAGAGATTTTGCTTCTGATGCAATTTTTATACTTTTTGTCACTTTTAGCATGAAGAGCAAAAATATGTTCTTCGATTTCTTTAGCTAGCTCTAGACATTTATCGGATTCTTTTTCATCTTTGGCAGAACCAGTCAAAGCCTTATAAAGAAGATCTGTACATTTACACCTCAGAGCTCTCATCAGATCCTGCTGCGGACTTGCTTCGTTGACGAGAGGTTTAGAATCTTCATTATCAGCGTGTTGCTCCTCAAAAGAAGCAAGCTGATTCATGCTGCCTTCTGCGTCATTATGTTCCACATTTTTATCAGTTTGCGACGGGACCAAAATTTTAGAACTAGTAGCACCTAATGCCTCCTGATGACATGGTCTTTCAGGTAGTGACTGCTCTCTAGGAACGACACTGAGATGTGCAATTTCCTCTTTCACATAGACAGAAATTGACTTTTTAACTGGCACTGACTGAACACAGTTATTCTTGTAAAGTCCTTTCCACCTTGATAATAACTGCTTTGCTTTCCTTTTCAACCCTGCTGAAGGGCAGGTCTTGAGTACTCTGTATACAGCCTTGGCAACTTCTGTCCCTTGGAGATATTCTACAGTCATATCAATATCTTCAAGTTCTTTAAGATGATCCTCAATATCTTGGAAATTGTTCTCAGACAGTAGCTTTTCAATACAATGGGCTCTGTGTACAATATTCTTCTGGTCAGACATTTTTAAACCTGAAAGTGAAAAAATGTTAATCGTTATTGCAATTGGGACATTAATTCATTTTCTGTATATTCCCCTAAGGTTTTCTTTTTATTTTATGTTGTTTTACACTATTTTATTTGTATACATCATTGGTTTCGCCAGCTTTTTCTTGAAATTGTGTAGAGTTAGTGGAGCAAATGCAAAAGGCAGAGGAGCCTGGGTTCTGGAAAAATGCAAGTGGGCACGTTAGTCGAACTCATGCAAGGAAAATATTGGCGGAAAGGAGAGCCCACAGGGACTTATGCTGGGGCAGGATTAACAATTTTAAAAGTAAGGCATGACACTAGTTTTTAAGGAAAAGCACAGTGTCTTGCCAAAAAGCACACTAACAAAGGCACTGCTAGCAAAAATGTCTGTCACAGTTGTTTGTCTACGCATGCCCACCACAATGGATGTTCACAAGGAGACTCTCCACTACTACAAGAAGGTAGGTAAGTACGCAACCACTCTGCTGTATGAGATTACAGGTAGGCTTTGCAGTGTTTGTGCATTACTAGGCTCTGGCACAGCAGGACTATCAAGAATTCTGAAATTCAGCATTTTTCACCAAAAGCACCAGATGATCACCCACTGATGTTTAAAATCTAGACACTGTTATCAAATTATACGCTTTCCAAAAAACAAAAGGGAGGCTTTACAGGCAACGTATCTCCCCCTCCTCCTCCTCCTCACACATACAGAGAAACAATAATAATATCAGAAGTGTTTTTACAGTATTGGTGTCAACAAATTGAATTTATTAAGAATGCTGCTTTCGGAAAAATCAGTTTATTTTTCTGTCACAGAAATTTAAATGTCTGGGACCTTCTGCCACAACAGGTATTTGAATAATGTAATGATCTTACACTGTTGAATACATTCTGTAATAGCTTCCCAACAATCTCCAAAGGCAGATTTGTAAGTAAACACTGCACTAATTTAATCTGAAAGTTGCAATGACATGGAAATTTACTGCAAGACTTCAAACTCAGGGTGATCATTGCTGTCACCTTTCCAGAATGCATATACAAAATAACCCTCCTCAGAAAAACCGATGTATGTCTCAACTTTTGGGAGCCTGTCTTTAAACCTCTTTTTTCATTTTTCACAGTTTTCAAGAATCTGACTACAAATGAACTCAGTACAAGTTGTAATGATACAGAATAACAGAATTGCAGTGGGTTCAAAACCTCCACATTGTAAGGTGCTTTTTTGGTTGCTGTTTTTTTGGGGTTGTCTGTTTAGTTGACTTTTTTCTACAATCAGTTATTCCTGCAACTATAACCTACCTTACCAAGATTTTTTTCACAAATCCTTATAATAAATGCCGAGATGTTTGGCTATCTGTGGTTTTGTTTTCAGTAAAATCTGTAAGCTTCCACTTGGCTTCCCTTAAGAAACCCTTTAGTTAAAATCAAATATATAGGTTTTGGCGTTAGAAGACTAATTTGGAGTAGGAAGCAATGTGTAGTGCAGCTATGTTTTTCACAAATTTGTTTGGTTTTGCCACAAATTAGATATATGCATTAAGGATAACCCATAAAACATACAAAGTTAGAAAGTTTAAGAAAACTTGCACACTCACATTGTCTTAGTTAATATTGGCTTCTACAGCAGACAGATGGGATACCTGTGAATTGTGTTTTTTTCATTTCAGACTTTTCCCTCAAGCCTTGTGTTACTTCAAAAAGAATAAAATTAACCAGCTAATGTGGGCATGTTATCTGACCAAAAACAAATGACCTAAATGACTTTTTCAAGCACCTGTTGGAGATGTCAAGTGTTTTCAGGCCTTTCAAAGAACTTTTATATGTCACCATAATTTGGCATTACGGATTTCTTCAATTACTAAACAGTAAGTAGCTAAACACATTGGTTTGGGGTTACTCTGCAGGAAGTTTAAGTGTGCCTGACATAACTTAGCGGATCTTGAGCTCAAAATGTCATTCTCATTCCTACATGACCCTCAACCCCTCACTTGCTATGCAAGAGATCATGTTGTATCTCTTCCAAAAGTTTCTCTTTATAGCTGCTAACGGAGAAGCAAGTCAGATTAGTAAACTTTTAACTGAGGTCCCTACCACTGCCCTTTCCCTTGCTTGCTCTGGCATCATATTGCAGTTTGGTTATCAAGGCAGGGCAAATCAAGGAGAGTGACACCTGCAAAACAGTTTCAAAACAGTGACATTACAAACTCCTAATTGCTATTTTTGGCAATTCTTAGGACAAATCCCTCGATATCCTAAAAAGTACCTACTTTCTCACAGCCATAGCATTATTAAAGCATGCTCCCATATATTCTGACGCGTTAAATGAAAAGAAAAAGGGGATTTCAGAATGCAGTCTCATGGTTTGAATAAGATTTCCTTTTGATTCCTCTTTATCAAGTCCTTTGACCAAAAAACGGTCAGTGCATTGCGATGTGCAAATTCGCACACAAAAAGAGTTAATACAACTAACACTATTCTCCTGTTTGCTGAAAAGGAGAATTAAATGTAGAATGCAGAAATGAAAGGTGTGGTGTAAGTGTTAAGTGTTCCTCTTTTCTTAGGAGTTAGTCTTCTAAATTTGGGCACAAACCCAGTGTTTTGTCTGAAGCTGCATGCATCCTGATTCTACTCCAGAAAATGTCATCTGCCTGATAGAGACTGCTACAAGGCTGGCTACACATGTCCACATTTAAAGGAACTCATAAGCAGGTTTCTTGCGCCATCACTGTTTTCATGATGAAATCTCCTAACAATGGGGAGAGGCAAGGGACAAGTGATACAGCTGGGTAATTTGCACGCTCTATTGCTTTCTATGACCACCAGTCCAGCTAACTTGTTTTCTGCTTGATAGAAACAAGTTCGAATTTTAGGTATGGCTTCAGAGCTCCGCAAAACAAAAGGACACAGAGAGAGAATAAACCTTCATCAATTTCTATAATCCTGAACTACAAGACCAACCTGACCTCCACAGTGAATGATCTCTGCCTTCACTTGGTGGATATTTAAAAAGCTCTTTCTTGTTTGACATTTTGAAGTCCTGCAAAATCAGTAATGGCTTTTACAGAAACTGATTTACTCCTCCAGATGTTTCAGATTCGGAGAAACAGGATGCATTTTTCAAATACAGCAGTTGAACTCTATGCATCGTTATACTGAAAAGCACACATAATTGCATCCTTGCATCTGTTCTGCTGCAGGAACAGGGAGGCTGTGAGAGTAGAAAGAGGCATTTCCTTACATAGAAGGTCGTTACTACAGCAGGACAGTTCCCTGTCTCCCAAGTACTAAGTAGCTGACGCTAGAAAATTATGGTCTGCTGGCATTAACTGTTTTTCATGCAGTCTAGGGCAGAGCTGGTGACAGTTATATGCTCAACCAGTATTACTGCCCTATGCCTTCAAATCAGTTCTGCTCTTTCCAACATGCTCCACTTCAAATGTAATTTTCTTCAGTTCTTGTACATATCTATGTATGTATTGTATTATGTTACACATATCATAAAATATACTTACCCAAATGCACGGTGACTTCATGAATTCTAAAGATTTAGTGTGCAGTATGCAGGTTTTAATATTAAGGACTATGGACATGCAAAGAAATTACTACAGACAAGGTGCTCTGCTGATAATTTGTCCGTGAATACACTTTTACCCTGCAACAAAGGCGAGGTGGTTTTGCTTTTTCATTGAGGACTGTGCTTCCCAGAAAATTTCCTCTCTAATACTGCAGAGTGAGGAGCCACACATGCATGAAGTCTGCGGATATTGTTGGCTTTATGGTAGTGGTCCTTGCTCACAGTTACCCACCTGACCCTAGGCTGCCCACCAGGGTGGCAAGGTGAAGACAAGCCCGTTTCTGTGGTCAATCTCACACAAGAAATCATAGGGCTGAAAGTGACTCCTTCGGCTCCATGGCTATGAGTAGACATTGACAGCTGGGGTGACTAACACAAAGCCTGGGAGGGGAGCAGGAGCCCGTGTGTTGGCATCTGCAGCAAGAATGCAGCTGTTCTGCCACACACTCACAGTGACTTACCTTACACTTACTGGACACCTACGGCTGCCAAGGAGCTGACTTAGAATCATAGAATTGCCTAGATGCTTTTTTTCCTAATAGGTAGAGCTAAGATAACCTGTTGTTTGCTTTTTTTAACTCTCTACCAGATATTAAAAAAGGTGGTTTAATCCAATCATGATTGGATTAAATGCAGTATATACATTCTACCTTAGAACTTTTTCCACTTGTGCACTGAGGCAATAAATTAAATTATTAGAAATTTTAAGATCTTCTTAGTCATGCATAGACTTTTTCAAGTTCCTGCAACACTGATTTCAAGTACCTAAGTGTTATGGCAGAAGTTAAATAAACAAACTGAAAACAAAATATGAACAATGATTTAAAAATAATTTTGGAAATCCAAACACCTAACAGACCACTCACATTTAAGTCAAAACAATCACTTCTAAGTGAATGCTTTCCTCAACATGCACAACAAATAACTTCAAACTTACTAAGCAAAGCTAGGTAGAAATAACAGAAAAAATAAGTCATCAAAAATATATGACAACAACAGAACTGGAATCATAATTAATTTCTTCAATGGAGTGGGATATTCACTGGTAACTGTCAGAAGCACAAGAAACAGCCATCAGAGAAACTACTAAATAAAGGAAATAACATGTTTTTATCAGTGACAACAGAGAGGTTTCTGTGGGGAAATCATTCTTGGAATGGCACTGGCTCTGTTGTATGTAACTACTTTGCAAAGGATTTTAAGATACTTCAAGATGAAAAGTATTACAGTATCTGAAATACTAAGCTAACTACTCAATGATAAATTTCATCTCAGCTTCCAAATTAAAAGCCAGTGCAGTGAAAAAAAAAAGTTGTTTCTGCATTTCTTCCCTTATAAATCAAGCAAGGATTGGATTTATCACCAAGGTTGACAAAAAACATTATTTTACAGAATCAGAAATTAAACAGAGATTCCTGAACTTAGAAAGAACACAAAGCTATGAAATGGCTCATTTTACTACTGCTGAATTCCTTCAAAAGAAGAGGCAGAGCTCCTCTTTAATACAGGGAATCCTGCGTAGCATTTCATATTAAGTCTGGATGTCAAGCACTTCTTCTGCTTCTCTAACCAAAGCACAACATGATCTCCTCAGACAACTGTACAAAACATGTTTTTCATGATCTTAAAGGGAGAAATGAGAAATTACTGATGCAGTAATTTCACCAGAGCACATTTGCTAGGCAAAGTTCACTGGGAAGCTAACTATAGCAAGCCAGAGATCTTCCCTGCTAGGATTCCTGTTCCTTGAACTATGATGTTTCTGCTGTGAATCAGGATTTTGCTGTTCGTGAAATGATGGCAAAACCACCAGTATGTGTATGCTTTATTTTGTTACTTTGTAGAAAGAGTAGTGGAAGTCTGTGACGCCTGAGACAGTTGACCAGATACCTGACTGACAAAGGATTTTCCAGTTTTCTGCTATGCCGGATAAGCAAAATCATTGATTGACATAGGAGTTACTATTAAGAAGAATTGATAAGTAGGCATTAAAAATACTCCAGGTAGCCTACAAATATTTATCATCCTCTCTAAATCTCGGATGACAGAAGTGAGGCTTACAGGGCGAAATGACCTGCCCAAGCTGGTTCAACAGGTCAGCTGCACAGCAAAGATCACATTCACAACCCTTTAACCCACAGCTCTATGTCTCTGATGACCCCACAGTCCTAAGCAGTTGTTCAGAATGTTCAACGTCTGAAGGGGGGAAGAAGAAAAAGAGCAAAGAGGAAGCTGGGGAAGCCTCAAAGCTTTCTGACGAGAAAGCAAGTGTTTCACAGAAACCAAGTTGCATTTCCAAATGGAAAATTATTTTGCCACCTGAGGGAGCTGTAGCATAGCAAACCCATTGACTCTTGTGAAATGTGCATAATGAGAAAAAAAAAGATTTTCCTATGACTTTTACGAGATTTCACATTTTTAGAGTACCTATTGGCCAAAATTTGGCAAAAAAGAACCCCTGTAAGTCCAAAGGTGCTAGGATACAGACAGGAGGGAAAGGGTGCATCTCTTATCCAGTCATTGTCCTATACATTGCTCTTTCGTTCAATATTTTTTAAATTTGGAATTTGACCATGTTTCTACCTGATTTAATGTTATTTGGCAAAAGCTGCTGAAAAAATATTTGTAAAATTAACTGAATCGTACTCAGTCAGCACTGTTTCACTGTTTGAAGAAGTAAGAAAACCAAGAAAAGGGATTTTTTTTCTTAAGTTATGAAATGAATCATGCATTTTTGTTATTGTAGAGATGTAAGAACAAAAGTAAAAATGACAGTTTTGTGCAGAACAAAATAAACATCCTCATCCCTCCTACAACTACACAAGGCATTTCCATCCTGCCTAACTTTAGCAATGCATGAGAACATCCATTTGAATTCCAAGAGTCTACTGAATGTTACAAGGTAGAGATTGACCCATATTTACAATCAGACCCTGTAATATTGTGCTGATGAGGTACTTTCTTGCCAAATCATGAGGAGAGGAGCTCTCACGCTGACTGCAGGGTATAGCAAGTCACTTGTGTATACAAGAATAAATGATGTTGATCAATAAAAATCTTGTTAAGTCAATTTGCTCCTAAAGAAAAAAGATCAGATACCTCAGGTTTAAAGTATGGTCATCCTGTAATAACACCAAGTTGAATCTGAACTTTTCTCCTCCTAAGCAGTAGAAAACAAACGAACAGAAAAATCCCAGCCTGAGACACTTGCTGCCAACTGCAAGCAAAAGCAGTCCCTGGGAAAAAGACTGCCTTCTCTAAAAAAATTTTGGTGTAAATCATAGAATCATAGAATGGTTGGGTTGGAAGGGACCTTAGATATCATCTAGTTCCAACCCCTCTCCATGGGCAGGGACACCTCCCACTAGAGCAGGTTGCTCAAAGCCCCATCCAGCCTGGCCTTGAACACTTCCAGGGA
>JAOXNO010000001.1:131535620-131583568 GCA_028565335.1 Limnodromus scolopaceus
GCTTTCCAGCCATTCTCTGCCCAACCTGTATTTGTGCCTGGGATTGCCACGTCCCAGGTGCAGGACCCTGCACTTGAATTGGTTGAACTTCATGCAATTTGCACGAGCCCACCCCTCAAGCCTGTCCAGGTCCCTCTGGATGGCATCCCTTCCCTCCAGCATGTCAACCGCACTACTGAGTTTGGTGTCATCAGCCTTGCTTCTGCTATATGCCTTATGTAGTCAAAGCCATAGCCTATTTTGCCTTAGCACCGCTAACTCCCAATGATAAACCGAGACAAACTCGGAATGCATTCGAGTGTGGATTAAAGTCTTGGAAGGGTAGAGAAGGCTGAATACTAATCCTCTTCTTCATCCCAACCTCAGATGTAGATGATATTTTTCTCCAAGGAATTCTACGTAATCAGAAGAAAATCCAGTCTACAGCCAAGGTAAAGATAAGAAGCCAAGTACTCCTAACAGTATAACAAATTTTCTACCAAAACCATTGTGAATGCTACAGCAGAGATGATGCATAGCACAGTCCTGGAAACACCAGATTTCTTGCTTCAGGCAACCTAAATTCCATATAAACAATGAAAATGATCAATTGCTATTTTAAACTCAGAGCCTAAGAGGAAATCAGAGAATTCTCACAGCCAGCCTCCAAACCAAAAAACATTCTTTCATCCTGTCTACAGTGGGAGAGTGGATATCAAAGACATCACCAAGAAATCATTTTCCAGGGCTTTTATTCCCTCTTGGCAAAAATCAGATCTCTTCCTGCCTCTCAGCAGGACTGCCTCCCACCCCTAAAATTTTCTGAACTATACAGAAATTCATCTTTGAAGAACAGCCACATGAATAAAGCTAAGTTAATACAATAATAACTGAGAAAATAAAACAGTACTATTGCCAGATGTCCACGACCACTGACACCTCACCAACCAAGAGCGTCACCTCTCGGTCAAAGATCCAGAAGCAGCAGAGTATGTGAGCTCAGGGTTATTGCAAATCCAATCCCCAAAAATCTCTACTTCATTTGCAAATCCTATCAATGCAGTGCCAAAAGCAAAACGCACCTTTTATTCTTCTGCATACAACTGAATAGAGCCACAGTGAGCCAGAAAAGGAAAATTAAGTAAGAATACTTTGTAAAACATTGTTTCAATAAATTTTCCAACACAACATCTGGTGATAAATGTTTGTGCATAACTGAAAACAGCCTGATAGACCAATAGCTTTGTTCTGCATATTTTACATCAGTGACTGCTAGAACTACAGTGCTCTTAATCAGTTTGGAACTATACTGTCTCTACCCTGTGTTTCTCTCACTAGGACCATTCTCCCACAGCTTTCTGCCCAAGAGAGGGAGTTTGCAGAGGAGAGAGGGCAGAGAAGACTACATTCATGTGAGAATGCACACAGTAGACTTTTTTTACAAGGCAAATTTTTAATCCTGACTTGGACTTGCTTCTCCTAGAACCTCCATTTTTAATTAAAATAGAATTCGTATTTCCTTTAAAAAAATATTAGAAAAAAAAACCCAGTAAACTGCATAATGAAGTTATCAAGCCTCAGGGATCAACCTCAAAGTAGAGTTGTCAGCACATTTTTCTAATAAGATCAAACAAACATGCATGGATTTAATGAGACAGGAAAAGCTGTTGCCCTTATCAGACTGCTTAGCCACTGGCTTCATTTGACCTCAGTGTACTAGCTGGAGCTCAGGAGAAGCCTCAAAATATAACAGCTACACGAAACAAATAACACTTCCAACTTGTCTCACAGCAAAATGTAGCTGAAAAAGTTCTTTACAAATTGAACGGTTACAGCTGTGTGAATTTCTAGAAGCTCTAACTGATGTTACAGTGGACACACATCCCAGCAAAGCTGTCACCTTGCTAATCATTTCTTTTAATAATTTAGTTTAGAATTAAACTGATTCTCACTGGAAGATATTTTAGCTTTTTCTGTATCTTTTCTGCCTTCCCCATGTGATTTTTTCTACTGAACTGACTGGTTATCTGAGTTAAACAAACCTCTTAAGCCCTGAAAATGTTACAAGTAATGCGTTATTCCACTGATTTGAAATCTTTATTTCTATTGATATGGTTGACCTTTTTAATAAAATACTTCTAAGGAGTTAAAAAGCGACCAAATTTAGTTTTAACAAGCTATAGATTGCAGCTATGAAGTGAAGGTGTTAGTTAATCTCTTCCACAATAAGATAGCTATACAGATGCACAATATATTCTAATACATTATGATTCAATGAGGCAATAATAAAATGCATACGTAGTTCAGAGAGATTTGTCATTAACTGTTGTCATTTGAAGTTATGTATAAATAACATGTGCTTCTATTTGCTTTAAAATTTGCACCATTTCACATAAAGAAACACTTACATGGCTTCTCTGATCTACAACCAGATGATTCTTCAGTATTAACTAACTTCATTCAAAATCATGCTTTCAAGTTTGGTCACACAAATTTTCTATGAAGCTCTCTAGTTTTTCAAATTTTTACAACAAAGCATTATCAAAGCTGGCAGAGGAATAGCTTTTCTCTCAGCCACTTGCCACTAATTGCCAGTATGAAGCACAAGCTTGGAGCTTCCAGCAGGTCAAAAGTCAGGCTTTTGACACATGCGGGCACATTTTAAAAACATTAATTACCATTTTGCCCACAAGTGACAAATCACATAGGAAAAGAAGAGTGTTGAATGAAATTTAAGCAGAAGATTCAGACATGAATGAATGCTACCTAGCTATGGTAGGGAGACAGACTGTGACTTAGGTATTTTGCACTAATAAGCTGACCAGCTAGATCAAAGTTTATCAAGGGGTTCAGGCTTTTTAGGGGGCTGCACAACATTTTTCAGAAATCATAGTAATTTTTGTGATTATAAACTAACAGAGTCTCTTGCAAACTGAAGAGTAGAGCTTATAATCTGCACAAAAAAAGCCCAAACTTGCTAGAAGAACATTTGGCATCTTCCCAACATGTCTCTGTCATGAAGAGCAAAGCTTAACCCAGCACAAGTAGAAAATGCTAATACCGTTCCTGTAACATCACCTACCTTAGTACCCAAAACTACACTGTGTGAAATTATTTTATTTATATTTGTTAAACAACAACATTCACATTTATCCAACAGTAACAGATTTTAAAACAAGAATAATTTATTATTATTATTGTTGATAAATTTGAAAGACAATATGAAGAATTTTACACTACTTTCCCATAGCAAGAGGATGCTATAAACATTCTTCCTCAGCCAAGAAACATACCAGGTGACACCACTACAATTTAAGCAGCTTAGTGTCATTGTTTATTAATGAACTATTTTAATTCAATAGTTTGGTCTGCTAAACTGTTCGTCTGGATGGATGCAAATGATGCAAATGTTCATATTCATAATTCTAATCACTTAGGAGAGCAAACCAGCCAAGTAATTTCAGTAAGACTGTGATATCTTCCAAGGGAAAGTTTGCAGCTTAACTTTATTGCCTTATATAGGTAACCTAACAGTTCCAGTTCATGAAGTGCTCTCTCTCGACACCATTGGGATTGTATCAGACATATGCACTGCCCCCTCTACTCAACGACTGTGCACCAGAAGCATTCATAATGCTGTCTTCTAAACATTGAGAAATCGTAATTCAAAATCTCCAATACACTGAGATTGGCTTATACACTATAATGCTTTCAGAAGTAAAACACTGAGAGCTGTTTTGCATTTCTTTTAAGGCTGTAAGCCTCTAGTGTTCCCATCTTTACACCAGACCAAATTATCAGGAGTTTACTTTTTTGAAGAAGAAAGGTTACACCATCATGTACAACATAGCTCCAAGGACCAGTACTTGAAGAAATCAGCGTTTTGAGCATTCTATTGTAACTGTAAAACACGTGACAATACCTTCCCTGTTCACCTAGAATGATGATAATCATGTTACCTCTTATGTTCGTACTTGGTATGGGAGCTTTCCTCCACTATTTTTTAACTTCCTTTTGGATTCTTTCTTCCTTTACCTAGGTAGAATCAATTGTGAGGTTTTTTTTTTTAAATCTACTGAGGTGAAGAACTTGTTGGGAGCTTCAGGCTTAAAACTGGCTTTTAAGTGACAGATCTCAACTGACATTCTTGCGCGTCCACTTGTTTTTCAGTCTCCATAAATACCGTTTATATCCTCTTGCAGACATACTGATTTGAAACCCATACAAGCTCAATCTAAACAAAGCTTTTCCTGAGGTGGATCTCATATCCTCCTTTCAGTAAGGTTCTGCATTGGCACAGAAATCCAACAGAGCAGACTGGCTTGCTGATAGGAGCCTAAATCAACAAGTAAAAATGTACTTAAGACATATCTATTCAAAATACATTTGTTCACTTAATATTTTAGAAACAAAACATGAATCATTTTAGAGAGGAACAAGCAATTCTTTCTCTTGAGTACATTTCCTTGACAAAATAGCTTTGAAGATTATTCTTATTCATGTAGAGCTAGCAAAGGCATCAACTCTGGCACTCTACAAGCAAAAGTAAATGTTCAGTCTACAATGTCTCTTTATGGCAAATTATGCTGAAAAATTAATATAAAAATGGAATATGTAAGTAATAGTAACACGATTTATGAACTTTTCTGAGTTTTTGATCATTTGTCAGTTGAACAGAGACTTTTTATTGCTTTAACGTTGTTTCTGGTTAAGCCTCAGCTCCATACTATTTCTATGTGTCCTTCCATTGTCAGGGACATACTTACATCAGATATTGCTTTATCATTCTTTTACAGGCATTTCACTGAAAAATGATAAAACTTTTCCCCTTTAAAAATAAATCCTTTGTATGCAGAAGAGCACATATCTTCCTGACCCCTTTACAGAAAAAGTGTATGATAGAATCAAAGGGTATTTGTAAGATATATTAGTGCTAAAATACCTTCTGCTAAAACATGAATACTTATGAAATATTAAAATACACCATGCCTAAACATTTAAGAGTCTTGATCAAAACACCTGACACAGGCTGAAATAAGATGTGAAATATACATGAAACGAAATGTTTGTTATATATATTTAGTTATTAAAACAATACTACATTGGAAAGCGTGAACTCTAATTCTTTTCTATATTTACGCCAGCATTTGACTTGTCTCAAGGCATCAATGCGACATGAAGACCAATAGAAAAAATACCTAAAAATACCTAAAAACTCCCAGACTACAATCATCACAGATATCCATCCTGCAATTTTCAAGGTCAGCCTCTTCTGTACATGGGAATTACATCCACTTACGATATAAATCAGTAGGGTAATTACAACAGCTGGGAGAAGCAGCCCAGCTGTATGTATTTGTCTGAAAGCAGCTGAGGTTTGCCTGACATGGAAGCCTGCCATAGATGACAACTTGTCTGGAAGAGGTCTGGAGTCGGCCTCAGGACGCCAGCAGCTGACCAACACCACTGTAACCTGCATCTCGGACACCGGCCCAAGAAACCAGGTGGAGATTGGCCTGCAAATCAGCCTGCCTTCACTCCCATAAAGCGGGTGGGCCAGTTCATGCAGCAAGAGTGCTCCAAAATGCCCCCTCAGTGATGCCATGGGTATGCTAACTCCGTGGTTTTTCTCCAAATCCTTCATGAAACCCTCCAATCCCCTCAGGTCTGTTCTTCCCACACAGCCTCAGACCCACCTAGCTTAAGTCTGCTCCACTGCTGTTATCCCTTAGAAGGAAAAGGGTCGCCCCTCCTCAGGCTGTGGCGCACCCAAGGCGGAAAGAGAAGCAAGCGCCCACCCGCCCACCCCACTCCTCCGGAAGCTGTTACTGCTGCTCCCGTCCCCCTCTGGCCCCCGAGGCCCGAGCCGGGGCTAGCACGGCGCCAACGGGCAAACCGGACCAGGGTTTGTGTGGGGGGGGGATTGTGCGCTCCTGGGAGTCGAAGCCGGGGGTGGAGTCCCGCCGACCCTCCGGACCTCACCCCCGGCCACAGGGCAGCACCTCCCCGACATCACCGTGAAGGAGGGGGGAGCTCCGCGCCTCCCTCCCGCTGCCCTTGGCGATATACACAGCTACTACCTCCCCCCGCTTAACGCCGGCAGCGGGGCCGGCGCCGTTACCTCCGCAGCGAGCCTCAACATGGCGCCTCCCTCCCGCTTCCTGCTCCGCGCTGAGCCCCGCCGCCGCCATCTTTGCGAGCGGGCGGGAGGGCGGCTGCGCGCTGGGTCCGGCCCGCGGCTCCCGGTGAGGCCCGGCTGCGGTCCCCAGCTCCGAGGCGGACGCTTGCCTCAACGTGGGCAGCCCATCTTTCTCTCCCCGTGGGCAGGAGGCTGTCCCCGGGTAGAGATGCCGCGTCCCGTTGTCAGACGGCCATGGGGATGGAAAGGGTGTGTGTGTGTACATTCAATGTGAGCTCCTGTGCCGTCCCCCGGGGCCACTGCAGGGCTGAAAGCAGCAGCCGTGGAAATAACTTGCCCCAGGTGTGCGGTCACAGCTTCCACTGAGGCTGCCGCCGCGTTTTGGGCGTTGCTGCGTTTCTGACATGGCTGTGGGGTTAAGGGCGCTGGGATGTGGCTGCCCTGGGGCCTCTGTACCGGGCAGGGCCTTCCCCCGGTGCCCGGCCGCCATGCTGATGGAGCGGGAGCTGGAGGCAGGCCTGGCCAGCAGGCCTTTGGGATCGCTCTGCTTGGGAAGGCGGGAAATGCTCCTTGACTCCCTTCATCCCTGAGCCCGAAGAAAAAGTAGATGACATTCATGTGATTTTAAACATCAGCCTCGGTCGTGACACGGTCCTTCTCAAGCAAGCACAGATAGGGCCGAGTGGCGTAAATGGGTAGCATAGCTAAGGTTAACACAGAACAGAAAGAACATTGCAAAACTTACCATTTTCAACATTGTACTGGATTACTTTTAGCATGACCAACTAGTCTTTTGGATGACAAACTGAGCTCTTGCTATACACTGTTAAATATAAAAATGGCTTCACAGGGTCGCAGCTTTTGGATATAATGAAGTGTGCTGGACATGTCAGATTATGCAGTAAACACCTAAAAGTTGATGCATTTTAGTCAAAGCAAACGTATTTGTCACTGCCTTTATTGCTGTGCTTTCCTCTTTCACATATGTTTTACATAGGGCATTCAAAATGATTCAAAATGATTTTGTAAAAGAATGTACTGTTTTTGTACTTCTAAGGCTTTACAGCAAATGTACAGGGGTTTATTCTCATTTACAGTAAAAATTTGGTGTGATTTTTTAATACATGGTTTTGGTTTTATTCCCTAATGAGGTCTATGTTGCCCTCTGCTGACAGTAACCTGAACTTGCCAAATACATTTTAGCATGAATACATGTTTGGCAGACACATATCTTTTCCCCTGTTTTCACATAATGAACATCACTAGGACTAATCACAAAGAAAAGGAAAAAAAGCCTTGCATTGTTGTATAGGATGTAAAATATCAAATAAGCGATTTATTAAATTATTTTAATGAACCAGTGATCAGTGTTCGTTATTGAGTGGTATCAAACCTTTCCTTGCTAGCGCTGCAGTGGTTGCATTATACGCTGGTAACTGAAGAACCCTAAATGATTGCTAATTCTGTTTAATACTTAACTTGCAATGTATTTGTGCCAAACTCACAAATTCAGCAGTGTTTGAAAGTGTGGTGCAGTTGTTAGCCCTGGCTACCTGGAGGCCACACTTGAGATCAGGCAAATCCCTTCTTGCCTTTTCTTTGTGACTCACACAGAAACAAAGTGTGGGACAAAAGTTATCCTGAAGAGTCTGTACTTTTATGGTAAAAAGAAGTGAAGAAATTGAAGCTGTTCAGAACTGGCACAATAACATAGTAGCAGAACAGGAACATAGTCCAAGCCTTCCAGGGCCAAATGTGGCATGTCATCCAATGCCCTATCTTACATATTTTTAAGTATTTTTGCAGCATATGTATGTCATGAGCTCAGCAGCAGCTACCATTGCAATATTCAAGAGTTTGCAGTTTAGTTTCAGTTTGGGGTTCCCAGGATAAGGCTCTTGAATGCTAGTTTTCTTTAATCTTTATCTGTACGATTGTGAGCATGGTACTTATTCGCTTCCTTATATCCATAGCTGAAAGTGCCTTGCCTGCTGCAGAGGCACAGAGTTCCCTTGGCAGGAAGGCACAAGGAATGTGACTTGCTCCTCGTGATTAGCCGTCCTTTGATTAGGGATCAAAACTGAGGATGCCCCTCCTCAAGGTAGGTTCCTCACTCAAACGACTGCTCCGGCATCTCCATTAAATCATCTTTGATCTAATGAATAAGAGATCATTATTGCAGTTTCCCATTTATAAAATAGAGACAATAATGCTTTCTCAGTTACCCATGAAGTAAACAAACAAAAAGACCAGGTTAAAAATATATCTCCACTATATTAATACATATGTGTATATGTGTGTAATGATATATAGATACATGTTTGTGTTTGCATGGATTTTCAGGATAGAATCAGTGTTACTCTAGCAGTCACAACTTCCTTGAGGCTCCAGTATTGGCTGTCATAAGTTGCTTCTCTAAAAACATAGGCTTCTATTCAACAAAGTGAGATATTCTGTCAGCTGACAAAGTGTTAAATATCCACAGAACTAGTTGGAAAAATGTTGGTCAATGTTCATCGTAAGCTTGTTGCATGGAACAGTATCAGTTTCAAATAAGTTTCCCTTAAAAAGATTTTTTTCTGAAGAAATTATTCTATTTAAAGAAAAACAAAACCAAACAAAAGGGTTGGGTATTATTTATTCTATAGAATTTTTTTATAGTTTTATTTTATTTTAAAAATCATGTCATATCATAACGTCATAACAGGCTGCTATTTTTTCATATAATTTACTGCTTTGTCATATAGTCTCTCAGTGGTACAACACATAATTTTGAACGGACTATAAAAATGTAACATTTCTGAGTTTAAATGAGCTGTAGGTTTGCTTTTTTTGCATATGATCTACATAAAAGACAACGTTGGCATAATAACACGTAAGCAGTTCTGACTTGCCATTTATCAGGAAACATCCTGCAATACTATCACAATTATTACTTTGCATATTTATTAACTTATATCTGTATCTATGAAAGAGATCACAGTTACTGGAAGTAAAATGGTGATACGCAGTTTCTTTTAATGAAACAAAAAGGAGGTTTTTTACCAGTTTTGAAGATTTTGTGTTTTGATAATACATTAGCAATGAAATATTGCAGAGATGTACTCCCATTCACAAAATATTTGTAAAGTATTTGTATTTGTATCTGTATTTGTATGTAATTTGTAATGTAATTTGAAACAAAATATGCATGAGCTCCCTTAAAGTCTTTTTTCTTCAATTTGTTTTTCAAAGGATAAGCTTTGGTATCTCCTTTTTATTGTCCATTCTTGGAATTACAACAACTGCCTCCTCAGAATAGCTCAGGCAAAGTGTGTTTGCGGCAGGAAGGGCTGATGGACAGGCATTTCCTCTAAAATCCCTGGATACGGGCACCAGAGCTGTGATTTGAACTTTCTGAAATCTTGTGCCCAGGTAATGGCAGCAGCTGTTCCTTATAGAGAGGAAGGAAGGAAATTGTATTCTCCCTGAAAACCTGAAAGGGAACTGGTCACTTGCTAGAAATGCTCCTAGACTAGGAGGCGAAGTCAATGTCAGCTTTCCATAACACCAGCAAAAATCACAGTGTCAGTTGTGAAATCAGCTGAGTAAAAGATTTACATAAACGTAACTGGGAACAGAATGTGTCTCCGTATCTTCAGCAAAAAGCTTGAACACCAAAGTTGTGATAAATGATTTAAAATGTTCTTACTTCCTGACTGAAAATCAAAGAAAGGCAGAATTACAAATATCACTGTTAGAAAACATATAAAAAAACATGATCTTTTTTGATTTATACCTCATACAGCCTTTTTTTATAGGTTTGTAAAGCACTGATTTGGCCACATGATAGTTTTGTATTAAATCACCATGATAATGTGACTAAAGACAAAATGAAAGGTGGTAACAGTTCAGAAACTCTTTATTAGCATGGCTGAATAAAATGGTTTTGTTCAGAATTATGGACATTTTCTGGCACCGACCTTAAAGGATGATTTTTATTATTGTGTTTCCTGCCTAGGAAGAATTAGATGGCATTGTCCTTGAAAAGCTAGAAAGTCAAAAATGATTGATCAGGGCACTGACCGACTAAGGAGAAGGACCCCAGATGGCCTAGTGTTCGGGAAAGGATGTTCCTGGAGTGGCAGAGCAGCAGCAACAAGCAGAAGGGCAGGTACTGCAAATAGCAAACTGGTGAAGTTGGAGATGTGGGAGGCTACTAGGAAAATATCCTGCAGTGATTCTGAAGACGTCTTTCCAACTGCTTGAATTCCTTTGGGAGCCCGGAGTGTCCAATATATTCATTCCTCAATCTGTCACTGGCAGGAGATTTCACGTCTTTGCAATTGTATCTGTCTCCCAAATCCAACAAACACTAGCCAGATGAGGCATTTGTCTCCTGACGGGAATGCACGTCAAAAAGATGACTTTTAACTTTGCATGCAGTTTGAGTGGAAGTATACAATTATGTCTATTCTGGCATAAGGCCCTCAAAATCATTTCCATCTTGTCTGGGAAGGCAGCTGGGTTAGCAAGAAAAGTAGAAGTACACAATACTTTCAAAATGGATTGTTTATAATTGAATTGATTGATTGAGATACCAAATCTTGTAGTAAGAGCAAGCATTAATATGGTGAGGGAGCAGTAAGACCCAGGTGCAAGAGAATATCCATCACCATATATCTGCATTCGAGGTTGGCTTTCATATTTCTCCCATGCTCCAATTAGTGACCCTTCTCCTGAGTTCCCTTTCCTGTTCTTGGGTTGTCTAATGTCAACTTCCTCCAGTGTTGAATTATGTAGTGGCCAGTTTGCCTCAGTGGCAGGATACCATAACAAGATTTGTGCTCTCTTGAGAGAGGTGATCAGATCTAGCAAACTTTGAAAGAAATAAAAAAGGGCCTGCAGAAAGAGAGGCTCTCCCTATGGCATTCATTTCATGGTCCAGTGCTGTGGTTCTTTCTGGGGAGCTTCCCTTAGTTTAAGATTTCTTCAGTTTGAAGGTTGTTTTGTCAGTAAGTCTTAAATTTATATTGTTTTTATAGTTCTCAGAAAAAAACCAAAATCTGTCTATGATCCAGACATACAATTAAGTTCATGAAAAGACTCTCTACCTTTCTGCTAGAAAGTAAGGAAAAAATTATGTAATGGAAGCACTACTAAGTGAATCATTATAATGAAATCAAATGAGCACCAGAGTGTTTTAAACAATCACCTCTTCCTTCATCCTTAATGATATGTGGAAGAGAAACCCGCAAAAATTTAATGTTCGTAGACTGTGAAAATCCAAGATTTGGGCCATACTTTGGTACTTTGACAGATTTAATTTGCTGTGAGGAGCTTTTATGTAACAATACACATATGACCAAATAAATTATTTTCCATGCTCTCTTATTATTTACCTTTTCACTAATATATTGTCAGGAATTTCAATACCTCCAGTACACACAGGTGCATGACTCTGTCCTAAAAATTATAGCAATTATGAAGTAAATATGAGTGGCAATCAGTCATTGAAAGCATCTCTCCATTATCTTCAACTTTATGATCCTTAAAAATTGCAGTGAGGAATCCTTATTTAATGTATAAAAATAACATCTAATAGCTGGAAAATGTTTTAAGTTCCTTTCAGTTGCAGGTTACAAGATAATCATCTTGTGGGAACATGCCTCAGCATTTCCATGTATTCAAGGTTGACAAAATGAAATGTCTACTTTAATTCTTTTGGCAGTTGAAGAAAAGCGATTGAAACCTTTTGTTATACAATCTTCAAGATTAAGTGATCACATCTGTTGAGTAGTTTTTGAAGGATGTAGTCTAGATTTGGGTAATTAGCTAGAAACTCTTTTTTTTTTTTTCCATTAACTTGTAGGCAGAGTACTATCTCAAAGTTTATTATCATACTTAAGAGCTGCAAATGATGTTACCCAAGTTCAAGGCACTTGATTATAGTGTACTTTTAACATTTTCAAATGCTCCCAGTGCAGTTTCCTTGCTGTCTAAAATAATCAAGCAGATAATGGATTTCACATTTCACAGTAATGGAAAACTGTCAGGAACATTTTGAGGCATTAATGACTGTGGGCATAATATGCCCTTTAACTGTTTTCCTCTGAAGGAGAAACGTGTAGCTTTTGCCCTGAGCAGTTGCATCTTTTGAATGAATGTTGCAAACAATACCAGTTAATTTGCTGATGCGCTGATGTGGTTTATACGAATGTCTATGCATAATGGATTTATTTTGTTGCTTCTGCAGAAGCTATCTTTGAATTTATTCACAACAAAAAAAGGTTTCACTTTTGCTCTTCAGATCTTATTATGCTAGAATTATTTTTATGATCTGCTGTGATGCAAGCTATCTTGTGTCTGACAATCCGTTGTGAACAAATTAGAAACAACTTCTACATCTACTACAGAAAGCCTTATGGCAGCTATTGCCGTAAGCTGTGCTTATCTGTGCAAATAATTTTCTTACCCATTCCATAAAATGCAAAATCTTTCCTTTTTATCTTGTCTTTTGGGCAGAATGCTACTACTAAAGCAATTGTCACAGTCAGGATTCATGGTGGGCTATGATTCAACCAACCACAAATAAATATCGGCATATCTGGCTCCATATCAGACTGTATTCATTGTGTTTGCTCTCTATTGTTTGTATATGGAGCAAATAGTCTTTAGACATTATGCGTTCCATAGGCAGTAGTTATCTTTCTGTGCCAAATAACTGCACATGCAAGAAATGCCTAGTTGCACTTTTTTAGGTAAACTCAGTTTGCTCCACATATATATTTCAAATATATCATTTGCACTGTAATGCTCGAGACTGTAACAATTCTTAGGCTTCTTAGGCTTTAGGGACACTGTGTATGTATAAATCATTGCTGATTGAAGCTAGACACAGAATTTGATTTCAATAAAATTGATCTTTCATTTTCTCAGTCTTCAGTAAGAGTAGTTCAACTTCAGAGTCAGACAAGGAGGATTGACTCCAGAACAAATATTTGTTTCACTTTTCTGCCTCATTCTGACCAGGTTCTCCAGGCATCCTGAGATCACAGCCTGCATCGGATTCACTACTGAGGGAACTTTCCCCTCCCTTTGAAACTTCCGGAGTCTTTGCCTGACATTAAAGAGAATGTGTTTTTCTCAACTCCATATTGTGTAATTTGCTCAGCACCTCCAAAGAAATCAGGAAAGAAATTAATATATCAAAGCTGATGTCCATGTACAGTTCTCAGAGCCCCTGTTTCAAAACAGAAACCGGTTCTAACAAAGAATAAGCATTTCCTGATTACATAGCTATTGTAAACTTTCCAGACATTTCCAGTCTTGCTTACCCTTTCCTCAGCTGTGTGTAAGTGCAAAAATATGTGTTTCAACAAGAAATGTTTCAAGCATCCCCGACTTGCTTCACAGGTGCAATTCAAGGTGTTTGAAGTTTTGGAGTTGTATTTTGTTAAAAGGCTTAGGTTTGTATAGGCTGACTTCAGGCTTCCTTAGTGTTTCTCTATAAAATTCTATTCGATTGGTTTGGATGTCCCCTTCTTTATACAAGAAATAAAATAAAGAGCTCACTAATAATAAACAGTGAGAAGTCAATCTAGAAGGGGTCCAAGAGGAAAACTTAAGCATGCACGTTTAACTTAGCACTGCCTGAACTAGGGCTTCTCCACGGGCATCTCTGTCCTCTTGAGATTCAGACCGTTTGGTACTTCCAGAAGAGATCACAAGACAGAAGAAGATGGTTTTTGTCCTCCACAGCATTGTAGTTCGACTTCTTGGAAAAGGTGGAACCTGGATTCTAGACCCTCCTCAAATGTGTACGTGTACATGTATGTGTATGTGTGTGTGTGTTCATGTGAAAGAATGGTGGGGGGTGGCATTGTGGGGGGTGGCATGGTGGCAGCTCCTAGTTTGTGGGAGAGGTTCTGCTCACCTCCCTGCTCCTGGGGATGTCAGATAAGTCTCCATCCCTTTTGCTGAAATTTGAAGTGACATGAAGGGACACGCAGCAAAGGGGTTTTTTTTCAGTTGTGTAAGAAGGAGTGCTATTGTGTGGCCACTAGGCTATACTGTCTACTGGAAAATGAAAACCATTCTTTCACATCTCTGTGGGGTAAAGGATGCCTGCAATGCAACAGGAACCAGTTTGTCCCTGGAGATCAGTACGTGAATTTTCATAAGTGCTAATAATGGGTCATTCTTTGTGTTCTTGTTTTCAGTGCCAGTTGGTAACATTGTCTGTTAAAGATGAACAGTACACACTTATAAAACTATAAAGGGATCATTTCTAAACAGTGATTTGTGTGACTCAAAGACACTGATGACAAAGAAGGTACTTTACATACTTTATTGGTAGTGAAAATATTCCTCAAAGACATGATTCCACTTAAAACTTGCATAGCTCTGTCAAGAAGGAAATAAAGCTCCTCTCTTTTCTCTTAGTTGTTGAATAGATTGAATATCTACAAACTAATTGGGAAGTTAAAATTATGTCACCAGAAGTAGTAACATCCTCTTAAATACTGCTCAATGTTCTTGTGAAGTAGAAAAAATGAAATCAGAGACTTAAGAATAGTCTTGAAAAGAACTTTAAGGAATAAAAACAGGTAGAATTTGTAAAAAAGCTAGACAAATAATACTTTAAAAACCCTGACCTTGAATGATAAAATACTGTAGTGCTACACTTAAAGCATGTATTAGAATAACTCTTAAAAAAGTGTACTCTGCTTCTTGCACGTCAGGATTTCTGTTTGTATTGCTGCATTAAGTTCAAGGCACAGTTTTTATGTTTTTGTTTCTTTTGTAAAGAAAATTATACAAAAATACGCTACTAGTAAGGCAAATATTAAAAATAGGATTAAATCCAGTTTACTCAAATATCCATTATCAGGTATTTTCTGGGCATAGACCAGAAATTAATATAACATTGTCCACTCCAATTTCTCCAGTTTTGCCCTTCCCACGTTCTGATTCAAAGGTTACCTGTCATAAGAAAAGAAATGTATTGTCAAAATGTCATTTATCCAACCATTTAGCAACTCTCAATGTTAATTAGTAATAATGCTATATTTGAGGAATGTTTTATCACAGTACAGAACTTAATGACTTAAATCCTTGCAGTTTTTAGATTTTCTGTGTATTATTTGAACTAGATTGATAATCCTCTGCACAGATTTACAATACCAAATGGATTCCTTTAATAAGATTACTTCTTTTCATTGTACAAAGAAAATGTAAATTAGGTGAAATCCTATTATAATAACATGGTTTAACTGCAGTATGTGATGTTAGTGTACTCCTTGAAGGCATTACAACTGTTTGTTTTCAATTTATTTGGATCCTTAGTTTTGAGGTATATGTACTTTAGATAGACTACATATATAGTGTATATACTATGTATATTTACTCTCTATGTATAGTATGTATAGGTATAGTATAGTATAGTATGTATACTATATCAGTACGTTCATTTGTACGAAAACAATAGTCGGGTTTTTATTTTATAGCCTGATTTTCATTTATGTAAGGGCTTTTCTACATCATTCCAGCAGTGCAAAGAACCTTGAAAAGAGCTTGCATTTCATTTATACTCCCAGTATTCAATTATGCAGTGGAAGCCTTTACACAGCACTGAAAACATTCAGTCACATAAATGAAAACCATACCCTAGAATTTGAAGGAGAAACTTACTGAAGCTCTGATTGAGGCAGTTTTCAGACATACATCAGTGCACAGTGTTCCCTGTTGGCTAGTATATCTTGCTCCTAGGGTGGTTTCCCACCCTTGGTTATACATGAGGTCTCCTTTTGCACTAATTATCTGGTTTAGCGTGGTTTGAGAGCATCCTCTTCTATGAAAAAGGGATAATATTAATTTTTCCAGCAACATATGTATGTTTCTGTTGCATGAGATATTAAATAGAGATTTTCATTGTTTGTGTTAATTTATGGTCTGATGCAGTTTTTACAAAATGACAGGATTACTGGCATTAGTATTCTAACCAACTGGGGTAATTCAGTTCTGAAATTACAACCAGATAGTAACTTTTCTGCCTCCTAAAATCTGTGCTTCTGTTTGCCATTTCAGAGAAGCCTTTCAATTGCCAGTAAGTAATGCCTATAAAACAGTTGGTGTACCACTTGAGGATTAGGAAATTAGGCTGTTAGGTTGATTATGGTAGTTGGCTTATAAATTGTGTTACACTTACACTGTTGGTTGTTTCAGACCCCTGAAATATATCTATTTTTCCAGTTCTCCACCTTTCATCTTTTTCTTTGTTCTGCTCCCAGACAGGAGTGTTTTTTTTGTTTGCCAGGAACACTCGAAGTTTCCCCACTCTCTCGCCAGCAAGCCGATAACTGAAAATCAAGCAGTAGCTGCTCTTTGGTTTGAGGTCAGTGAGGAGAAGTTTTAGACGCCCCATATCCTTCTTGTGCCCCACAAAGGCTGGAACAGCCATGTAGTACCCATCACCTTGTAACAAAAAAAAAAGAAAGACAAACAAACACATCTTTAATGAACTTGTGTTATTTATTAGCAAATTGAATATGCATTTGCTAAGAAAATATGTGGAAACTGTGCTACTTGAATAATTTAAAATCAGACTAGAGAAAAGCAGCAGGAAGCGTATTTTACAAGGAATAAGCTTGCACTGCTGGAAGTCAGATAAGTTTACAGAGGAGATGAGTTCATATTTCACTGGCAATTACAGTCATTCTTCCTCGTGCTATCTTTCAAAGGCAAAATCGTCTCAGTTTTTCAAATGCAACAGCCTGAAACATGCTGCTGTGTCTCTGTGGTCAGACCATTTTCAGTACTTGAGCTAGCTCAGTACTCTCTCCACTGTCCTCTAAAGGAACTGATAGTTTGTTCCCCAAATCCTGGAGGACCAATGAAATGACAGAGACCCACAATGTGATAAAGAGCTAAACCATCTGGGCCCATAAATAAAGTCATCATCAGCAGATGCAAGTTTGGGGAGACAGGGTAAGGTCAAGGTAAACTCTTCCTGAAAGTGATAGGACAGAGAAGGGACTCAGGAAAAAGGAAATATGCACAGCAGGAGAGGAAGGATTAGTGAAGAAAGACTGGGATGGAAAGACCATGGAGGGAAGAGGAAGAGAATGTGTGTGTAGGAACTGGAGCAGGTAGCCTGCAGGATCTGCAGGATCCACCAGTCCTTACTGCAGCATCTTCTGCAGCCATTTCCTCTGTCACAGGGGAAGAGGCATCCTTTCAAACAAGTTTCTTCAGCCCTACCTTTTTATATACCCCAGCACAGCAGTCACCCATTGCACTCATGGAGCTCTTTCTCAGGTTTTAGCAGGCCTGGCATGGGTACCAGGTCAGGTATCAGTTGTTCTTGAAGAGCCCCTTGCCCTTGGTTCATTCCGAGGAATGCTGTCACTAGTTAGTCTTGCAGAGCTTGAGATTTCTGAGCCATGATCACAATGTTACCTAAGCCATGTGAGTGACTACGTTGCCATATCCACCTACATAGCAGATGTGTGGTTAATTGCCCTAACAGTCTTGGAGAGACACAATGTGTAACTACTAAAGTTTCCCCTGCCTTGTACCTTACAGTTCTGAACAGTTATATTCTAATCCATTTTCTCATATTTTGATGTGTTTGTGTTGAAATACGATAGCTATTACCAGTTGCCAACTCAACGTTTAAGAGAAACAATTTCCACTCCCAGCATTCTCTGCCTCCTTTTTTTCTGTTATAAAGATAACCCACTGATAGGAAAGCTAATTCCTGATTCCGTTTTCCCCTCCGTCCCCCTGTTTTTGGATGGGGTAAGCCATCAAATCAAAGCATAGCTAGAGGACAGATATTTAAATACCTCTATCTCGATCAGCAGGATTCCAGTCGAAGTCATCATCAGCATCTTGTTTCCAGTCGCATACCCCTCGACTGAAGCTGCAATCAACTGAAAAAAAATTGGCAATGGAGACTCAGAGATAAAAGGAGCACTATATCAAAAACACTGATAAAAACAATTTCCTCTTTATTTACCCAGTTATGAATTCATAGGTCGTTCTAAAATTATCTACAATCTGAGTTCAGATAGTGTTGATCTACATTAAATTGCAGATAGCAAAACATTAGAATTTACATAGTAATTCTTTCTTTCACTCATAGGAAAATATGCTGTGCCTTTTTACTGCCAATCTCCCATCTGCATATGAGTTTATATGCTGTGACTTCTGTATAAGTGTCTGCTGATCAGCAGGTGTAGTTGGAGGTGTTAGTTTTGAACTCTAGCATCATAAATGGTTTAGGATCTGCCAACTTTAGAGCTTTCCTCTCTCCATTTGTTGCACTGCTGTAGTTGTAATCAGCTGAGATGCTCGAGCTCCGGTTTTATCTATTGAAAGAGAAAAGTTGGCCTCCCATGAGAGGAATCCTTTATGTCCGCACTTGATACTTATACTTCATGGAGCTGGGAATAGCCCAAATCAGTTGACTTTTAGAATACACTGAAAAAGGGTGTCACCCAGAGCACACCACAGCCTTCGTGACTGTGGAGATGAAAAGCATTAGATACATAGAAAAAGAAACACTCCGCAATGCAAGCATGACAGATCAGATTAAGAATAGTACGTCAGCCATCTGAACTTCCTCAGAAAGAAGCATCCTTCTTGTTCTTTTCATGTATTTTATCATGAGACAGAGAAGTGCAGTACATGGCATTTAGAGAGCTTTACTGTATAAATCCATTGATTCTGAGACTACTGCTTTCTGAATTGGAAAAAATCCCAGTATCTTATCCTTAGCACCAGCCAGCACATCAGTCTGTTTTGTTTTGGTTTACTTTCTTTAAGATTTGGAAGCCTTTGTGGATTGCTTTTGGGTGAAACCCACCTTATCCTAAAAATAATCTCAGCTCAGCCAATTCCAGCCTTTGACCCCCTGCCCACTTGGCTGGTAGCTCCCCAGGAGGACAGTGCTGCCCTGTAAAGGCATCAGCTCAATACCATCTCTCAGTCTCCCCTTTTGGATTCTGCTTCAGCTTCATGATTCTGACCATCATAGGGAAACTGTTTCCCACTGTTTCCTCTTTCTAGGAGAGAGGGGGAGAGTGCCCTTCTTTCTGCTTTTATGTTCTGCTTTGACCAGAGCTAGGCTGCAGTCTGTTGTAGTTCCCAAGAGGCAGTGAAGTTTTCTTCACAGTTGTTTGAAAATGCATGAAGCAGTTTCCTAAGGCATGGCAAAAGCTTTAGTTGTTTGTGAACATAAATTGGCAGGTCTTGGACCTTGTATCAGTCAGCTCCCCTGACAACAATTTTTTTAATGTGAAAAAGAACAGGTAGAATCATCCTCCTTTGATATCCACAGGACTTACTGATGAATTGGGCACTATCATAAATTTACAGCCAGGCTATTTAAGATTCAAGGTAAAAATTTATTCCGTCTTGTTCAGGGGAGACTCCTATTGACTTCTGACAGAGGACCAGGAGAAAAAACAAGAATACGGCTGAAGGACATTGTTAAAGTATGTTTTGAAAAGGACAGAAAAAAAGCTTCTCACATTGGAACTGGCAGAATAGTTCGGCCAGATACTGTCTCTAATGAGCTCACCTAACCTTTGTTTTATGTTAAAGACTTTTAAACTGGTTCTGGCTTGGCTAATATATGCTATGAAAACACACAACACACAGGAAAATAAATACTGTAGAATAAAAATAATCTACCTTCCTGCTCTGGTCTTGACACTGGAACCTTCCTCTGTGCCAGGAGAGGTCCGAAGGCAGCTGCTTCTTTCACCTTGGGAACTAAGGAAAACAACTTGTCAAGTGCTGAGTTATCACGGGAACAGAAAATGGAACATTATTCCTTTACACCAGTTGCCAACATTTACTTAAAATGGTTAGGCTATGTGTTTTCCGCTCCACCACCGAATTCACATTCCTAATCCCAGTTAGATTGAACTCGGAATTTTAAAACTTTGTTTAAATTGCTGTTTTCCACAGCACTGTGCATCTAAGCTGTGGGCAATGGAGCTGCAAGATTCATGAGGTCATAAAACATTGAACATGGTCTTTCTTTGGTGTGGTGATCTGCTTTCTTGCTACAAAACTGCAACTAAGGACCAAAGTACCTGAACTCTACCAGGCAGCAAAGGTGTGTGGTAGAGCTTGGCAGCACTTTGCCAACAACAGCCTCAAAAAATGGGTAATGTCAAAGACTTTGTAAAAGCCGTAAACATTGGTGCATCAAAGGCCCACAGCTCTGTAGTCAGGTAAGTGATAGCTGGTGTTGCTGTAACAGAAGCCCCAGAAAATACTTTCTCTGAAGCCATACTTTCTTCTGGGGTACGTGTTCTCCTGTAAACCTGACCAGCTCTGCTGTCTGTTGGGAAGGAAGGGTGCAGCAACTGCCCTACCTCTTCCTCACCCTCCCTGCAACAGCTGGCAAGCACAGCCTGATGTTTTGATAACCAGTCCTGGTGGAAACCCCCAAACAAGTTCTGTGGCAAAAATTGGTTGACGTGTCTTATGCCAAACTGGACAAGGCAGTAGAGCAGCACAGTCAATGAATGTCAGGTGCATTCTCTAAGACAATGACTCAAGAAGGAGTAATGAAAGGAGAGAGTTACTCAAGAAGTACTATGTTTCAACAGCAGCCTCAGAGACCAGGGAAAAACCTCTCCAGTCTGATGAACTACAAAGATAAAGAAGCTTGCAAACTCTTATTTACTCTAATACTCTAAAATACTAAGTATTTTTAAAGTTCTGTGATTAAGCTTCTTTTGTACTATTTTAAGTGATTAATAGAGAAGTGCACTCACTAAAAAAAAAAAAAAGATTGTCTCGACTTCTTTATGCAAAGCCTGTGTAAGTAATTAATCACGCATGAGATAAGGGGAAGATCTGCTTTCACTGGCAGAGGATTCTATCCTTCGCAAACACCTATGCAGATGATACCTATGATATATACATACACACCTATGAAAATAGGAGGAGCTTAAACGTGCCATTTTAGAGGAGGACTGAGGAAGGAGCCTTTGGATTACTGCTTACAAAAGAGGTTAGTGCTGACAGACTGAAGTTCACTTTTCAGCCATACCACGTGGGCAGCACTAAGAAAAGCTTAGACTTCCTCAACAATGCCAGATGACGGGAGCTATGGAAATGGGAATTACTTTTCAATAACTTTTACCTACTCAGCATTATACCATACATGCTATTAGAAAGTCACAAATGCCAAATACACTAAAAGTTACTACTTTCAATGCACGCATGTTTGTTCAGAGAGGAGTTTGTTCCCCTGAGTTCCACCGAGCTAGGGCTTTCCATTGAAATGCTCCAACGTGCCCACAGTCGTAAACACATACTCAGTTTTAAGAATATACTTACAACCTAATGCAATCCAGAGCCTCTGAGCACCATATAGACTATGCCACCTACTTAACCTTTCTTCTTCTTCAAAACTGTCAAAAATTGCTCTGTGTGTACACCAGAAGAAACACACTAACGAAGAGGCCCTGGAGGCACTTCCAGAGGTACTGAATTGAGCCAAGAAAGGAGACTCATGCAATCTTAAGAGCTTTCTGATGAATTGCCAGGAGCATGTCCTTTCTTGTTGCCCTTGCAACCTTCCTCTCACCCAGACCCTTGCCTAAATCACCTGGATAATATTCTTACTTAAGGCAAGGATTAATATATCTTTCTCCAAATTAATATATGTCTACATATACACATTTAGCAACAGGCACATAGAGATTAGGTGTTAAGTTCACTGTCATGCCATAAACTTGGCCTCATACTTAGTGAAAGAGACTCAGGCTGTGAAAACCCTTGCCAAAATGAAGAGAGCTATTAAAATATGATCAGTTCGGGAAACAGTGATTTAACAGAAGACAACAGCTGCCAGAATGAATTATTTATTGAGTTATTAAATTACACTTGAATTCACTTGAGGGATATACATGCAGGTGTAGCTGTGTGCTACAGATGCTTCAAGTTAAGAACTTCCATGCAGATAAAAAGAGCCAAATTTTGTATCCAAATCTATTTTTGTTTTCAGTGTCAGGCATTACACTCAAGTTCTCCACTTACTGGATGATATCACCTGCATATTATGAGAAACTGTAAGCTTTAGCTTACAGAAAAGTCTCCAAGAAACCTTACTTCTTGGAATGGGCCTATGTTTTACATCAGACCATCATACGACAAAGCCAGGATCCAAAGTTTTTCCTCTCCTAAGTAGTAGGCAGGAGTCAGGATTGCTCCATTCAGCTCTTCTGCTGTCAACTGGTGCTTTCACAAAAGGCAGGCCTCGTCTCATGTTCCCTAAGAACATACTCTCACCAACAAAAGCTCACATACGTCCCCCTCTAGGCACGGCAGAGTCTACCCTTCTTTCTATGCTGCTGGTGCCCAGCCATCTACTTACCTGCAGCACTATCTACTATATCATCTCTACATATACAACCCTTCGTATTGTGGTGCCACACATTTTTATCCATTTATGTCATCATGATACTCTTACGAGGTAAGATGGGTTGATCATATGAGCAAGAATTAGTGGCAGGAAGAACTAATGCCCAGGTCTTCAGAGGTACCTATGTAACTAACTACACCATAGGAGTTGTGTCTGTGAATGTCTGTGATGAGCTGACCATAAGTAAGTTGGTGGCACTCTGGTCGTGAGAACAGCCACCTTGTTCCTAACACAGGTTCATGTGTCTGCAAGAAATTCGATGTTGCTGTCTGAGACATGTATCTGAATATTGCCCCTGTTCTGAGGAGGGGCAATCTCATTAAGCCATGTTAGATGCAGTTTGTCTGTTGTATTATATATCAGAAACTGCAGCAAGGAAGAGACCTTCTGCAAAATAGAATAGCCCCAGCCAGCTCTATATGGATTCCCTAAAAAATAATAGGACTCACATAAAACACCTCTGAAACTACTGAGGATGTCTGCAATCATGGAAAACACTTCTTAGCAATAGCCTCAGAAAATGAGAAAGTAGGAGCATTGAGACATTGTTCTAGTATAAATGTGCTTAAATACAGTGTCATGAAGGGGATTTATGAACAAATTTATACATGAAACTAGAATTTCACTTTAAAAACACCAGGCTTACATGGAGTGCTGTACATAATGAAATAGACGAGGTTCGAGAGCCACCTCCTAGCCATCTCCCTCTCCAGGGACTTTTAGATAGTTAAGTAAAAAAAGATAACAGACTGCCACTTAAAGATCTGGTTAGGTTCAAGCGTATCCTTTCATACAGTGCACAGTGGTGTCCTCTGAGAAGTGCAGGCAGACACCAGTTCAGTCTGCCTGTCAAACAGGTTTGTTAGCACTGGTCTGCCAGTTGTGCCAACTCTGACTGCTTGAGTTCTTGTTTGGAGCTGGTCTGCACCTGGCTTGCTTGGAGCACGACTGGCATGAGCTAAGGTCCACCTAAAAAGTACCACATAGACTGACCCTCAGGTCAGTCTATAAGTCAAATAAGGCGCAATGAGATCAAAAAAGCAATAGGAATAGTCAGGAGCACATCTGGAAAATCATTGCTTGGGCTAAACTGCAATATTGAAAGGTTCAAAGTAAAAAAATAAAAAAGAAAAGAAAAAGCCAAAACCCCAAACCCAACAGGCAGAAGCTCAGTAGAATAGGTCTGTGGAGCACTGTTTCATGGGCACCCTTCAGAAGCAGTACAAAAGCACTGGTAAGTGACCGGTAAGTGACTTTGTGGTGCTAAAGGAGCTTGCTGAAAACACTGATAGATTTTCCTTTATGTGCACTTGGTTTCACCTCTCTGCTTTGCCAACTGCTGTATATAAAATTACTTCTGTGCATTTGGAAATGACATTTTTGTCTGAAAAATATGGCTTGGTTTATAGCTTGGAAGTAATTTTCTATTTGTCTGCAGTAATGCATGTGCTATCCTCAAGCTTTAATTCCCCCCTTTTTTTTTTCCTCTTAGTGAGACTGTATTTCTTATAAATCATCTGTGGCATCATACTGAGCTCTTGCTGAGGCAGCTGTACTGGAAGAACAGATACACGGCAGAATATAAGGACCCACATATTTAAGTGTGCTAGTTGTGGGCAACGTGGTATATTTTTATTTCTTGTTACAGCTGTTTGATTTTTCTGTCCCCTGGAAAATGCCTATGCTTGGTTTTGCCTAGGTAGGTTAGTCTAAATGTAAAAATAAAATACAAAATTTGGGAAAAGTAACTCACTCTTGGTAACACACATAGAATTCTAAACTGCCTGCAACTACAGCATGTGGGAACTCTTACAAAAATGGTACTCGCTGTCTTTCTAACACTGCTCTCTCATGTTCAAAGCTCATAAAAAACCCTGAGAAAAATAGAGTGGGCAGTGTAAAAAAATCAAGTGAAATACAAGAGGTAGTAAAATGAAGACTAGCTTCCTATATATATAGTATATCACCACATTGTACTGAAAGGAATATGCCACGTCTCTGCTACCGCATCCTCCTCTGAAAGAATTACATTCACCAGATGCCTGACATCTTTTGAGCCTTTTATCTATAGCTGTGGACTGAACTTTGGTCTGAGCATTATTTGCTCACAGTGGTCTAATTATCAGAAAAGAATATAAGCAAACATCGTGATTAACTGAGAGAGTGCTCTCTTTCAGAATTAAGAGCCTAGAACCTATAAGGGAAACAGTCCACTTTTAGTATTGCCAAATAAACCAGAAAACCAGAACTTTTTTAACATTCTTGATGCTATCAAAGGAAGGGACTCTGTAATTTACATAGCTGGCTACATGACACTGTGAGAGTGTTTGAAGCATAATATGAGTTTCATAAATTGATAAAGTACAGAATATGGAATTTAGTTGCAGTTGGCAATACCATTCTGGATTATGCAGATTAAGCAGTGAAACATTAGAAAATGTCACAATTAAGGTTGTGCACTATTAATTCACCTTTAGCTTGAGTATAGCATCTGTACAGTCATTGCTTATATAACCAAGCAATTTGGTCCACTTCTCTGTGTCTTCTTCCTCATACAGAGAGGACATGTCTTCCAGAGTAAGAAGCTTTCCAGTGCTTTGGTTTACTCTCATTTTCTACACATCTGCAATTTTTTCAATCAATAGGACAGAGTCCTATTTATTAATCTGCTCCTTTCATAGCAGGACAGGTCTTTCTTTCACACTGAGCAAGGTAAGGTAACCATGGAAAATAGTCATAGAAAGTCATTACAGACTGTATCATAAGGTATAAAAATATAAGAAGAAAAAAAAAAGTTTTCACAGATGACCTTAATTTTGACATTTCTTCAATGTTGGGGGCTTCACATTGCTACCTTTAACTATTGTGGTTTTTTAGAAAGCTGTGAGTAGTTGTTTTCTTGAAGGCCCTGTATTTTGATAGCTGGCCTATTTTGATAATTTCAATCTCCGTACAGTAATTGCATCTTTCCCTACAGTATTTTTCTGTAGCTCCCTATATATTTATTATGTAGTAAAACTACTATGATAAAATAATACATAAATTTAAAAATAATAATTAGGATCTCTAAAAAGCATGACCTATACATTTTTCCTAATTAATCACTCTTCCTAGAAAACAAACAATACCAATATTAATAATACAAAAGGCAGATGCTCTGTGAATACTTGAAGGCATTATATGGAGGAACGTAATGTGGTAGTAAAGGAATCACTGCCGAATAGACATCAGCAGAGGAGGAAAAAAACAGTGTGTAAATTTACAAGCTGTAAATTTATGTACTCCAAAGGATCATTCATTATCATTAAAAATGAAAGTTTTTAAAGCAAATTATGTGCCTGAATCATGACTGAAGTTTTATAATACCAAGCATATGAAAATTTAAAAGCAAAGGAAACACAGTTAACATATACAACCCATCCTGAAAGAAAAAAGCAAATGGAACAATGCCTTAAGTGCTATACATAGTTGGTATCAAGCAAGAAAGCCATAAATAATGCAAGTTCACATACTTAAGGAAACTACATCTTGGGCAAACTAGTATCCCTGTATAAAGAAGCACACCAGCCTTCTGCCAGTATTCCCGGGTGAAATAAAATCTCTCTGGCATGTTCAGCATATAAATCCACTATATTAATAATGGAAAATTCCAGCCAAATGGGACTGGAACAAAGACAGTATAGACGAAAATACAGATAAACCACAGTGCTTTCATATTTTCAAGCAATCATATTAATTATCATTGCTGTCAGTTTTAGTGGTAGTTTTGTAGAGACAAGTAGCCTCTGCCTAGCCCAGGTATATGGTGTTTGAATGTCCTGGTTTGGGTGAAAAAGTCCTTGAAAAAGAATCTCACCATATATTGCAGCAAAAATCTCTTGTATATTATTTTGACTTGGCTTTTCATATGGACAAAGATTCTTCCCCGCGTTCCCTCACTCAAACTGAAATCTGGGAAATTAATCTATTCCAAACAGTGTAGCATCAAGTATTCAATGGGAAGGCTACATGATCCATGTTTTGCAACTGCATCAAGTCACGTACAGGAGAGCACATTCCCCTTGTAACACCAGGCACAGACAGCAAAGTTCTATGTCATTTAAACCAAAAGAGACAGCAACCCTACCCTGGGGGCACTATTTCTGGCATCCTGAGCATTCAACATGAGTTCTCTTTTTCTGTTGACCTGTATGCCAACTGCCTCCCACTTCCGTCAGTCGAAAGGTTTGAAGAGGGCTCTCAATACACCAAGGTCCCACCATGAAAGAGAGAGCTCTATGTATCCTTCCCTCACTTTGGTACTCCCACCCTGAGCTTTTCTTCTTGTGCAAGGAAGGGCTTGATGTGGAATGTCAGTCCTGAATTTCACCATTTGGTCCACGTAAGAGCTGACATGCAGAAGTGTATTTTTGCATGTGGCTAGGTGGCAGCTGTTTTGATATATTGGAAATATCACTGATTCCTGAATTGTAAGCTTATGTGCTTACGGTACCAGAAAGGCATCAAAGCATCTTCCAGGATGCAGGTCTACACACACTGGATATACCACTTTTTCTAAACTGCTTTGAAATGCTCTTTTGAAAGTATAGAATTAATCATAGAATCCTGTAGGTTGGAAGGGACATCTGTATGTCACCTAGTCTGACTTCCTGATCAGGAGGCTGCTCAAGGCCTAGCTCAGTCATATTATGAATATCTCCAAGGATGGATATTTCACCACCTCTCCTCATACCTGTACCAATTTTTGTCCACTTTCCTTGTAAAATATTCTTTTCATTATATCTAATTAGATGATTTTTTTTTGTTCCAACTTGTGTTCATTACCTCGTGTCCTATTGCTCTATATTTTCAAGAAGAGTCTGGCTGTGCCTTCTCTGTAACCTTCCATTAGACAGTTGAAGGCAGCTAGAACATCTCCCCTTAGCCTTCTCCTCTTCAGGATGAAAAAAAATTACTCTCAGCCTCTCTTCTTATACCATGTTCTTCAGGCCCCTGACCTTGGTGGAGCACTGGTAGACTTATGGCAGCACATCCACATCTGTCTTGTAATGGAGAGCCCAAAACTGGACATAGCACCTTAGATGTGGTCTCACATATGCCAAAGAGAAGGGAAGAACCACTTCTGCAAAGCTTCTTCCTAAGCAGTCGTCATCCCATGTCTGTAATGAGGTCTGTAAAATCCTCTGCAAGAGGCTTTTCTCTCCCTTTGCATTCGCTTTTGCTGGAACTTCATAATGTTCCTGTCAGCCCATTGTCACAGCCTGGCCAGGTCCTTCTTAACAGCAGCTCTGCCTTTTAACATATGGGTCGCTCTCCCCAGTTTAGAATTCTCAGCAAACCTGAAATATGCCGTTAAGCACTCATTGTTGATATTTACAGGAAGGGAGGAGATTGGGGAACAAAGACCTAACTTGACTCAGTTTATCAGCTCACTAGCATAATTTGGGCAAGCAATTTTTATTAGTTTATATCCTTAGCCTGAACTGAAACAGGCCAATTACCACTGAAAACCGAAAAAAGGCAATTTTAGAAGAGTGCCTTTGGCAAAAAAGCTTGTATTCTCAAATGTAGTTAGGTGAATAATCACATTTTTTCTTGGCTTTCTTACAGGAGCAATATTACAGATAATTTTTTCCAGAGGACTTTAAAATGATCTTTCCTTTAAAAAGATTGTACTTGTGTATCTTTAAATAGCAATAATTTGAATGCTAAATTAAACTTCATTTATGTTAATTTTTATCATTATGAAATACGGTGCATAATTTTAATTGCTGTGGGATATTATTTATTATTTTTCCATACTTTAGAAAAGAGAAAGTATGGACAAAGTATTAGCAGGATGGTTTTTTCATATTACATGTTTTCTCCAGTACCTTGAAGAATGTTTGACAGAGCCAGATGTACTAAAAAACCAATTAAAATGTGTTTGAAAACTTTAAAGAACACAGCAAGAAATTGCATAGCATGCAAGATAATAGTTAGAGGGAAGCATCTGAAAGCAGACTGAGGTAACCTATATTAATCTTCCTGATAAATGACTCATGTCAGAAATTAGGCAAGACTCCTGCTCAAATACCGTCAAATGCTTTAAATTTGAGAGTGCCCATTCAGATAAAGTCTCACATTTAAACAAAAGGGATTAAAACTGCTCTGTGTTTCACACTGTTATTTGTCTGTTGGGAATGACATGAACAACAGTGGTACCTATTACATGGTCTATATTATTTGAAAGACAAACCCACCAAAGTCTACGTTTTTCCCCTGAATAACGCACACTACTTAGGATGATGACTATGCCTACCACGAATCAATGCTAATTATTGTCTTACTCGTAATGAAGCAGCACACTATCTTGTTTTGTTGGGGCTTCTGTGAAGAAAATGGGGAGAAGCTGCGTGCTATGTCTAAGCTGCTCTGGAAGCAACAGCCTGCAGAGGGGCTGTCAGGACGGCGCAATCCCTCTCTGCTCACATTGACCGCAGACAGGTTACCCTAAAAGGGAGATTTTTACATTGAAACCAGATTTTTTTAAAAAATGAAGAAACTTACAAAAGACATCTCCTCTAAGGCTTCGTTCATGCTCAATTTGATTCTCAAAATCTTCCTTCTCCTCTTCGTCTGACTCGTCTGCCTCGTCTTCTGTAGTAGCTTCAGTTTCTTTCTCTCCTTTAGTGTAGCTCCTACCAAGATCAATACCATCTTCATAGTCCAATAACTGTAAGTGGGTCTTAGAAGCTGGTGTCACGGCTGCTTCTGGGATCACATTCTTGATTGTTTCATGCTTTTTCACACTGTTTTTATGTGCAAGAAGTTTCTTAATTGTGTCCTTAGCTGTTCCAGGGATTCTTGCAATTTCCTTGACTGACTTTTCAGGGATAACTAGAACCAAGAAGAAAATATTAAATATTCATCTAAGGAATGGCAGCATTTATAAATGGCACCATGGTGTCCTGATAATGTCCAGAGACCCATACAGCCAAATTCTCTACTATGAAATATAAGCTCTGCTCTGCACAGAACTGAATATGCATACACGTGTTTAGCTCTTGTATAGACAACCCTCTGAGTTACAACAAGAAGACCGAAGTGACCCTCTGTTCATAACCTCATTTGGACTCCTGTGTAACACAAGCCATAGAGCTCCTTACATCAATGATTTTTACACTGGAGCTTGGGTTTAAAAAAAAATAAAATCCCTCTTCAATATATGGACTACTAAAAATTGTCCACAGAGGTACAATTCCCTGCATTACAAATGTCAGCCTACTAGCAAAGAGCATTTTTCTTAGCTGTCTTTTGTGAACTTCTCTGGCCTAACTTTACTTGCACCAAAAGCTGGAAGCCACTGAAATGGAATGGATCTTGAGAGGAGATACCTCAAGCAGCTCCATCACATTTTACTTAGCTCTAAGGAATATTTATTTTTAAGGGGTAAATCCCAAAACTTCAGAGAGGCCTCCAAGAATGCCAAATTTTTATCCTCTTGCAATTCCAAGGTAGACTAGAACATAAATGTAAATTTTCCTGAGATTTTTACTATGTTATTATTCCTCTTGGCTAAAAAATACTAAAAGGATAACCAGCCTTGTAGTATCTTGCAACTTTTGATTTTGCTGAGAATTATGAAGTCTGCCAGAAATAAAAAACTTAGGAGTGGGGTAAAAGTCAACTGAGATTGTCCAAACCTTTAAAATGAAAGGGAAAAAAATCTGAATTTGGAGTTTTCCTTATTATGAAGTATAATGAAGTCAAATATCCTCTATATCCAGGCAAAAAATTCAAAACATTAATTGTTAAGTGGACATTTTTATATTTATATGACAGGACTGATTTTCAAATCGTGCCTTTCTTGTTGACATATTGAGCTTCAAGACACAAGCCTTTAATTTCTTTTAAAATTCAATTTTTCTCTCTACAATCATCAAACTATGTTTGGATGCTTGAATGAGGGACATTTTTCATAGGAACCCATTTGAAGATGCATTTCTAGGGACGTGGGGATGCAGGATTGATTTTCCACTAGTGGTGGGACCCAGTAGCAGCACAAAGGGCTCCTTTGAGACAGTATGTTGGCCAGCTGTTCTCCATGTTCTCTTAAGATAGGAAAATTGTCAGTTTGCATGAAATTAGGAGAGATTTTAGTTACATATTATGAAAAACTTGCTTACTGTCCTTGCTGTAGGATAGTAAACCACAGGATTATTTGAACTGTTTTAAAAAATTGTTACACTATGATCTGTCACTAATATGCTGGACGTGATCTGCCTCAGAGGAAAAGAACAGACTAACTGATCTCTTTTAGTCCCTTCCAGATATACTCTTCTGTCATCTGACAAAGACTGATGGCTCTTTGTGCTGATGGCCAAATCATAAATGAGGGATAAAACCAGGGCTACTTTCAATCAGTTTGTTCAAGGTATCTGTACGCTACAAAGCATATTCACAGGAGAAATTATGGCAATACTGCAGTTGTTGCTTTTTATCAGCAACATTAGTTGCTGCTCAGCATCAGTAGAGGAACATCACCGTGCGAAAACTAGGCCTGGAAGGGTTTGTGTGAAAAATATGCAAGTTTTAGAGAAGACATAAATCTGAGGAGTTCTAGTTTATGAGATGATCCCACCCCACCATAAGAATTCCATGAGAGTTAGCCAAGTCAACCTGTCATAGCACCAGAACTACTGAGGAAGAGAGTGTCCTTGGGGTTTAAAGTCCATGGCAATGGACTTTGAGGCTTGAGACAATGAGGCTTTTGAATCAACTCAAGATTTCATGACTACTATGACATGACCATGCAATTATATACCCAGCACTCTAGTGTTGGCCACAGCCTGAATCTTTGTGGGTTAAGGAGAAGGACTGGTAAGTAGGACAGCACAACCATGTCCTAAGCTACTGCAGTTTGACAGCCTTCTGCAGTTTGAGTCCTTTATATGAAGTATAAAGGAAATGGAAATAGTCAGATCTGAGCAGATTCAGTCTGCTGTACAAAGGCTTTTCCATAGATGGAGACCATTTTCACCAATGTGTCAGAATAGCCTTATATACACTGCTTCCTGTTTTTGGTTCTCCATCAGTATTGATGCTGTAATGCCTACAGCCTTTTGGGATTGCAAATGGTAGGGAAAGTCAGCTATTTTTATTTCCCTCTCCTTTTGCTGTCTAGTGATTGCATTATCAGGGCAAGAATATATTCCCATTTTGCTCCTCAATTTGTAATAATAAAAAAATTATAGTAGCATTTTGGGACAGATGGACTGGACTCGTAACCTGGGATAGTACTTTTTTCTGTGTGCTTCTTTTCATAAAAACATAGCAGAAGGAAAAACACCAGTTGATAAAATAGAACTGTAGTCTAGTTGGAGAAGGGGAAAGTTCCCTGAATTTATATTCACTCCTGGAAAATACAATCCCATCACTGTGACTTCATCACATTTTATTTATGACAAATGCAACTACATGCTATTTAGTATCCCAGGAAGAAAATCAGACTCTCTTGGTGTGCTCACTGGAGCATTCAGATATCCTGAGGCTGCAGTTGGAGGTATAAATTAAACGGATGCCAAGAAAAAAATAAATCAAAATTGAGGATTTTGTTTTTCCTTTCCTTTGGATAAAACTTGTAGTCTTGCTTGTCAGATACTTGCAAGTTAACTCTTTACTAATACTCCACTAAGTGAACCTTTCCTCTGGAGGGTGATGTCATGAAGGATGTAAGGTTCTCTGGGTCTGAACTCAGTATGCAGCAATAAAAATTAACAGGAAAGCTTCATTCCAAACAAATTTCCTCTTTACAATCAGTAACAAGAAATTTGAGGTTGTTAATAAAGAGGCTATGGAGATTTTCAAGCCAGGACTGACTGCTCAGCAAACCTGAACATCTGCTTTTAGTTTCTGCTTTGAAGTCTTCCTAGTGAAATGAAAAATTCTTACAGCTCAACATAATAAACTCTGTGGTGTCAGAAAACCAATCTTCTTGTATGTGCAAAACCAAGCAGTGCAGAAAATCAACTGTCAGGAGTGACAAACATAGGGAGATGAAAGTGTATAATCCCCACGTACTTGCAGACTCCAGTTTGCTTCTGCAATATGAACATCTGCATGCTCATGGGGACAAAGAGGGACCAGACACTAAGCATATTTTAGGATATATCACTAGTACCCTTCTAATCTGCATTCAGCTTTAGAGTAGCCAGAGGTGTGGATTTAAGGCTTTTTATGGCTACCCATAAATTGCAGTAAGAATAAGCCAGTGTATGGATAGGTCACCTTAAACTTAGTCTGTTCTGTTGAATCCACTGCCTGTGGATGTCCCTGAATGAACAGCTCACCTTCTCTGACGATCTGGGGTGCTACAGCTGAGGCAGTGATTTTTCAGAACAGTTTGCCCCAAGACATGTATATAAATGCACAGGTGTTGCTCACAAATATCTGTGCATTTATTCATCTGCATGACTGCATAGAGAATTTTAGAAAGTGAAAAGAAAGGGAGTGCATTTCATTCCAGCTCTTCTTTATGCACCTTCCATCAGGAAGCATGTAGATTAACACTTCTGCTCTTATACAGTTTGTGTTTATTGCCTTAGTATGAAAATGTCTCAGCTTTCACAGGTATAGTATTTCTTGGAATTATAGAGAGGTGGAAAAACAAAGGCAAATGGTGGCTGAGGGCTAAAAGTAAGTCTTTTCTGTCATCAGTTGCGGTGCAAGATTATAAGACCACAGAAATGGCTTGGTGTAGGATGCCTAATGATCAAGTTGTGAAAGCTGAATTGGAAAAAATAGAGAGAGAGCAGATGCCAGCCTCCTGTCCCTGTGCTGCATTGTGTCAAGGGAAATACTCTGGGGATGATACAGGAGAGGGACAGACAGTGATCTGTTTTCCTCCCACACATTCTGTGAGTGCAGCCAGTGCTGGCTGGGGCTCTGAACATAAGGGGACTGCAATAGGAGACAGCTTGCTCTGCACTCCAGCAGGCATCGCACTGCTTCCACCTTCATACCCAGCGATATATTTAAAAATCTGGTAAGTGGCAAGCCTAGGAGATTGGCTTACAAGTCCCTTTGTAGCTTCTGTATATAAAAGCTGAAGGGGGATGAGAGACACAGACAAGCGTTTGCCATATTTAGGGGGAGTCTGTAGATGTGAGTAAAGATTACATCAGCAGGACACAGTTTCAGAAATCAGTCTAAAAAGTCCTTGACCTCATAATGAATGATGCCTCTTTTAGAGAGTCTTAAGAGAATCTGAAAGTTTTCATAGATAGGTCAAAAAACAGATTATAGACTATTATTCTCTTTTAAGCACCATGGAATATAATCTACTAATATATATTCCTAGCCTGTTTTATTTCTAAAATTTTTACCATCCTATTTAGGGAAGGATGCTTTGAGAAATCAGGGCAAGTTCATCACGCTGAACTGTGCTTAATACATGATGACACCAGCCAGCAACGTTTCCAGTAGGAAATGTGGGATGACAAAAGCTAAAGTGTTACTCATTAAAGGATGACAGCAGTATTGGCTCCACAGTGAATTGAATCATAAGAATTTCACAAGTGAGAGGACCAGAATCACTTTTTAAGTTTTGAAATTTTATGATGTCAAACCCAACTCAGGAATGGCAAGGTAATAAGAAAGCAAAATCATGTATGAGTTTTTTGGGGTTACCCTATGAGCAAAAAAAGGAACTTGAGTAATACAAGAGGGACAAAGAGAGCTGTTGTAACTGTATGGCCATTTATATATGCAGCAAAGCATAATGAAGAGTATTAACTTCTTCCTCTAGCCAGGCAATAACAAGAGTGCCATTGTTGAGCTCCGAAGAGTAACGCCTGAAGGTTGCAGGCTTTAAGTTAATACTGCTTTTTCCTGTTATTTTGTAGCTTCCTACCAGAAACTTGAATTAAAAATAGGTTCATTTTTCCCAAGGAATCTTAATTGCTTATGGAACCTTGTGAGACCCTACTCTTAAATAAAAGCTGGAATAGACATAGAAGCATGTGGTGAGGGAAATGTGGTTTTTCAATGCACAATAGGAAATCAGGAAACACATGAACCTGAGAACAGCAACAGATTGCAGCAAGATAGAGGCCAGATGTGTAAATGGCTAGGACTGTTTTGGGGAGCATTTGAAAGGTTATACCTCTATGAAGTCTCAAATTAAATGTGTGCTAGAGGTAGTGTATAGCCTGTCTCTAGGAGGCTGTATAGCCTCCAATGTTTCATGTGTATAGGAGTACTGAATGGCAAAAGGGTGCCTTAACAATCACAAGCGATATCCATACAAGCAGCACTGTTTGCAGCCTGATGTTTCAGCAGCTTTCTCCTAAGTTAGCATACTGACATACAAATTAAATTTCCCCCACCTTCTATGCAAAGGTGAATTTTACATTACCTCACTTATTAGGTTATTTGTTAGCATGTGGAGATGTAGCCATAGAAGTTTCATTACAAACAATGTGCTTAGTTACTCTAATTTCTTACTCTAAAAATAACACTACACTATATATTAAAATATTTTTCATTTGTTAGAAAAAGATAATACTGCTGCCATGGTAGCCAATTTGTTATATACTAGAGACAATTGCTATCAAGGACTAATGGTTCCCCGTGGAAATGAGATTCCCACCCTGTGAGGATAATAATACGGAGTAGTGAGGGTGTATTCACTAAGTGTTTCTTTCAGCTGCAGCACAGTCCCAGGCCCATCTGTTGGGAGCTGGGATGGGCTGCAGGAGCTGCAGCTGCTGCCACCAAAAGAAACATGAAGCCACAGCCTCCAGCCACCAAATTCCCAGGATGGTGTTACCCTGTTAAACCCAACAGCAAAACTTTCTTTGACCTCAGTAGAGCCAAAGGTTTTCCACAATTGCTGTATGACATGGAGAACACAGCATTTCAGTGCAGGTTGGTACATCTAATTGGTGTTTGTGTCACTACTCAAAAAAACATTTTCCCTAATAGCAGAGCACGCGTCCTACCCCCATCAGTTATGCGGGTTAGACTATTTTGAGGATTGCAGTAACAATCAACTACTGAAGCATCCAACATTAAAAGAACCTCCTCTTCTTTGCTTAAAAAAATAAGGTGTATGTGTGGGAATTACCACCAGAGAAATTTAGCACAACTGCTGTTCAGGTTTTACCTACCACTGACTGTATTTTTTCCCCCCTCTATTGTTCCATACGTCTTTCTAGCTAGAACCTTGCCTTTTGACCTTCTGCCTATGGCTCTGATTTCTCTCATTACACTCTCGTGTGTTATTCTTCTATCCTCACTTGTATTAAATCTTTTTTCCATTCAGCATGTTCTGCTAAGTTTATGAATGCACAGCTCCTTCCTCTTTTAAATAACTAATGGACTTCAGTAATTGAAAATATGACATGAGGAAGTATGCACAGAGAAAGCAAACAATTTTATAGACACACCAGTAAGAAGACAGAAAGCATCTGTCTTCAGCACTGATTTTTTTTACAGGGCTAGACATTAAAAAATGTGTCATATCCTCTCCACAAGCTAAAATATTTTCTTTGTTCATATTTAAGCAAGCATTCCTGTTGAATCATTTCTGCTTGAGGAAAGAATATTTTATGCATAGACTTAGTCAAAAGGAGATTTTCCTTTGAAATTTTCAGCTTCTCATTAAAAAGGAAAAAAAAACCCAGACCTTTTTGCTCAAAGATGTATTTGTTTAACATTTAATCTATGGTACATTTGCTTTAGCAGAATCCATATAAAGATGTGACATGTCAGTTTGCTTTGATATTCAGTCAGGTCTCAAGCCCCACTGCATCCTTCTGTTGCAGTGAGCTGCAGTGACACGTCACAAGGGATGTGGTCTAGCAAGGAAACTGGCTCATAACACTGAATTTGAGCATGAAGAACCTTCTAAACAGCTCTTCTGTGGCAATCTGTGTCTGAAACAAACCTTTCAGTACTAGTCAGGCTTTTGTGTGTTTAGTTTTTCTTGTTAAAAGTCAACATTTTTTACTGGAAGGAAAAACTTCATGAATGTTTAACTTATTGGTGTGATATCGGAAATTTCAATTACTATTATAATGGGAATAGGAACATGATTATTGTTAATGTAATGAGACTCATAGAATATCTCTAACCAGGAAGTATAATTATAATACATATCTGATCAAGAATTACTTGACAAAGACCCAGGGAAAAAATGTTTATACATTATGTAGACTTCATTTGCTACAGACAAGAACTTTTAAAAAGTTTTCACAATGTCTTTTATTCAAAAAATGTGAGCAGGACTTAGATGTCCTCCTGAGGAAAACATCTCAGGATGTTGCAGGAGAAACTTCTGCCAGGTTTAATAAAGGTATTAAATAAAACTGGTTCATTTTAAATATAAATACAAGAATAGTCTTTCTTTCTTTCTTCTTGGAGGGTCATATTCAGTTAGAACCAGGTAATGACAGCTTTATAGGACGTCTTCAATATTCAGTAGACAAACAAAGGCAAAATTATGAGTGAAAACAGTTTAGCACAAAGGTAATGGCTTTTTTCCCTTCTCTCACTTTTTGCTAAGTTACCTTGAAACTCTTCTGGAAGGCACTGCACAGGTCTCCAAGAGGCTAGCCATGGGAGTTGAAGGAAAGTATACAGTAGACTTTTAAAAGTTATTTTCTCTGTTTCTTCAGGCCAAATTCTCTTCTCTGTTCTATTTGCAATTCCTAGTGATACTGTGACACTTGGGGACTCATTGGCAAAATCAATTTGAACAAATAATACTTGTATTAACTATGCAATGACTTGTACAATCGATATTTTGTGGAAAGGTCTTGCTTAGTAGGTATTGCAGCACTGTTCAGGATGGCGTTTTCAAGAAAATTACTTATAACCATCAATTATTGGAAAAAATCAATATAGTACTACTCTTACAGTAGGACATCCAATGGTACTCACCAGCACAATCAAATCCACTTCCTCGGTAGCCCTGTTTACATTTGCATTTGAAGGATCCTTCAGTGTTGAGGCACTCTGCATGGAGGTTACACCTATGTGTATCTGTCACACATTCATTTACATCTAGGGAAAGATATAAATGCTTCAGTGAAAATTCCGTTGAAACCCAGGCTTCATGACAGCCTGTTTGTGCCGGACATCTGTTTCCAGGTATTGTAAACACTACTGTTAGACCAAGATGATCCAGAGACCATCAGAGGCAAAAGAGTTCATACTAGGAGAGAATGCTTAACATCCGCTCCAACTGCACAACTACTGGCATATGCATCCATGGAAAATGTAGAGCATCCCACAAAAACCAAAGCGAATGTAGAGATTTTCTGACTGAGCACAGGATTCGAACTGTAGATTGTACACACTCTTCTACTAACAAAATGCAAAAGGCACAAAGACAACATGTAACAGCAATTAAAAACCAACTCACCAAACCTTTCTCATTTTTTCATTCACTCTAGAAGAAACGCAATGAAAAGTAACCCTGAGCATGGCAAGATGTTGAGATCTTCTATCTACCCCTAACATTCCAGCATACACATGATGGTGTATGAAAAAAATAGAATCAAGAAAAATCTAGTAGAAAATATTAAGTTCAATTCACAGCAAAACATACAGGCATCAAGAGCAACTGAATTTGTTCTCCTTTTCCATTATTTTGCTACATGACAAAAATGTTTCTGATTTCTCCCACACGAGGGAGCCAAGTTGTTGCACAAATTTTTGCACCACTTGCATTTTATCCATATTGCTTCATTTTTAGCAGATGACAGATCTGCTCATAATGTAAGTCAGCTATGAGACAAGCATCAGGAAGACTGACTCAGAAATACGGTAAGTCTGAGAGTTAGATTCAGGTTTGCAGACAAAATCCTGACTACTGAGACCTCCCCAGTTTTTCCCCCATGCACAGATATTGTATGAAAAAGTAAGTATTTTTTTCCACTTTATAACTTCCAGGATTTGCACACAACAGGATATGCAAACTTGAGTCTCCAAAACCTGCCTTATGTTCTCCCTTCCACCCCTAACTCCCAATACCAAGCAAATATAAACAAAACCCATGAATTCTCTTGTGTATGCACTTCTTGTAGTAGTTCCAGCCTTTTCAGGCCCTCATGTAGTCAACTGCTAATGGACTGAAATTCAGCTAATGGATTGAAACAGGAGTAAAGGTGTTTTGACATTTGTTTTAACACCTGGGTGTGTCAAAATAACATTTTTCTGTATTTATTTTTGTCTGGGAGAAACTTAGGCATGCAAGAGAGACCTGAAAAGTAATTAAACCTACTGTTTTCATAAATTTTTTTGAAGTTCTGTACTGTCCATCCAACAATTGTTTTTACAGTCATAACGGCATGTGATTCACATTCATCATTAAAGAAAAAAAAAAAGATTGTGGGACTGCTTGTTCATCATATATTGGAAGCCAAGAGGACAAAGAATGGTTCCTTAACTAAACCTGTACCAGAAGTAGCACATCTTTGTAGTCAACTTTTGCTAATGTACTACAAGCCCTTGCGCTTCTTGACTTGGTACAATGAGGCAATTTAATTTGCAAGGGCCAGTGACTAGGTTTTTCATAAGACCACAGAGAAAACCTAGAGAAAAATTCAAAGTGTCATCAAGAATATTCTTAGTGTAACATCTTTTGTCCATTTCTGAGGCAATATCCCCAGACTAGGCCAACGCGCTTCAGGCAATGACAGAAAAGATGCACGATGTGGGAATGAAAAAGAACGAAGAAGGAAATTTCATGGGCTAAATCTTACCTGCACAGTCATAGCGGCCGCTGACATATTTCAGTTCATAACCAAGCTGGCACTTGCAGTAGTAGCTTCCAAATGTGTTGACGCATCTGCGGTTGTGAGAGCAGACAGCTTTGCCAGTGGAGCATTCATCAATGTCTACAGCAGGAGAAGGAATGCTGGTCAGATCCATGAGAAGGTAAAATGGGAAAGCAAGAACTAGTTGGGATTTGCACAGGAATGGTTTTGTCTTGGCTATCACAAGATGTTTAATCAGTAAGTCGTACAATTTCACACTTGGAGCAGCTTTTGCAAATGAAGCAGAAAAATGTGAACTAACTTTATGGAAGGTTTTGAGACCCGACATGGTAAAAGCTAGGGTAACTAGCAGTGGGTATTCTCCCTGCTGAGGAAACTGATTTGCCCTAAAGTCGTGGAGCAGGGTCAGAAGGAACTCCACAAATTCCATTGTTTCCCTGAGAAAGGAAGTGTCAGAGAATAGTTTGAGAAAGCCCCAGAAACAGGAAAATGAGAGCAGCAGCAGCTCTTCTACTGAATCTCTTCACCCTTGCTCGGTGAAGTCAAGACATAGTGGGGAGAGAGTTTCCTGCTGGAAGAGTGGTCTACCCAGCAAGGCAGATGACAGGGACAGATGTTTTGGAGCAAGAGGGAGGGAGCTTGGTATGGGAGGAGCCTAAGAACGTTATTCAATGACCATTGTAATTAAATGTTACTAATTTGATTTGTTTTGTTGCAACATCATATTTAAAATAGTGCCAATTATGACATTTGGCATTTGTCCTTCCCTATCACATTTTAGCACACAACAGTGACACAGCATACTGCTGCCCTTTACAGCTTAGAACTGCTGTGGAGTACTGCTGGACACCACAGTCAGTCTTTTTATCATTATCACCTAATATACAGAAGTATAAAAATAGTTGCCTGAATAATTCAATAAGATATTTAAAAGAACTACTGGTCCATTGTATGTAAATGCGTATGTCTACAATGTCCACCTTCAAATAGCTCTTACATAATTCAAACATGTTAACTGTGACTGGTAGTAGTCCAAGAGCCTTGCTGATTACTCAAAGCAGGACATTTCCAATTACAAACTCATTTCATTTGAAAGAAAGAAATACTGTTCTCATGTTGGAGTGTTTATAGTTTGGAAGTAGAGCCAAGTATCCATATGGGTTTATTTGATAGCTCCTAAAAGTGATAAAGTAGTCCCAGGCCATATGATCTTCACACATGATGATATTACAGCTGTGTGTTAAGGAGAACAATTCACATAGTAACTGTCCTTCTACACAGCTCTGTCTGTTGGTTGATGCATTTATTTAATCTTTTGTTTGAAATGTTAAGTATAATGTTTTGACCACTGGAATTAAAATTAATATGTTATGTTTGAATGTTAAACCTCTCAACATCTAGAAGATCCATTAAGCTGCAGAAATCATTCAACAAGTATGTATTGGTAAGCAGCATCTGAAATGGATTAGCTACTGTTATTCTTTGCCTGTAAGGTATTGAACACAACCTGCCTTTTATAATCTGAAGGACTTGCACCATCGTGACAGAAATAATGTAAAAATATGCGAAATCATCAATATCACTAGGTATGTTGCTGAAGACATGTTAGTAAATTGCATCTGTTGCAAAAAGTTTTCTCACAGAATCATAGAATGGTTGAGGTTGAAAGGGACTTCTGGAGGTCATCTAGTCTGCTCAAGCAGGCACACCTAGGGATTGTTGCCCAGGCCACGTCCAGGTGGCTTTTGAATATCTCCAAGGAGAAATTTCCATTCTCTGTCTTCCATTGTATTTTGGGCAGCTCTGGGAAATAAAACATTTCCTAGCTGTAATTTTTATGCAACTTTAAGCAATTCCTATGCTGCCTGAGTGGAATAAAAGTTAATCCCCCCGCCCAAAATATTATTCCCAGGGGTGGACTAGGGTTGTTACCCTACAGGCAAAGTGAGACTAGGAAAGAAAGGCTAGATCAGGAAAGAGGGAAAGTAGGAAAGAAGGAAATGAAAACCTTTTTTCTGGCTGATTTTTTTCCAAATTAAAATTGTTCAAATGCTGCAAGTTAGCATTTTACAGGACAATGTACTTACTGATTCAAAAGGACAACTTGCATTTCAAGAAGTAGCTAAAGGTATTCTGAAGAAGAAATCTTTTGTTTTGATTTTTTTTTTTTGTTCACATACAAAGCTCTGCTACTGGTCCTATTTTAAAATGCAATTGCATAAAGTACACATAAAGCGGTATTTCTCTTAAATTTAAAACAAAGAGTATCTGGTGTGAAGAATAAACACTTTCAGAAACTTTCAGGCTTGCCTGTGATGAGCAGCAACAAGAATATTCCAGCATTTGGAAAGATGCCTGGACAGACCCTGGCCACAGGGCACAGCTCTGCCGATGTTGGGGTCATTCATGGCTTCTGGATCACCCCATCCTTAGAGAACTCTTCCCTAACATTCTCTTTACTGCCCCTTATTCTCTAGGTGTTGGAGTGGTCCCTGCTTTGGAGGGTCTGCTTCACATCTATTGGGGTTTGAAATGAGTTAATTTAGCTTCAGTATTAAAATGGGTACAATTTCTGCACTGGATTACAATGCCGTGGCACCGCTTTGTCAGATGACAATATAAAACCACCATCACAGAACACTACCAAGTGATGTAAGTAATACTTTCTTCACCACACAGGAAACCCACAGGTAAAATGATGCTGATACGTCTGGAGAAAATTCCAGCAGTTTGTATTGCAAGTCATCACCCCTCCAAGCACAATCCCCAAATCCTCCAATGCATTATGTCAGGAGGACAGCTTCCCGCAGGCAAAGCATTGTAGACCTCAAAGCAATAGGGAGAAACTAAATCTGTTAATGACTCCAAATTATGTTAAAACTTTTAATTATTTATTGGGGATGGGACTACCCAAAAGAATTACATGGCCAATATTACAAGACCAGTTTTTTTTAAAAGCATGCAAGTTTTACATCACACTTTGAATAACAAGAAACATTATTCAGGCCAGTGAGGACAGGTAACTACTTATTAACCTTTCCCCAGACTCTTAAGTTTTTTGAGATCCAATAGAAAAGAAGCTGAGAGTGAGCTCTCTAACCATACCCATGCATGTCCTTCCGTTTGGTCCCAACTGAAGGCCGCCTGATGGACAAAGGCACTGTACCTCCCCTTTGACTTCTTCACATCCATATTGGCAATTCACCATGGCACACGTCCTAGAACCTGAAAACAGTATTTAAAATAACAAAAAGAGCAAAAATCTAGGCTGGGATCACACACTTAAAATTTAGATCTGGATGAACGCAGAAAATTAATAAGAACAACAGAATTCCGTTCATCATTAACAAAGTTGTTCATACATTAACTCATTAACAATACAGCAGTCCATGAGACAGATCTTAGATTCCCTCTCCCCTTCACTTTGTACCTTCCTTATCCGCCCTTCTTCTTCTGTTCCAATTTCTGTGACTTCTTACTATTGCCTTTTTGATTCAGAGACAGAACTGCTCAGAGCAGAAAAAAGTGGGGTTTTTTTACATTTTCTATTGCGACAGTTTTACAATACATAAAGCTGCTATTTGCTAGTGAAATGTTTTTATGGTTACCATTAAACATGCTTCTAGTATAGAATTTGATTTTTAAAAATGTTTAGCTTGATGGACTTAGAAATTGCCCCTTATTTTGATCCTTTATGGAACAGGTATCTGAATCTAAAGATGTACTACCCAGAATATATCTTGGCTGCCACAGATTGGTGAGGAGTGTGAATTACTGGAGACGACTGCTCAGCCTCTAAAGAGAATTGTAGGGGTCTGGATCTTGTCTGAGAGACCTATGAGAGGTTAGAAAAGTAGGATGGATGTATTAAGTATGTAGGGAGATATTTCTAACATCATTAGTGTTTTAATGCCAGGGAGAGAAGTAGTATTTGGAAGTGTTTACTCAATAGATGGAGGTGTGTGCAAAGAAAGTGTTTCCAGCTACTTCACTTTGGTAGTGTTCAGGGAAACAAAACCGTAAATAAGTCCTTTGCAAGTGAAAAGCCTGGAACAGTTGTCAGTTTACTAGAGACAGAAACCAACTGCGACAACTTGAATACTGGCTACTGCTTAGGTAGGAAAATACATGAATTTTACTCCAAAATGCAATATGTTTATTGTCAGAAGTACCAGCACTTTCAGAACGGTGCATAATAACAGAGTGTATAGAACAGACAATGATGTGTGCAGGTGCCTATATAGCTACAGCCATATTATTTGTGATTTGAATATAAAACATAGCGCATATTAGCTCTGTGTGCTATTAAAATTGATCTGTTTATTCTGTGCTAAAATTATTTTTCTTAAGCTGGCTTGTTTAGACTCTGTGGCTAAGTGATAAATATTCAAGGCCAAGAATTCACTGTATTTGCAAAAGTATTTTACTTTTGTATGAATGAGAACATACACAGTAGCAGGAGGTAAGAATGAAAAAAAAGGCAGATCGTAAATCATAATACTTTGTCATATTATCTACTTCCTAAGTGGCAATACAGAAAGTTACCAAATATTATACTTCTCTAACTGGTAATTGTTTTCTCTTTTGTTTGAAGCTTCTGTTACTGGCTTGTGTTAGTCATAATATTGGTTTAGATGAACTGTTAATCAGATCTAGTATAGAAATTCCTGCAAAATTTGACTGATTTTGTGTTAGGTTCTATGCTACTATTTTAAACAATGGTTCTCTGTGGTCCAAAGCCATATTTTTCTGATACCCTTCTTCCAGCTCCACAGTCCCTTGGCATGGTGGCAGATAAGTTTGACTGCTCAGACTGGGTGGACTTCATCTTGTGAAGGAGACTTACATCATGGAGAATTTGATTCAAAAGGAGCAATAATACATTCAAAATGTTTGCCTCAATAAAATGATGAGATTCTACAGTTGGTTAAATAACCCAGCATTTCAGCTGAGCACAAGCTCAAGTTAGCATCAAGTGAAATGGGAGGCTAGTAGACTTAACCAAGAATAATTTCTACTTGGGTAAATAATTCACTACTTCATGTCATAATCATATTTTTGCTTAAGAAAATAAAGGCTTTTCAGAACTGGAAGGTGGCAGATGGGTTGGATTGATGAAGTACAAGCTGGATGAACATAAAGGGTTTTGCCCTCTTAACCAGAGCTGTGAAGAACGAAGACTTCTCTTCCATGGGAAACCTTTTCTTCTCCCCTGAAATTTGGTTCTATTCTGTGTCAGTGTTTGTTGGGGTTCCACTGAGAAATAACATTTCTGTGTGCCAAAGTGAAATGCTCAGGGCTCACAGCTGCCCAGGCAATTTTTACTTGACACTGGCCACTACTGCCACTGAGAAATTCAGCGTTTTGTGCTGGCTCAAGTAAAGGACAGTGCAACTGCCTGTTTGGAACAAATGCGGTGTTTCTGAAATCAGGAAACCAGTTCTGATCTAAGATTGCCTTAAAAATAGTCCAGCAGAAATGGTTAGTAACAGTCTGGATCAAGTTTTCTGCCTTGGAAAGACAAAGCATGGCTGCAGCAAGCGTCTGTGCTCAGAGCAGGAGGAGCGAGGGACAAATGGGACAAAGCTGCCGCTGGGCTCAAAGCGAAATGAGGCAGGACTGTCTCTTCTAACTATAGTTCTGGCTTCTGCCAACTTCAGCTGTCCATAAGACAGCGGCCTGACAGAAAACTGCTTGGCATATGATGTCAGCAGATATATAAATTATCTTGGAAGAAATGGAAGGAATACATATCCATTTCTTGGGGCCTCGCAGCTGTTGTCTGCTGGTGATACCCACCATGATTAGTAACGCAGAGGCACAACCCTGAGCTGTGATGCAGGGAAGGAAAACCCTCGAAAAGCTCTGGCCCCAGGCACCTTTTGCAGAAGTTTCGGTTTGCCTGCCATAAGAGAGAGGGAATAGGAGCTCTGGCTTTTCTGCCTGCCCCAGAGCTGTGCCCCTGCACTCCTGTGAGTGTTTGCCAAGGCTGGGTATTTTTCCACCTATCCCAAAACTGACAGCAAGCTTACCAAATGGACAGTCTGCTTGGTGTGTGCTTGTCTCCAAGGTTTGGAGGTTAAAGCCTTTCACAGTTTGTGGTTCTCTGACATATCCATGGGAAAGATTGCACTGCACCCCCTACAGCTAGGTCCATTGCTTTACGACAGACCTCTCAAACTGAGACCAGCTAGCTTTCTTGTCCAACTGATACATCTGCGCTAGCCCAATGGACTCTAGAAAGGGCTGTCACCATGTTACTTAGAGTTTTGTGAAATTCAAAGCCAAAATATCTGTATGGAACGGCACAGGTGAAGAAAAAAAAAAGAGTATTTTCTACAAAAAAACCTGTCATTGAAAAATATGAAGCTTCCTCAGGTCTGAAAAATGAGGTTGGCTAAGAAAGCAGAATACTTTTCATTACACATTGGCCTAAAGACAAAGAAAATAGGTAGAAATACAGTTTAGATAAGCTTTAGCTCAGTGAACAAATGTTTGTAAGAAGCTGGCGGCAAGCGTGGGAAGCATGTTAACACTCAGAGAAAACAAATGAGTCAAGGAGCACAGAAAGGTAAAGTAAGGAGTAATGGCATGAAATTCAGCACAGTAAAAAGTAACCTATATTGGTGCTTTGCTTGGGTAGGTTCATTTGTCGTTCTTCAACAGATGAAATGGCATGACCATGGTTATACTAGCTGGCCTTCATCTGAAGTCACACTATCGAAGATTTTTCCTTCTAGCAGGACAAAAATTCCTCTGAACACCAAAACACAAGTGTGACCTGGTTTACTTTATCCTTATACTGCCAAATACAAAGCCGCTTTCAGCTGCTGATAGTACCAGAGAGCTGATTTAAAGACCCTGTCCTGAATAAGTTAAATCCATTCATCGCAGGAAGAAAATCTTCTGGGATCAAATGCCATTAGATGATTTTGCTATGCTTGTCCTATCAGCTCTATTACTTACTTGCACATGTGCCATCTGGCATAAGCATGTACCCGTTGAGACAATAGCACTTGTAGCTGCCATGTGTGTTCATACATCTGTGTTCACAGGGACGTGGTTTCAGTCCACATTCGTTCAGATCTGCAGAAGTCATTGGAAAGAAGTGAGCGCTGGGTTTATATACATACATGCATACATATAGGTGGATAATATTGCCTAATGCCTTGAATTCCCCACAGTAAAATCGCCTGGATTGGAAATGAGCCAGCCCCTTGCAAGAAGAGAGTTTAGCAGACCATCTGGCTGAAAGACTGCTAGCAGAACTAACATACACAGACTTCTACACCTGAAAAACTAATGCAAACTCTGGCCACATCTGGCAGCTTGTTAGGAAGAGAGGTGGGGAGAGAATTGCAGTTACTCTATTCTCTGGGAGTTATTCTTCTGGATTTCTCTGATTGTACCTGGAGATTTCAGTCCTCCAGCTGACCTCTGTACTAGAAAGGCAAAAATGTGAGACTAAGAATAGCAAATCAGCTTGAGATAAAGTGAAACAACAGTGGGGTTTTTTGGTGAGCTACACATTGGTATCAAGGTCATCAGGGCAGGGCTGCCTAGCAGAGGTGAATACCATATATAAAATTCATGTAACTTTAAGAATAAAAGTAAAAATCTCACAAATATCAAAAATCTCAAAATCCTGAGAATTAAAGCACCTAAATCCTTCTCAAAATCCAGGATTTAAAAGGCTTTGCAGAAGCTAAATTAATTTCAAATTCCCAATAGCTATTCTTCACAAGGAGAAAACCAGAACCCTAAAGAGTTTGATTTGTGTGGTATGGGCTGACAATGCTATTGGTCCTATGACAAGGGGACATCTGTGCTCGTGACTTCTGTGAACTGACACCTCCATTTCTTGTATTTCAAAACGTCATTAGTAAACAGGCAGAATTCATTAACAGGATGCACCAGCATATGCAGCCAATTCAGCATGTGTTTAATGGCACATATGACCAATAATATAATTTCAATAAAGATGTGGCTCTCCAAGCACTGAGCTTGTACAGCTCCACTTCTAATAGAAGTGTCTGTTCTCATGTCCATGTGCCCTGCAGACCACAGAAACAACTCCATACCATTCAAAGCATAAACTTTTCTTGTGGTTATACCTGTGCAGAAGTGTGTGTTACAGCTCCGCCCAAGGAAGCAAAAGAGGGTTGCATTCTATTATTTAAACATAGGGTCTGTTTGAAAAAGGACAACCTATCAGCTTGCAAATCACATTGGATTTTTGTGCAACTGCACCTCCACTAAATAACCAAGACTCTCTTAACAAAGAAACTGGAGGGGAACAAAAGTTATTCCATTTAGACCGTACATTTTCAAAAGTGCTTAGCTGCCCTATCTTGCACAATGCACAGTAATGCAGAGCATACACAGCTTGAAAAAAAGAACCTATGGAGATAAGACTGATTTAGCTCAGACTCGGTGGGAGACTAATACAGTCCCCCTTATCTCTGTTATTTTAGTTATCGCATGTTGAGCTTGCTCAGCAGGGCATTCTGCTGTAAGGACAGACCAAGGCTACATCTGCCAGTAAATTAACAGTGGCTCTGAGCATTCCTGGCTGCTGGAATATGCCCACCTATATGGCTATACTATTGAAATAGCTCCGGGACATTTCTGG
>JAOXNO010000001.1:131583668-131594054 GCA_028565335.1 Limnodromus scolopaceus
CTGTGCCAGCCACCACTTTACTAAAAGATTTCTGGCCGTGCTTCAGAAGGCAGAACAGCCCAGGGGGCTAACAGGCAATTTGCACATGTAGGTCTGTGTGGTATTTTCACCAAGCCCCAGACTTTGAATCTACTGCAAGTGTGCAGAACTGATCTGCTTGTAGACGGAGGGCGTATCAAATCCAGCTGGAGCTACTGCACAGAAAACGCCTAAAAGCTGGGGGCTTCTCTGTTGCCTTTTGGTAACATTTCAGATGACAAAAAAATTTTAAGGTTAAACTTCTGGGTTTGGAGGATGAAGTTGTAAGTGATATCTACATATCAATTACACACAGCTACTGCTGTTTCAATTCCCTCTCTAGCGGTACTGAGGAATTTACTTCTTCCCCTGCAAACAACACCAAAAGCGCAAAAGATGCTTTTCCGAAATAACGCTATAGCTTTATAGCATATTGTTTGAAAGATATTGTGGGTTATTTTGACTCTGAAAAAGGTGTTTTTAGCACGTCAATGCAACATTTTCAAGCAAAGACTGCAGGTGCTTTGGAAGGTGGCAAGGACAGACCCATCCATTTGTGTAGCCTTTATGTCATGCTTCCCTCACAGCACCCGCAGCGCACCCATCTGCAGTGTAGAGGATGGACTCGCTCCATGCGCTGTGACCTGCTCCTCTGATCTGATTCCACACAAGGGTCTCGTGTATTGGAAAAGGGGAAAAAAACCCTGAGTTTTCACTAATGTGTTAGCTGAAATATTTCCATGTCTAATTGCAAGTTTATGGAGGGCAAGTGGTGCATCCAAAGTTTGTGAATACGCAATTCTAAAGACTCTTGATTCTGTTCTCAAAAATACCAATCAGCATATGCAAACAGATGGCATTGGGCCAGGCAGCTTGAGAAAATTACATGTCTAGCATATGTCTTCCTGATGAGAAGGTTAGTTAAGAAAGTAACATGCATTGCTAGTTAAGAAAATAGCATGGGTTCTGGATTTGAATTCCAGTTCTTCTAATAATTTCCTATATAATCTCTCTGTGCCTTAATCATCTGACTATAAATATGACAGTTTGCCCTTGTCATCAACCTGCAGGACATACATGATAGAAGTTCAAACTTCTGTGTGCTAAAGGAGGCTTAGAGCTTGCCTGGGATGCTGGAGATGCAAGAGTCTTAAAATTTAAGCTCTTTTATGTAAACAAGAACGTATCTTGTACTGTTTTGGAAGATGACACAATCCATAGTACAAGATAAGGAGACAGAATATCAACAGTCTGCTTTCTGGAGTAATACCCCCATGTGCACAAACCTTGATTACAGGTTTTCCCTGTAAATCCAGGGAAACATTTGCATTTGTTTGGTCCCGTGCACTCGCCATACTTGCAGCCATGTCCACAGATAGCTGGAGAAGTCAGGCAGGAAGAGAGAAAAAGAAAAAGTTAGAAAGACTTTATTTGAGAACTTTGGCCCTGCTAAATTGCCTAAAAACTTGTTGCACAAGTTCAACATCCTTCATGCCTCTCCCTCTAGTTCGGGCATGGTGGCTACTGATCAGCACTTTATTTCTGCTGGAGAAAAGTGACACTAGTACGGCTTACATGAGTGTCTACTTTTCCAGGTATGTAAAGACCTGGAAAAAAAGTGATTCCTTTTAGCTCTCTCCCTTAGGATTTTTCTGCCGTCCTTATGATTCACATTTAGTTTTTCCTATTTTTAAGAAGCTGACGTGAGAAGCAGTTAGCCAGCAGCTCGAGTTGCTATGCTTGGCATCTGGAGTAGGAAGGAGGCAACAGCACTCTTCTGCAGCCAAAGGAGACACATTATCCTACAGCAGTTTTCCAGTCTTGCATCTCCTCACTTATAGCTGAGGAACATGTCCATCCCATAGTGGAACACCCAGAGTATATCTGTCAAACTATCAATCAGGCAACTGTCCTTACCACACATCCCAATAAATATAATTGCATCAGGTTTACAATGACTTAAGAGGTCTGGATGCATTAAAAAGTACAGGTTTTCTAACTCTGCCCTCTGGATCATTAGGCAGAAATTAAATGCTGACTTTTATAAGGCTTAAGGGTCCTAAAGTCAATATGATTATGAAGGTTATTCAGGAAAACCTGGAAAAACAGCAAAAGAGGATGCACATCTCACTACGTTGTGAGTTAATTAACCTGCTATGCAAACTAGAAGACATATGAAAGTCACAGTGTTATTTACTATATAGCAAAATTCTTAATTAGGATACATATTGCTGAATTCCACTATCTTCCCTACATTTAAAAATTCATTCAGATGTACTAGCTCTGCAGATTAAGATATATTTCAACACTATCTATATCCCTGAATACAATGTGGCATAGTGTGAGACCAGCTGAGTATTAACACTGAAGCAAAAAACACCACTGCATCTGGATTTACAATGCAGAATTACACTTGGCTTAAAGAAATCTGCCAAAGAAGAATCTTAAAAGTTTATGAAAAGTGAATTTTTCTAAGAAAGCACCCTATTGCTTTGCAACAAGGCAACTTACTCCACTGGTTGATCGAAGTTACATTTGACAGTTGTACTTCAAGGTGTTCATTTGCATCAAAACTAAAGTGCTATTATGAAATGCATAAATATTAATAAAGGTATTAATCAGTTTTTCCTTTTTTAAGCTGCCATGCTATATATACAGAACAGAGATTTCTTGGCATCTTTCCCTTTTAGACATCAGTCTGTTGATTTTTCAGCAATGAAAAATTCTAAGCCCCTGTTCAAATTCACCAGATACACAGTGCCAAACTCTCTGGGACAAGAAGTGCAATATTTCCTGAAACAACTATTTCATCACTTTGTTGTGTTTTGCCCAAGTACAGATAGAGAGAGATTCCACATCACCTTCTCCTTGGGATCTGTAGACCTTTAACAAATTAGAAATGTCTTAAGAGACATTGACTCTTCATTGAGCCAACGGTCCATAGACCAGAACGCTGGCTGGCTATCCAAGCTCAAGTCAGGTGTACTTACTGCTTGAGTTTATTTATATCTTTAGGAAGTTAAAACCTCCTGATTCTCAGAGGCTGTGCTTCTGAAGACAAAGGATACCAACTGATTAAAAAAACCCAACCACTTGAGGGGTCCATATGTAGCATTAGAAGACATTGCATTTTTGGCATTTACTTGGCAGCTGCAACACTATAGGCACTGACCAGGGCTGTGCCGGAGATAAGAACAGGTGGTGCCTTCAGGACCTAAGAGCTTTTGAATATGCATTCTATTGTTTGTTGTTATTTACCCAAAGTTCTGCTTTTTTGAGGAGATGGTCTCTTAAACATGTTTTATTCCCTCCCTCACAGTTAAGAGATTTCACCCCTCAGAAGGTTTCTTTCTGTAACTTCTGGCAGACGTACGTGAAACCCCTTTATTAGTACCAAGTACACAGCCATGGAGAGGAAACAAGCATAAAGTTTTAGCGTTACCTTCACAGTGGCCCTTGTTGTTCTTTTTCCAGCCATAACAGCAATCCAGCCTAGAACCATAGCGACACACGCCAGGCTGGTTCACAGTCACCAGTTGCCCATGAGCGCTTGAGCTGTGTAAAGAAGGATAAACACGAGCTCCAGCAAGAACACACACTTTAATCCATTGCTCCATGTACTCCTCCGTACATTTCCCTCACGTTTTATCCACTCTCAGGCATTTTCATTTCACCAAACCTGGGAGCATTCGACAATGTTCCTAGACAGGAATGCAAAGTTGGAGAAACAGGGAGATGGGAAGGTTTCGCCTGTAATAAATTAACTGTGCAACATAAATCCTTCTAATGAGAAACATGGCAAAGGCAAAAAATGTAGCTAGGTCCCCTGCTGGAATGAGGCTTTTTGAATATCAGTGAAGTCAATGGGGCTACTCCAGCTTGTGTCCCATGAAGAATCTGGATTGAATATATGATGCCATACGTGAGAGCGCTATTGCTTTGGATGATGAAATACTGGTTCTACAGAAACGAAGCTTTCTGAACATCAGTCAGTCCCATAAAAGCTACTGACTTGTAGGCTCATAGCCACTGCATGAATGCAGATTAACTGCATAAGCTCAGAGACTCATGTGCACTCTGGTTGCACCGGACCCTGCAAATTAACATCCATTTAATCTGTCAATAAGTAACAGCTACAACAGTTGGAAAACTTGCAATGTTAGTTGCCAAAATTATAAATCTGATGGAAATCCATAGCCATCTGAGTCTTCTAGACCCACTCTATGCTGCAACGGCTGCTGTGACTCTTGTTCTCTTCTCCCTCTGCTTGCTGTTACTTAAGCTCTCCATTACCACATGCCTATCCCCTTTATGAAATTATCTTTATCCAAAATTTTCTGTCCCCACTGCTTTTTCCAAGCCATACTTTAAAATGCATTTTCTTCAAAAAGTCCAAAGTGGTGTTTCTGACACAGAAACTACCTTATCTGCGAGAGGTTCATAGCAAGAGATTTGGGGTATTGAGGGGGGAAATACAGAGCCAAGTCAACAGGCTAGGAACTTCTGCACTTTTTAGTCTGATGCATAATAAAGGCATTGCTTTATCACCTAACAGCACTTCTTTGCACATATCTTCCTGTGCTTATCTGTAAGGGTTGCAATTGTACTGGAACAGTTAATACAAACATCACTAGTTAAAATAAATATATGCATACACTTCAAAGATGTAAGATGTTACTTCAGAGTTTTCTTTAGTAGCAGAACCATTGGAAAGAGAAGGGAGTTCAGAGGAAACGCATAAGCTCGTGTATCTGAAATACCCTGAATGAAGAGATGGTTGACTTCAGTGTTGGAAAAAGTTACTCTGAATTCACCCAGGCTTTGCAATCCACCCAGTGATGCAGTTTACAGGACTACATATACCCCACCTCCAGACAGGAGAAAAAGCATATTGAACAGCTACGACTCAAGTCAGCACCCAGCCTCTGTATTTATAGACAATAAAGGAACCCCTTTTCATTCTGTTCATCCAAATGCTGCTGCCTTACATCCCTCACAACTATACAAGTTAAATAACCTATGTGCTGCTTACATGCGAGAAAATCCCTTTGAATTCACCTGGACAGTAAATGTATATTCAGTTTACACCCCAGAAAATCCTTTGAATGCAGCTGGATAGTGCCATGACTTCCCTGGTAGGTTAAAATGCCTAAAGCTTGGAGGAAGCAGGATCTCTTTACTTTCCAAAAAGAAGTATTTCCACAGGAAGACAAACTCATTCAGTAACATTTTATTTTAATAATTCACTTCAAAATCAAATAAGGAAAGCAACTTTATGAAGTATACAGTACCTCACAATATTTCAGTACAAGCTTGTCTTAAAACTGAGAAATGTTCCATTAAACTGCAAATAAAATGAACATAGCTGAACTTTATAGATACTGCCCTGGACAAGGTCTTTCACTTGTTTTGACTTACACAATCTTTGGCAGTGGGAAAGGTCAACTAGATCACTGAGAGCCCACCTAGATCCCAAAATCTGGGAGGAAAATCAGTTTCACCAAGTTAGTCCCTCTGACCTGCAAAGAACCACCAGCCATCAGCTCAGCTATTGCTGTAAGGAGTTCAGCATTTTGTGCAAAAGAAAGATTATAAAGAGAAGATCCTTTCAGGCAGGCAGATCCTTTACGGGACAATGTCACACGGACCCTCCTGGGTGCTGGGGGAGAAGTAATGCAGACTGGAGACGTAGAATGCTCCTGATCCCTCCTTATATGACATTCATGTAGGATTTCACGGTGAGTAGCTAGAAGCCTGTGCTTGTCACTGTCCGCTCAGTGTGTGAAATACACCTGTCCTTGAAGAACCTGTAGCCTAAATACGTGACCAAGATGAAAGGCAAGAGAGGGTGGACTGCACAGGTTGCATCAGTGTGCAGGTCAGTGGCAAAAGCGGTCTCCACGTTTCTAGTGAAGAATTCTGACCTCTAAGAGTCAGCAGCTTAAAGCTCCAACGCTAAAGGTAACAAGCAGCAGACTGAGCCATGCAGTGTGCCAAGGCAGCAAAGAAGTAATGAAATTTATGTGGCTGTGACACTGTTGACACCGGTAGGATGGCATTTAGGAAAGAACATCAAAGACAAATAACAAGAACTCCTACATAAGCCAGGGCCTCCCTAGTTGAGGTGGGAAAGAAGGAGCTGGTTGTATTAGCTTGATGTCACAAGATCACTGTGAGCCACTAGCACTGTTATAAAAAAGGTGGGAATCTCAGGTGTTTTGGTCAAAATTCCAGAAAAGTTTTACTCCTGCTGTATCAGGTTCTATTGTGTACAGTTCTTAACATCCATTTTGAAAAAATATGAATTATATTTGGTACATATGATGACAAAAACTATGAAGAATGAAAATCCTGTTTGAAAGAGAATGCAAATAACTTGCATAACTTGAACAAACCAAAAACTGAGAGGGGGATCTGATCACTTCCTACGACATGTCAGACAGTTCCAAACAAGAAAAAGAAGAGCTTGTTAAGAGAAAGGCCAATTTACACACGTTTGCTCTTGTACTGCTGTCCATTAATACTCTGAGGGGGATATGAGTCTTGAAGAGCATTGAAGAACCAGGAGAACACGTCCTACCTAATTTTAAGATACATACTCTCTTTCACGAACTGAGAAAGACCTAATGTTGCCTGTAACGATACATGCATAGGCATGAATGAAGTAACGTCCCATTTACACAGCTGCTGCTGAAAAAATTTGTTTCTTTCTAGAGTAATATGAAGATTATGAATTCTATCCCAAAAGAAGTCGGATCAATTCAGTGCAAAGCATTCAGACACTGTCCAGGATCAAATAAGTACGTAACTCTATACCTAAAGTGTCATGATCAGTAGACAAAGTAAATTGGGTGCCTGATGCGAGGACAGACCCTAAACTGCTACACAGTACCTCTGATTTCTTGCAGTGATTTACTTTACTTGATATTAAAAAAAGGAAAACTTATTTATTTACAATAAAGCATGTTCAGAAAGTTCACTTGCTCCACTGATCAAGTGGCTAGACAGACTTCCAGCAGAACGGGGTTGATTGATAGAGTAAAACTGATATCCCCAATAGCTTAAATACACAAACAACTGCAAAGGAAGATATTTCAAGTGCAACAAGCAGTGAAAGAGGGGGGAATAAAGGACACCTGAATGTAGGGACTTGCTTACCCAACAGACTCTCCCTGCCTCCCCCTAATCCTCTTTTTTGTTGTTTCAGTCTTGTCACGGTTTAACCTCAGCCAGCAACTAAGCACCACGCAGCCACTCACTTACCCCCCTCCAGTGGAATGGAGAGGAGAATGGAAAAAAAAGAGTAAAAGTCGTGGGTTGAGATAAAGACAGTTTAATAGGACAGCAAAGGAAGATATAATAATGATAATAGAATATAGAAAACAAGTGACACAATTGCTCACCACCAACCCATGGATGCCCAGCCACTCCCTGCGCAGTGGCCCACCCCCTGGCCAACTCCCCCCAGTTTATATGCTGAACATGACATCATATGGCATGGAACAGCCCTTTGGCCAGTTGGGGTCAGCTGTCCTGGCTGTGTCCCCTCCCAGCATCTTGTGCACCCCCAGCCTCCTCACTGGCAGGGTGGTGTGAGAAGCTCTCAGCGTAGGCATTGCTCTGCAACAACTAAAACATCAGTGTGTTATCAACATTATTCTCACCCTAAATTCACAACACAGCACTATGCCAGCTACTTGGAAGAAAAGTAACTCTGTTCCAGCCAAAACCAGGGCAATCCTATAAAATAAGGAAACTGTTTTACATTGCATCCATTTTTCAAAATTAGTTATGATGTAAGCCAAATCCAAACTACTAAAAATGTCTGTATACCAATGGGCAGTCAAAAATTTCAAATAACACAAGTGATAGCTGTGCTGGACTGTAATCCTCATTAGCAGCCATTTTACCAGTAACACCTAAAATAAAAAGAAGTAAAAATCCCAACAGTGAAAAAAGGTACTTGTCATGTTTTCCTGACCAGTGACCGTGAGCGGTGTAAGCCCTGCCTGAACTGAGTTACGTGACAGTAACAGCTGCAGGGGATGAGTGAGCAAATCTTCAAAAACCTGATTAAACCAGGTAGGTAGATAACAAAAGTCAGGTATGATTTGAGTTAATACAGTTGTTTGTTTTCAGGTCCTATTAATATTCTGTCTTTTACTAAAGTTTTCTCTGGAAAGGAACATTTATGAGCTTTTATTTTTATTTTTTTTTTCCCAAGACACAGCTGCCGAATAGATTTAGTGCACTGTTTCCATAAGATCTCTACAGGACACTTTTGGTCGGCTCTTGCCCATACAATAGCTGCCTGCTCCTGGGGGGTGGGCAGGGAAAGGCCTCAATTATATTATTAGCAGCTTCCAGTTAACTTCAAAGACAGGATATTATCCCTTTCTTTAATTTTTCTCTAAAAAAAAGCCAAACATGTATTGTTGCTAGCAAAAAACCAACTAGCACCACACCTAAAATTTTGATCAACTGGTATATTCATAAGGACAAAAAGATGGTATCTCACAACTTAGCAATTTGAAAGAAATTCCTAAAAAGTCTATTACGAGTGTATGTCATGCGGAGACAAATTTGAACACTTTGCCAAATGAAGACATAGGGGGTTTTTGTTGTGCTAGTTGGTAATTTTTTTGGTTTTGTTTGTTTTTACACAAGTGTATTTGAAGGGTGACTTCCTTCTAGAAAAAAAAGTTCACCTATAGTCATATCAAACAAACCCAAAAAAGTGTCACCTATTTAACTGTGTCATCTATATAACTGTGTTTCAGATATCCCCTCAGCCAGTTTCAGGCACTTAGCATGACAACAGTCCTGCTCCACTGCGAGTCCCTCCCAAAACACCAAATGAAGTTTAGCTGGCTTGCAGAAATTCCTTTCAAGGCTTCATGTGCCCACCAAACTCCTTAAGGGAAGTGCTCAGAGTGGAAAAGTCCAGACACGAAAGCCACACTTCTAAGAGACAAATCATAAGTATTATTATTTTCCAAACTGATTCTAATTTTCACCATTTCCTTTTTCTTCTTCCTAGCTATTCAGAGCTGATAGGATTTCTTTGATTTCTTAAACGAGAATTCCTCATCATCCAAGTCTCCCATCAAGATGTTTGAAAATCTCTTCTTTCCCCTTCCTCCCAATGGAAAAGGCAGAATGACAGCCCTGGCAGAAAAGAGAGATGCCACCACCATCATTCAACATCAGCTTGGACAAGACAGGCTGTAGAGCCATCAGTATTAGGTAGAATGCAAGTTTCCCATACGTTTCACAACTTACTGACAAATAACATAATTTTTACCGAACACATCCCTCTTTGCTGCAGCTAACTCCAGGCCCCACTTTTTTTTTTTTCTGGAAGGAGATAATGCTCTTATTTTGTGGCTTTACACCTTTCAAAACGTTTGCAAATATGCAACATCAAAAAATAACTAACAAGTATTTAAACGGAGCTCTGCTGTGAGAACAAATGTGTTTTCTATAGGAGCAGGTCTGGAGTTCATCAGCTTCCAGTTCCTGAGGAGCTGACCACCTGGCAGCCCCGCTCGGGCTGGCACAGCACGCTGCCCCTCGTTGATCCTAAACATTCCCACTCACAAATCTGATACTAAACAAATAAACCACGCAGCATCATGGAGGCTTCATCCCCAGTCGCCGCGAATTCTTTCGCTGGCTACTCCCTTGCTGCAGCACTTGTGGCTTCTGGCGAGCTGGGAGGGGGAACACTGGAATGGCTTGATCTGGAGGAAAGGGCTTTATTTATCGTCTCCTGAAATCTTACTCTGTTTCTGGAGCGTACCTGTTCTGTCTCTGCAGAATGCAACAGCTGTCAGGGCAGGCTGGTCTCAATAGAGAAGCAGACCAAGGACTAGAGGAGCTCACACCTTTCGAGACGTGGTACAGCTGTGCTCACATCTGTATCTCCAACAGTCCACTGCAAGTTATCGTTTCTCCCAGACTGAAACAACCCCACAGCTTCGGTGTGACTGCTGCGGGGGAACCGGCACCCACACCGGCTGGGAACCCCTCACCGCTCCGCGGAGGGGGTTCAGCACCGCGGGAGCCGGGGTCGCCGCCGGTATCCGCTCGGTGGTCCGGGTTGTGCAGCGCGGCCCCGGGGGAACCTGCCGCCGCCGGGGCCAGCTCCACGGACACGAGTGGAGGAGGGACTGGCTTACACCCGCGCCAGCGGGCGAGCGCGGCAGTCCCCGGCACGGCCACCCGCGGACCCCGTGCAGGAGCGGGGCGGCGGTCCCCGGGTCCCCTCCCGATCACCGACCCGCCGTCCCCGCTCACCTGCCCGCGGCGGCCAGCCCGGCGGCGAGGAGGGCGGCGAGCAGGGCGACCCCGGGCGCCGGCACCATC
>JAOXNO010000001.1:131594109-131624694 GCA_028565335.1 Limnodromus scolopaceus
TGGCTGGCCCTCGGCGGCGGCGGGAGGACGGGAGAGCCGGCGGGCGGCGGGACGGGGCTGTATAACCTGGCGGGGCGGGGCGGGCCCGCCTCCGGCCGCGGTCGTCAAGGGGGTCGTCCATACCCCCCAGGAATGGGGCGGGCAGCCGGCACCGGCGGGGCAAGCGGCTCCGTGGAGCGAACGGGCCTGGGGCGGCGGGCGGGATGCCCCAGCCGGGAGGAGGGCATGGGAGGAGGGTACCGGGCTGCCCCGCGGGTACGGGCACGGAGCCACGGCGGTGTGCCCCCAGGGGAAGCCGTGTCGGGGTCGGGAGCGGGCCCGGGGACCGCTACCCCGCCGTCCTTTCTCCGCAGGAGGCGTCCCGGCACCCGCCTGGCTCCTATGGCTGCCGTGGGTTTCACTGAATTTCACTGAATTTCACCGTATTTTGAGTTGGAAGGGACCGTAGGGATCATCGAATCACACTCGCACTGAAAGATTTTTGCAGGTTTTGCCTTTCGGTTGTGGGACCTTCCCTGGCCAAACTTTGTTTAAGCTGCTTAAGGCAGCTGCCCCTGGGCTAAGTTTTTATTTAAGCTGCTGGTGTTAATTGGTTGCATTACTCCTTGCCAGCTAGTCTTTCGGCTCCTAAGATAATGCTTGCATTTGAGGGGTGCTGGGTTTCATATTAGGTTTGAGGTTGGTTTTTTTCGAGAATAATTAAGGACTCTATCTTTTTAAGTGATGGAGAAACTTGTTTAAGATGTGATTGATGTTTGCCAGCAGATTAAAAATTTCTCAGTGCAATACTAGTATATATATACAGTGCAATACTGTGTTCTGCCTGTGATGTATCCCTTGATGCCTTCCTCAAAAGCACCCAGGAGAACAGGAGAAGGATATGTCTATATATCTTTTTCTTTTTTTTTTTTTTGATTATGCTGAAGTTCATACTAGCCTACTTGCTAAACACTTTTTGGCAATAAAGAATATTGTATCAAAAAGCATTGACCCTGTTTCCAGTTTCCAGATCCTACTATGAACAATTTTCCCAACCCCAAGGTCTAGATAGTTGCTCCTGTTGAGAGCAACCCTACTGTACTCTGCATATGGAGACAGCAGCCGGAATCAGCAGAGGTAGCATAGCACCTGTACAAAGCAGGGGCTATTTGGTCAGAGTTAGTGTTCTTATCAAAAGTATCTGGCTACTGGATTCTCTGCCCATCTTTAGTTGGACACATCCAGAATTAGACCAGGGAATGTAAAGAGCAGCTGTTACAAAGACCAGTTTGATGGAAGGTTACAACCTGAGTAATCACAAGGAAGTAGTAATTCGTACTTACAAATCCCAAGTGCTGACAATATATGTGTAATGTAATATTCACAATCAATGAGTTGACTCAGAAAGCAGACATATTTATAAAAGTAATGTTGAAACAAATCTGAATCTTTGAGATAATTCTGACCTATGATGATAATTCTGGAGTTAAAGTACTCACTGCTACCACCAATCAATGTTGCTTACTGGGTAAATTTCTTAGGAAATACCTACAATAACTCTGATTGCAGTGATACGGTATCTAACATAAAATAAAATAGGGAAAGCTTTTATGACTCTTGACTGTTTGCACTGGAATCACTCCACCCACTTGGTCATCTCATAGACCCTTGTGAGTGTGAGGTTGTTCCTGGAACATTGCTGGGAGTTTGAAAGGACTAATTTTCCTTAGGGAAAGGAACTTATCTGGGATGACCCAGAAAGTCTGTGGTAAAGGCAGGAAAGGAAAACAGATCTTCTCTCCAGGTCACTTGCCGTGGGTCACCCCACTCAGTTCAGCAGGTGTCGACAAGAATACATCAGCAGATTAGGCTGGGATGGTTGACACAGTCAGTGCTGCCAGCTCTCTGTGGTCCCCAGGGATTACCAGGGATGCTGCAGGAGAGCGTTTATACGCTGGCATATTGAATTCAGCATTTTAAGCACAAGCTTTTGGCCAGCTTGCTCTTCTATCATCCTTGCCATAGGAACGGGAAGGTCCAGGAAAGCTGGGATGCCAACTGTTGTATCAACACATACACTCAAGAGAGGTACTTGAAGCAGTGGTGCCTATTCAGGTCAGTCTAAAATATCTGAAAAAAGTTTTCCGTGGAGTTTCCACAATGCTTGTATCGCAACATTTTGAATAATATGACTTTTCCAATGGTTCTAAAACGATCAGATGTTTTACTATGTTGCCCATCCACTCAGTCCTGGTTTTGAGTGTGTGCCAGGCTGTCATCTGCTACTGATTTCTTTAGAATTCTAAAACTACAGATATCCCCTCAAAATAGATTTAAGTCACTTTAAAGGGTGGATCAGTAAAAATTTAGAGCTACCAAAAGATGGCGAATGTATGGGAGAAGTACTCTCTCAATTTTAATTAAATGAGCACTGTGCAAAAAGCATTGCAATTACTCAAGTCTGTATTCAAAGACTTGTGGTTTTCATTATGCACATTTATTTGATGCTGGGCTTGCCATTAAATTATTGATCACTATTCAAGACAAGTTTTATCAATCAGGAGATAATTCGGTTCTGAATTGTAGTGCATATAGTCTGTTATGAGCCACAATTATGCCCTCAAAAATCTTTCTTTTTTTATAAAAAGTGACTTGTAGTTAGAGAGTAAAATGATTACCTGAAACTCTGTTCTTCATTGAGAACAATAATTGGAGATACAAAAGCAGTGGATTTCAAAGAGCATGATTGTTTGCTAGGATATTAATATTTGCATTGTTTAGTCTTTCTAGGCTGCAAGACACCAAGCTTTCCTGAGATCCCCTGTCACATGGTCTTTTGCTGTACGATTCTCAAAGTGAGAAATTCTTGAGTCTCATGATCTCAAGATCATGATCCACCGTGAAAAGATGTGACAGAGTGAAACAGGACACAGATGTTATTCGAACTTACCATTTCAATTTGGTTTGATTTGGTTTTGCTTTAACCAGCCAAAAATTTACATGTGTAACTTTGCCCCAGAAGAAGTCAAGGCTCCAACTACACTTTTCTTACCTATGATTTTGGGAAAATTCTTAAATTATGCTTGCCTGACCTGGTTATAACAGGAATGCAGATGTTTTAATCAGCTGTCCTAATCAACCTGAGCCACAATGTGTAAACCATGATTTCCATCAGAGTTTAAGCGTGCTGATTTGCCAGTAGGAAATGCAGATTTATTGGGGCACTAGAGAAATTTTAGTCTCGCACCTGACACCCTCTCCTCTTCATTCTCACTGACCAGCGTGGCACTTGCTCTTGTGTCCCGCTGCGCTGGCCTCTACCCAAGGATCCCCTTGTCACATCTGCAGCTGGCTCGAGAGCAGCTTCTGCTCAGCTCACGGTCTGGAGCCCACCCGTTTGCCAGCTGAAAAAGCCACCTCGCTGTTGCCTTGCAGTGGAAGACAAACTCACATTTGCCCACTGTAAAGGTGTACTCCACTGCCAAAGGATCACTTGTGCTTGTCCATAGGGAGGGCAGTTTATTCAGAGGACAACAGGAAAAATCGAAGAATTTTTTTCAACAAGACTTCTGCATTCTCTTTGTTCTTTTTGCCACTTAAACACACTAACGTTAAAGTTCAGACTTAGGTTTTTTGTTTGTTCTTTGTTATTTGGTGGGTTATTTTGTTGGTTGTTGTTGTTGTTGTTTTTTAATTTGGGTAGCCAGAGGAATCTGAATTTGGGAATGCCTTCTACAAAGCTTTTAAATACCAGTGGAAATGGTGACAGAGCAGTACAAGACAGAAGAGTTGAGAATAGTCTTCAGTCCTTCTTATTTGGGATAATTTTAGATAGAAAAGTCATTTTTAGTGAAAAAACAGAGGAGAGAACAGCATGTGTGTTGCACACCATTGTTGAAAGTGCTTTTGGATGTCAGGACATTTTACTTTCACCCGGGGTGCAACACTAACCCACCAGAGCAGATCACTTGTTAAACTCAAACTCAAGGTGGAACATATTTTAATGCATTTATGATTTCTCACTCCACCTTATCCCCAGCTACTACTGCCAGTGTTGACCTTCTACACAGCTAATCTCTACATGCCTTTAATCTCTGGCATGTAGAAGTAGAGAAAAGAAATTGTGAGGTGAGAAAAAGGCTCCACCCAGACTCAATTTTTTTTCTGTTACAAACAAAACACATAGGCTCAATGTAAGTTCCTAATGTGACAGATTTATATATAGAAAATATATTCAATCTATATTCCTCTGAGTATGAAAAGTACTGCTCTGGCAGAAGGTGAAGAAGCAGCAGCAGCAATGCTGAGCGATTATCGCAGCAAACAGAGCGAGGCTGCGCCGAGGAAATGACACACAAAATGCCCAACCTTTGCCTCACACATATCCATTTTTACCTGGCTCACAGCCAGGAAGCATTTCACGGGTTAATATGTTAAAGGGGACTAGCTGAAGAATAGGCAGTCTGGAATTTCAACATACATTTGTAAGATTATGCAAAATCTTAACAAATTTATTGCCAAAGCTAAGTTATTTTGACATTTGTTTGGAAAATGTCTGATTTTAGCATGTATATTTCCAAATGCATTTTAAAATACATATCTATTTTTCCCAAAAGGCAGTTATGAAGAAGAAATGTTGTTTTGCAGTAGATATATGAATGGCAACACATAATCACTAGCACAGCTGCAGAGCCCTGATATCACAACACCTTGTTTCCAAGAAGCAGCAACACAAAAAACTGTAGCAAAAAAAACCCACTAAAAAATAATTTGGGAAAGAAAATTGAAGATATGAAACAACTTCATTATTTAAAAGAAAGGTATCTGAAAAGGAAAGTTTCTGAAATTTTTTTTTTCTATCAAAGGATTTATTGACTGACAAAGATTTTGCTTCTTTTCACTCATTAGGAGACACAGCCTACTGATGAATGTCAGTGAAGTCATAAACACAAGCAAGACTCTATTATAATGTCTTTGTTTTGCTTTAAAAACCAATTCCAAAATAATGATAGGATGCCGTGAACATAGCAAATATGTGTTTTTTTCGCAGTAATCCTCTGGAAATGCACTACCTAGTACAAACACACTTCTGTGTGTTTTGTGGGCATCTGTAGGATGTGTTTCTGGTTTTGTCAACACTGTCGTTTTATAACTGAATCAGCATTGACTTTAGAGTAGCAAATTTCAGTGGAATAACGGCTTATTCACACCCATAGAAATGAGAGGAAAATACCTGTGGGGGTTCTCAGGGGAATACACTGCCTTTCTGGGCTGCTCCCAGAAGTCAGCATGATCCTCTCCATCATCTGTCAGCCCTGGTGGTCCCTGCTAAGTAGCATTTCACAGCAATGCCTGCTGAAATGGGACTGGCCCTGGGTTTATCTGTGATTTATTAGGCAGGTATTTATTGGGCTGTAGTCATGGCTGCCTCCTGTGTGAAAGCTAATGGATGGGCTTTGGACCATCTTCCCAGTCTTGCCCTAGCCCTTTTATATCAGACTGATGTAAGAGTGGCCCTTGGCTTCCACAATCACATTTATCATGTCTTACAGGAATCTCCTTCAGCTTTTAGGAAAACCCTTTTGAACTCCGTGTAGTCCTGGTCCCAAAGCAGAGGTCATGGCTCCTGTTGTGCATATATTTTTTTTGAGATCTAGAATGCAAGATGAGAAATTACTAGGATGGCAATGACTCATCCTGTTGCTAGAATGAACATCGTTCATGTTATTGTTTCATGAAGCACTGCCCCTAGTTTTGAGCCTTAGCTGTGTTTTGTACCTCAGTTTGTCATCTCTGCACTCAGGAGAGGCCCCATGACAGGAGACTGCTTTGCCCACTGAGGATGCAGTTTCCCAAAATGAAGTGAATAGACATAACAGCTCTGCATTTGAGGGGCATGTGGTGTGGTGGTGGTCCAGCTCACCACCCTCATTTCCTCCTTTGCCCGACTCACAGCCACGCACTGGCCCCTACTGCTGCGTGTCAGACTGCAAACATGATGTCAGAACACACTAAAATGTATCCGGGGGGAAAAAAAAAAAGTAGAAAAAAGTAATCTGCAGTTTTGGTGAGTTAAATTACTTTAGTAAGATCTCCAGTGAGCACCAGGGCCAGCATCCATTCGCTGCTGGAGGTGGGAGGGAGGAGCAGGGGGGCAAGATGCCTTTCTCCCAGCAGGGGAGAACATGGTGTCTGTGCTTGCACAGCAAAGTAAATCCTGTGCCCCTCAGTGGTGTGTTTATGCTGAAGTGCCTATGTACAAGCAGACTACCAGAGTGGAGCTGTTGACATTTCAAATTAAAACCTTCAATCAGGTTTATGTCTGCTTGACTTAAGTATGGTATCTCTACAGCTGTCCAATCATGTCCTCCATTGAGATATGTGTGAAAATGTGCTTACGCTCAAGAAGTGAAAAGCCTGAAAATGTGACACATTCTGCAAGCCCATTTCTGCTCATTACAACAGCATTGCAGCACTTTGCAGTTGACTTCATTAAAGGCTTGGGTTTTGCAAGAATAGGTAAAAAAATATAAAATTTTAAATTGCACCTCCTGGAACCCAGTGACCTCTACTGTTATGAAGTTTAACCCTGTTTTCATCACAGATATGAAACTGCTTTTGTATTTAAAGCAAGTTTTGCATGTATAAAATAATAATAAAAAATACTGCAATATGGATTTGACCCATAAGGAGATATGATTTTGAGATTAACTAGGTTTCTTACATCACAGAATAATCCCCTGTATTTCCCTTGTCAGTCACATAAAATGATTACCATCACTATGTTAATAGGAAGCTTTCAGTCCTGCACAAAATACTGTCAATAAAATTGCCTGGTCAATAAAAACATAATGGAAAAACTTCGTCTCATTTGGTTTACAGGTCATAAAGATTGTAATTTTTTACCATAAAAAGGCCAAACTAAATTATGTATGTTTTGCCTTCAAAAGTAAAAAGATGTTTTAAAGCAATTTTAGCATACGGATATGCCATTTTAGCTTAATCAGAAATAATCTTACAGTAAAATTGGGACAACCTTTATGGTTATTGATTTAAGAATCAGCTATTTCTCTCAGTAATCACAGGAGAGTTTCCATTTTAGGTCATTCACACGGTTCCTACGAGTAAGGTTGAGTAAATTTGAGCCCCAATGTATAGACCAGATTAGCTACTACAGAAAGCCACCATTCTTTTGTAACTCATCATCATCATTATCTATCATCATCACCATTACCAGTGACAACTCCTACAAAACTGGGATTGAGCTGGTGTAGAGAAGCATTTTCAGACTCTCTACAGAAAGGTATCTCTGGCCTTTAAGAACCTAAGATTCTCTAGGGTCCGAATTTCAACTATGCTTTTTGAAAATGCCCATTAAGCGATTTTTAAAGGCACAAGTGAAACACACATGCTTTTCTCTTATTAAAAGTTAGTGGGAAGTTAGTATTTATTTTCTACTTACAGTGACAAGTCAATTACTTCAGCAGAGGTTTTGCAAAGGCCCTCACTGATGGCTCTTGCCAGAAACTGGTCAGGTGCCTAGTGGACAAAGAACCAACTTTTTTGCAGATGTTGCCCTCTTAGCTTTTCTGTTAAAGGTGCTTCATGGCTCCAGGTGAATGGTAGTGACAGCAAACAGAAAGAAAATATAAAAAGGGAAGACAAAATGAAAACTGAAGCTGACAATTTTTAACAACTGAAATTATTTTTGAGGGCCTTTTATGACCGTCATTATTTCTACTATCTTTTCAGCTGGATTTAAAAGCTAACTATGCTATAATGTAGTTACAGTAATTATGATAGCTGAGAAAAGGCTTGTGTCTCTCACATGACTGCTTCCTTCTCTATAAGTGCTGAATCCAGATTAGAGGTGAAAAAGTTATTTCTTCAGCTTGATATATCCAGGCAATTAAGACCTTGAGTCTCCTCATGCACTTCAGTTTCCTCATTGTGTATTTTGCAAAGTGCTGGCAAATCCACCAAATGTGTATTTACTTAGGTTTTTCCCACTTTTCCTACTTGCTACTTCCCCTCTGAAAGTTACTGAGGAACCACTCCGTAGACTTATCAACCCTGGAGCTCCCATTCAGGGGAGCAGATGAATTCTACGCAGTGTGCTGACGTACAGGCGTGACTCAGCTGAACCATGCTTTACTTCTGGGGCACTTGTTCTTGTATTCAAAGGGACAGAAGGGTGGGATGGAAGGTGGCTTGCTCAGGCTGTGGAAGAGCTGAACTAGGTTTGCCCCTTTCTTTCCCACACTTCAAGTATCCCTTCCGACAGAAAGGAAGGAGTTACATTTTCAAATTTAAGCTTGAACTCTGAAAAGTGCTGCAAGAAGAACCTGTGTGAAGAACCCAACACCAAGTATCTAATACATAATATCCCCCATGTGAGGCCTTATTTCCCATCTGGCCTATTTGAATTGATACCTACACAATCCATGTACGTATCAGGGATTGCCATTTCCAACAGCTATATGAATGAATGTAATAAGAGATCCCTGTGTGGTTTTCACTGAAGAATTTTATAAGTATAAATTCCTGGCTTTTGACGTGATTTTCTTTAGTTTCAGGTCTCCCGCCAAAAAGATTTAGACCTTTTTTTTCTCTTATTGTTTTTCTACATACTAAGGCACAAGTCTTTCGCTGCTTGACTACAATAGCCTATAACAAAAATAATTCAATCACTGTTGATCCTCTTATATATAACACTTTCCATATGTTTAGCCCAATAACATCGTACTTCTGTCTTAAGAGTTTGTTTTTTTTCTGACAGAAAAAACAATGACTTTAAAGTTTGTTCAGTAATACTACATTTAAAAAAATTAAAAGCTCATGTAATGTACATCTCTATTTTGTCATATTAGTAAGTGTTAAATGTTGGTTGACTGTCCTGTAATTCAGTGTTTTGGAGCTTTAACATTTAACAATTTGTTCTTTTTATTTGAATGGTCAAAATGATGACGTGGCTAAAGAATGAAAAAAAGTCAGGATTAAACCAGATAGGGCCAGACTGAATTTATCATGGGTCTATAGCTGTTGCTTTTCAGCTTTTGCTAATTTGCTGCTGCCCTTTGAGATTACTGTATGGAGAATGGCAATAGATTTCTGTTAACTTGGATTCTCAAGATGCATCCTTGTTTGTTCCCTTTGAGCATCTCAGTACAGACATGCTCAGTAACAATGCATAAATCTTAGCTTAGTGGGGAAGCACAGACTGTCTCCAGTGTAATAGTTGTAACTTTATAGAACTGATAGAGGAAGGAGACTCTAGCAATCTGAAATTCATAGGTCTGACATTTTATCTAATTTTTAAAAACTCCAAACACTTTCAATTAAATGTAACAATTCTAGGACTATTTTTTTTTAAATCTATAATGTTATAACCCTCTTAGGATTATTTTTACTTTTACTATAATGGTTATTATTCTTTAACATCTCAGTTGCAGTATTGCTTCCATAGGTGTTTTACAAACTCTGTCACAGGAAGTACTCTTCACTCTAATCATACCAATTAAAAATTTAAATTATGAGACAGACTTAAAATCAGTAATGATTCTTTTCTTTTTCTCTTAGGACGTTTAGATTGAAACCTCCTCTTCAGACAGGAGGTATGGAAAATTCTTTTAAAAATTACAGCTACATCTTTTCATAATCCCTTGACATTTAAGGGAAGCTGCCAGTGGTCATGAGGCACCCAGGATGACAGGAGTGAGAAGAACAGGGCAGCTGGGCTCTGCATTTACAGGAGGAAGCCAAGGATCTAAAGATTCTTCTCTGCCTGTATTTTTATAAATGACCATAACTAGCTTGAGACCAGTTATATTTTTGAGAACCAAGATGTAGAGCTGCTTTGCAGAATTCATCAAGCCTCCTCTGCATGTTAAAGTACTCAGTTTCTAGAACAGAATATTGCAGCTGAGGTTACTTGTAGACAGAATGAAGGTTTATATCTGTCAAAACAGTGAAATCCCTTTAGTCCACTGAGATAATTAAGTTACGTATAAAAAACATCTGCTATGTGTATGACCATCTATTTAGATGTATTTTAGATGTTTTGGACAGAAAGCTCTATCTATAGCAGGATAAGTCCAGTTTGAGAGTGGCCAGTGACTTATTTCCCCATGCAAAGGTGTATTTTTTTTTTTAAGGATCTTTGTGGTTTTACATCACAAAGGCATTTAGTTGTATGTTCTCATCCGACAGACAGTTGTAGTTACAATGCTAACTGCAAAGACTACAGAGGTTATGTGAGTTGCAGGTTCTCTCTGTGTCTTATTAGTGGCAGTAGGTGTTGCTTTAAGATTCTAATTTTTCTTATGCTGAAATATCAGTTTCCTAGTCTTTGATGAGCAGTCATGAAGGTCTAATGAAGTTGAAACAGAAATACTTTAGCTAAGACATTTACACTAAGCTTTGAATAGAGTGAAAAATAGCTCAGCTAGAGCATTAGAATTGAAATATTGCTATAATAGCAATCCTGACTATGTCCCTTTTTTTAGGTTACCAAGGGTTCCATTTGCATTGCCAAGTAGTTTCTGATCAAGTCATTTTGTGGAGCTTTCACGCAGTAGAATAAACAGAGGATTAAGAGCAAACTATTCATTTCTTGTTCCCATGAATCTTTCTATCAGCTTTAACAGACTATTTTGAAACACTAAAAAGTCATGAATGGAATTTCTGAATTGGATTAGAATCATAATTATAAAATGAATTGTGATTCCATTTTGGTTTAGCTGGGTGAGTCTCAGAAATCATTTAGTATTGCTTCAGGCGAGCTTGAGAAACAAAATGCAGTTGAAAGTTGAAATTCTTGCAGTCACTTAATTAGGATTTGAGGCTTTAGGAAAACCATCAAATATCCAGAGATTTATAAGACCTGCTAATACTGCTTCACTGAGACTATGCACATGAGGAAAAGTTGGCGGACTACATTGCTAAAAGTAGAGCAGAAGCATTAACAAATCTCTGCCACTAGTAAAATCTAGTTGGAACATCAACCTTCTTTTCCAGCAGAAGTAATAAAATACCACTAGAAGTGGGCTGTTTGCATCACTTTTGATATTTGATAACATTTTTTCAGATTGGTGCCATGGTTAACTCAACCCGGTAGTTCATGGGGAAATGCTTGCTGTCTTCTGTGCAGCAAAGGGTATTGATATATTCCCCATGGATCCCAGAAATCTCTAAGGAATCAGTTCATCTGACCAAATTCTGGTTTCTATGAAGGAACCCTTATTTTTGGCCAAAATAACAGTAAGCATAAAAGCTTAGTGTTTACAAAGTGCTTTGCATTTTATTATATTTAAATAATTTAAAATCACACATTCAAGATGGTGGGTGGCCTAACACAATATTAACAAGAGCCTGTTAAAATTATACCATCAGGCAGTAGTTAACTTTTCTAAACACATAACAGGTTTCACATGCTCGGTTTGTATTCCACAGTCTGGATTTCCAAGTGAGGTTATAAAGTTATTTGGCAGTAGTGACTGAATTGTAGGATATATATGCATATTTGATAACTTGCACAGGCGAACATGAAGAACTCGGTGAAAGATGACAAAGTTTATCCTGTCAGCTAAGACAAAGGTAATTAAACAAAAGGAAGACAATATGGAACTAATGAAAACTCTGAGGGGATCCTGGATAGAAATATGTGTGGAAATGTCTAATCAAGGTTTTCTTTGCTGTAGTCTAGTTGTCTGGCACGGGCGTTCATTACCGGTTCAGTTGCATCAGGTGTGCTTTCGGAGTGCATCTTAAGGTTTCAGCTAAAATCCATGGAGTCCATTTCACAAGATCTGCATGAATCTAGGCCTGCTAAGTAGAGTCAATCACAAGATTTGCTTGAAAAGCGCGGTTCTGATTTGAACTAAAATGCAGATGTAGGCACACCATTTCTGTCTGCCTAATGGAGACAGCACAGGTTTTATAATCAATAAATACTTGCTTTTTGGAAAAAATCTTTCCCAAGGGACTCTTTCAAACCTTCAGGTTTTTCATCTGGCAGTCTGTCTACCCTTGTCTTTATGTGACTGCTATCATAAGCTCTTTCATCTTCCCTAAACCTTCATTTTCAATGCTTGAAAATGTGGTTATATCATTTTCTGAAAATAATCCCATTCCTCATCCCAGCTCCTAAAAGAACTGTCTTGTCACGTATATGTGTAGAAAGTGTTTTTGACTTCTAGGCTGAACATTTTGGTCTGTTTTCACTCTTTGTCACAAAACAGGGAGTGCACAGTGCCTTTCTTTGCATGACAAATGACTTCTTGCTTTGGTTGCTTCTCGTCAGCCTACATAATCTTGATACGGGTTTCATTGTTAGTGATCAAACTGTTCATAAACAGAAACTGGCATTTCCAGTAGTGTATCCTACTTGGATGAGATTTTGTATCCTTTTTGGTTTTGATCATTTTATTTGGTTTTGATCATATAACCTCTTCTGGAATGGGATGTTTCTTTCTCTTTTGTTTTCTCCTGGGATATCTAGTTTATAGTCCTTTGCTTTGAAGTCACCCACTGACACCACTGTTTCACCCACTGAATTCTCTGTTCTTCAAACCCACTGATACATTTCTACAAACTACACTTCTGATATTAATCTTCCACTTCTGCAGTCAGATTCTTGAAATTTTTTCCTGGTTCTTTGCTGATATTACTGGGGTCATCCCAAACAGAACAAGAAGTGTCACTGCCTGTGAGATGATTTCAGTGCATTGCTCGGATAAGTGCACAATTCTTTATTTGTATTTATTGCAGGCAGTACAGAAACCATTGATTATTATTTTGCATGCTTTCTCCTTCTGATTAGGCTCAGAATGATTAAAAAAAAAATAGAAAAGGGAAAACCAAGAAATTATATCTCCAAAGTTTTGGGGCTCCTAGGAACACTTGCAAAAAAATCTCTCAGCCCCTAAGTATGCAATGACTTTCAAGAACAACATACTTCTAACCCTTCTCATGGCATCTTCTGATGCTTATAAAACTGGCTAGAAACTAACCAAACATTCCTGCACCATCTATAAATTATGAGATAGACAAAAAGCATGCGAACATCTTGTGATTAAAATCATACTTGGAAAGGAAGAGTCTCACAGAGATTTTGTTGCTTTAAGGCTCTAGCCACTGCCTAGCAGCCATGCAGGAGTCTGGAGTCCAGTTGAGTAAGATACTGAAATGTCAAATCACAGTTTGGGAGGAGATAATGTTACTCTTCAGCTGAGGTTTCTGAATTCCCTCAACATTTGATCAGTGTCCTTTACCTCCTTTTCTCCATAAATGTTATGACCATGTCCGCCCTCACACAAATCTTAACAGAATCCAGAGAAGTTTCAATGAAAATTGAAGTGATGCAGAATGAATGAAATGAAAAAAAATGAAAAAAAGTCAATACATGCAATATTTTATAAAATTTAGTTTGCTTTTCAGTAATGACTGCTCACATAAACATACAGTTGGTACAGTTTCAGATACACAAGTACACACGTTTCATTCTTTGTCGTACCAGTGCTTTTGGAACTGTTATCATTGGCTTCGGTCCCAGCCTGAGATCTAGGCAAAAGATCTCTGAATTGTGTTTGATGCAGAATCAGGACTGTCCTCTTGAAGTTGATCTGCTGTCTTGCTCCCAGGGCTAGAAATCTTTGCAGACTTTTGGAGTTCAAAACTATTAATTTCGTTAGGTAGTGCAGACATCTTTCATCACTCAGCACTTTTGTGCCATGTCATTCTGTCTTCCAGAGTGGCACTTAATCTTATTGCTCCATTTGTATTGTTTAATACAATACAATCTCTTTGGTCTTAAACACTCTGTCTTGAAACTTTTTCCTCCAACATATATTCCTCTCCTTTAAATTTTGCATGTGAGCCAGATATTTCTTAAGCCTATATGGGGAGATGTATTATTATGGGTATTTTTACAACAAACATCTGTTTAACATCTATCTGTTGCTAATATGAGCAATGTAAAGCTATGTGTATGCCTTAGGTCCATCCTGGAAAATATTTTTCTGCCTTTTTTACTTTTCTTTTGGCTTCTCAGCTGTGTACTTACTGTAAATAAATTTGTGCTCTGAAGCCATAATGTTTATGTCCAACTGCCTGTCTCCCTCATCTGTCCCTACTCTCCTTTCCTTAAAGGTGGCTATTCAGAAACATCTGCTTTCTGTTACTCTCTGTGTCAAACAGAAAACAATCACAGTGCTCATTAAGAAGTTTCCATGTTTAGCCTCTGCATGGCAACTTTCAGAGAAAGAGGACCTCCCAGCTTTTTTTCCTGAAGAGCTTTGTTATTTTCTCACCATAAACTCTCAAGAAGCTTTCAGCAGCTCTTCCATGATGCTTGGTTGCTTGCCTGGAAGCTTGACATTCTGAAATATCCTATTCTTTTACTCCTCAGTCTTCAAGTCACTTTGGGTGGTGTGCTTACCACAGTAATTGGAAAATGACTGCTGTTAAAATAATAGCTGTTGTTTTAAAACTTACGCAATATTTCAGAGCCTCCTTGTTCACATCACTAACAAGCAGTTCGTTCCCATGAATGCATAGCATGGTTTTCAATTAATCCAGCCAGCTGATGAAAGCTTGAAAACAATCAGTGTTTCTGCCTGCTTAGTAGGTGTTCTTTCATTTCATCTAAGGTTGCTTGTGGTCTAGATTCAGGAAGATGGAAAAGCTCAGCTCTTTCCCATTTTCCAAGAAGTGTTGAGGAATGTGTGTTACAGGAAAAAGTCCTTAATGGAAAAGGAAGTTAATAACACTGTATTGACAGATATTAATTTCTAGAAGACTTTATTATTTGCCATAAAGACTTTTGAACCCTTTTCTTTATCTTTATTGGACAGGTCATCCTTGTGGACCTGGCTTTACAGTCAGTATAGCTGCTTGCACAGAGAAACTTGTCAGTAACTGGTCTAGCAAAACTCAGTGTAACATCTTAAATGAAGGGGAAAGTGAAAGTTATTTGTAAAAGCTCTGAGCAAGTTGATTTTACTCACACTCATTCTCTCACTGATTGTCTTCATTCAAACTCTTCCTCCTACTTACTCACAAGCACCAAGTGTGTCTGTATGTGACACAAAGGACCAGGGACACTAGCTACTGCGTCCTTGTCACAGCTCTGTGGATCTTCACAATTGGCAATGATGAACTAGTTTTTGGACAGATCTTTCATGTGCTTTGTTTTTAGTGTTTTGCTGTTATTGTTCTGTTGTGTTAACAGGAAGGAATGGCGTATGTGATGTTCTGCAGCCTTGTTGCCATCCATTCTCTTACTCTGGGAGTGCCTTCCATTAACGAGTCATTTCTGCTGTGGTCTTATCACAGTGCAGTGTTGTCTGGGTTTGACACATTCCTCAGTGTGATTGACTGGGAGCAGTGTTCTTCATTAGGTTATTTTTTTTAACCCTTGTTCCGCTATTCCTTCTGCTGCTTTCTCTCTCTCTCACACATTTCCTTTTATATTTAGTTCTTGCCAACCTCAATGCTTCTGTTACAAGTCTCTACATCCTGGCTACAGTTCTAGGAAAATCTTGGAATTACAGCTGTGCAGGACTTAGGCATCATGAATAACTGGTGCTCTCCCCATACCATGAAAGGACAAGAGTGGTATGTGGTTCATTATGAGAGCTCATTATGGCAAACAGAGCAACTCAGAAAGCTGCATAACTCTAAAGCTTGTAGGAACCAAAACCCACACCTGCTCCTACTAATAGCCACATGCAAAAAAAAAAAAAAAAAAAAAGCAAATGCAATATTTGACAAGGTGACAAGGAGGGGTCATCTCTCTGTCCCATTCAAATACTACCAGGTCATGTGTGATAATGCTAAGACCTCCAGCTTTTAACCTCCACCTTGAGGATTATCTTTCTTTTGAGAGAAAAAGAATGAAATCTTTACCCATATCAAAAATTTGAAGAAAATAGACATTGTAGACTAACAGTGGGAGGCAATACTGACTGATCGTAAGATTGAGATGACAGCTGTCTGTTTGTTTTGTAAAGTTGTATCCCACTGGTATCTGCTGTGCTTAAACATGTAGGAGTCTTCAGTTCTTCTGCTCCTACTGTGGACTGGATTCCCTGCTTCTCTAGATGGAAATTCTTCCATTTTGAAGTCTAAAGTACTTCTCCATTGCATAGCATTTAATATTAAGTCTTCTGTAATTCCGTGCAGACGGATTTATATGCTGTCTGGTGCTTTTTTAATCCCCATTTCTTTTTTCCCATTTGTCTAAGCAGGCAGGTGGATAAGTATACATGAAGGCTGAATGGATGCCAGATATAGAAACAATCTGTATGATGTAATCTGCAGAGCTCAACAGTGTTAGTAACAAAACCAGACTCATAGCTCTCATATCAGCAGTTACAACAATTACTCCAGTGTGATATTACTCGGCACCATGTGTTTTGTATATCATCATTCTTGACCATGCATAGTAACTTCAGACGGTTTATAAGAGTGAGTAACAGCTAATCCTGCCCTTCTAAAGAAAAATCCAGTTTAGGTTGGGTGGAATTTACAGACTCTTTGTCACTGCTCTGTAGTTGCGTTTGGCTGTCATATTGCCCTGTACTGTGTGATCACACTTCTCCTGGAAGTAGCCATCACGTGGGAATGGACACTGTGACTTCTGTTGGCCAACAGATGCATACAAGCATCTTAGATCCACATGGCTAAAATATTGTTGTGGGATTAGTGTCATTGTAACAAGCATTTTCTAATGACATCTCCTGCATGCCAATAACACACAGCTTCTAGGCAGATGAAGTGCACAGATTTCAGAAACTTTCAGGATGAAGCTGTGGACTGGAAATGTTCATTGACTTCAGCTTTCTCTGTGCTTCTTGCAGAATCAATTCTCCTCTCTCACTAAGGATTCTGAGTGTGTGAAGGAGAAATTGGAAGTATATCTATACAACATTTCTAGGTAATTCAGTCCTCTATGACAGTGCTTACCAACTTTTCTGCACCTGAGCCCCACCTGAGAGGAGCGAGTGTTCTGCACCGCATGGTGTGTTAAGGAATCTGCAGAGGAGAGCAGAGCCTGTTAGTGTGTCCCTTTTCTCATGTGCCAACTATAATGTGTTTCATTAGCACCTCACCAGTGTGACCCCCACCCTTCAGCTGGGCAAAAGCCTGATCCAGATTTCATAGACTATACCCACAATCCCATTAGTGCCTTGTTCAGGGGTTCCCTTAATGCTCGCCCTTCTGTTAGCAGCTTGGTGGTGTACATAAATTACCAAAACTGGATCACTGCAGGTGGAGGACTTTAGTCTTCTGTACAAACAGCTATCATCTACTCTTCTAAAGAAGAAATGCAAGAGATATTTAAAAAGGCTTCATTCATTTCACTGCCTTCTTTCATGCAACTGCCTGTCGAGACAGCTCTTGATGCTTGGTCATCTACAGTAAGAAGCAGTGCAATAGCAAGACACAGATAGTATTGTCCAAGTGCTATCATTTTGGAAGGTACATATCTTTTTCAAGGTCAAGTCTGTCTGTCTTTTCTTGCTGCATTTTACTTTTAAGTCATATAATCACTATTTTATGGAAAAATCCCATAAGTAGGAGTCGATTCTTTGTCCATTGACTATCTTGACAGAAGTGTTCTGATCTCCTATCAGAAAGAGGAAAAGGAAAACTCCTCATTTCCAGAAAGACACACCAGCCATCTACCTTGCTCAATAATTTGGAATTTAATTTCTTTATCATTATTTTCAATCAGCACATTGAGGAAATTGAGTTTCTTCTTGCTAGAAGCAGCAGAAACTGATATGCCATGGTTGGGAATTGCACTAGCAGCCAGTAAATCCTTCTGCATCCATATGATTCTGAGGCCAGCAGGAAGCTAACATTTTGAAGCAGTCTTCCATTTCCAATTTCGTTATCAGTAAAATAGACATGTTTATTAAACCTAAATATAAATCATATGATATGCAGTTTGTTAAAAGGGAGAGTTTGGCTTATGGGAGGCATCCAGTGCGTTAGTCAGTGGAGTAATAGTGAGCTCTGGTGACAGGGGAAGCTGTGCAGACCCTGTGGGCTATGTAAGCAGCAGGGTACATGGAGAAGGAGGAATGAAAGGAAAAAGCTGAGTTGTGATCCAGAATTTCTGACTGCCCAGGGTAGATTTGGCATGTTGCTCAAAAGAGGGAAGGAATAAGTAAGAACTTTAGAGTATTAGAAAAGTTTTGGTTAATTGTTTGAAGTGGGCCACCTTTGTCATTGACCTGTAGGAGATGGAATTTTCTGTTCTTGAAATCAATGCTGCTTGCAGTTAATAATGTACAGAGAGGCAACATTGTGTTTGCATCTCTTGGAATCAGAAAACAGAGTACAGTGCCCTGCTTCTCCCCAGCAATGTGTTTAAGAAAGTTACATCTCCTGTCTTGAAAAAGAGTGGTCTCTGGAGAGAATTTCTTCTCTGGAAACAGAACTGTATCACTTTGTGTCACAGAGTCTTCACTGGTTTCTGGAGGAGGATTATAATACTGAATAAATGCCAGTGTCTGTCTGTGTTTTAATGTGCGTGTTTGTGCTGGTTGCCTTTATTTAATCGAGCATTTATTTCCCAGGTGTGCTGCTAATTGATAAAAGAGCCCCATGTGAGAAAGAAAGACAGGAAATACAGAGTGGAGAAATCCCAGCCATCTCACCACAAAACCTGTGCTTTTTTTGTGCTGCACACAATGTGTTGCATTCTTTTTTCTATTTCATAACTGTGTGTGTTTTATTTGCCTAGGATGCAGCTCTTGATTTAGAAGTGAGTAGGTTGGTTCCTGCACGATGGGGAACATTCCTGAGAAACCTCAGCCTTTGAGCCCTGGTCTATGACAGGAACTAAACGGCTGAGCATGGATTTTGTGACTCAGGTCCATGTAGGAATGTTACACTAGATTTCCTGAACAGCTAATTCACTGAGGAGGTCACTCATAAGAAACTTTATTTTTTCTTAGGTTCTTAAAATTTTTTCTTTTTTTCATTTCTCCTTGAGGACTAGATTGACACGTACTTCTGGTTGAGGAGGATTTCTGCAGGGAATGAGAATGTGAAATCCTCCTTGTCTTTTCTAACAAGCCTCATGTTCAACAAAACACAAAATTAAATTACTGATGGATTCATGTGGTACAAATTTAGTTTGGAAGTTTGATATTTAGGGAGTAGACACTGCCAGTCTATCAACTGCCGTGGTTGTAAACATGATGCAGGCAATCAAGTTAGCAGAGAGGTATGAAGACACCCTTAAGTTATCATTTCTGGTGCAATTACAGCATCTGAAGGTTGCTTCAGGCAGGCCAGTGGCAGAAGTCCCACCATGACCATTACTCAGACATAACAGTTTGCTACTTGCATATATATTTCACTTGACATGTGAAAATGTGGCAGCACCATCAGGCCAAGATGAACCTACTGATAGCAAAAAAATAAACAGCCACAACTTTGGAAACACACAGCTTTTTTTATGATGATATATAATTTATGCATAGGCTGGATTTCTCTCCTGGGGTGGTACTGCCTTATTATGCTGTTTAGATACTCAGGGTTGTGATCGCAGGATAAACCAGCAGATATAGTCTGTGCTAGCTTCTAATTTGCTTCTGAGAAGAGGTATTGATTTTGACTTACAGGTTGTGATCACAGACACATCAAAGATAATTGGGAATTGGTCTATTGCCTTTGGTAGGCAATTTAAACCAAAGTTTATGGTCATGATGACACCAAACTGTCTCTCTGTATCACACTGATTAATGACATTCCTTACTTAAAGATGAAGAGATTGGGTTGCAGGTTTTCTTTAATTGGACGCCTTAATGTTACCGTACCTTTTCTCCACCTCCTCTGATCTAACATAACATAACCTGGTGATTTTTTTGGTATGATTCTACAAAGGATTCCAGTCTTTTCCTTCTGGGATAGTGGCATAGTGACCTGAGCAGAAGAGAAATTAAGTTTTGGTAACTTTGGTAAATTCTCCTCCAGACAACAAAACATTAGATTTAATTTTTTAAATTATTTCTCTCAAAAGATAGCATGGTACATAGAACAGTGAGTAAATGCCTTAAAACTGGTATAAAAATTGACGCATATAAATGACTTGTAACAAAGAAATCATATATCTCCTATTTGGCACTCCACAGCTCAGAAGAGTATCTTCCTTTACTGTGTGTTTCAGAATCACTAAATACGTCACCCTGAAGACTATCTCCTTTTCCATTACTATGAAATCTCTGGGTAATTATTTCTCATTCTTCTACAAGAGGCACAGCAATGAAACTCACTAATCTGTCCTCCCACAACACCCTACTGATGAGCTACGTAAATCATAAATGATTCCTTTCAATTACAGTGTCATTTTTTGAGGGAAAGAAGGAAAAGGCAAATTAAAATGGGAACCTAGGGAACAACCAAATATCACATTTGCATATTTTCAGAGACAATTTTTATTACTATTACTACTAATAATCCCAGTTTACATTCTGGAAGAAACCTACCTTTTCTCACTCCTTCCGTTCTCAGACTTTGGATATAGGTTGTGTGTGTGTGTATATTAATAGTTAGCTAGATAGATCAATCAACCGATCTATTGAATCATAAGATAAGTTAGGTTGGAAGGGACCCTTGGAGGTCATCTATTCCACTCCCCTCCTCAAAGCAGCTCTAATTGGACCAGATTACTGAGGACTGTGTCCTGTCAAGTCTTGAACACCTCCAAGGATGAATATCCCACAGTCTCTCTGGCTCCCTGTTCCAGTATTTGACCACCCTCATTGAAAATAAAAATAATGTATTACTCGTATCTAGTTGGAATTTACCATGTTCCAAGTTGTATCCATTGCTTCTAGTCTCATTCCAGTCTATCTCTGAGAAGAAGCCTGGCTTAATCTTCTCTATATCCTCCAGTAAGGTAGTTTTAAGTCACGAATAAGGTCTCCCTTTAACCCTCTCCTGTTAAGGCTAAATAAACTCAGTTCTCTCAGTCTTTTCGCATGTGATGTGCTCCAGCCCCTTGACCAGCTTGGTGACCCTACACTGAATTTGATCCCATATGTCAGTGTCTTTCTTGTGCTGGGGAATGCAGAAGTGGACACACCACTTCAGGTGTGGGCTCAGAAGTGCTGAATAGATAGAAATTAATCCTTTGACCTACTGGCCACACTCTTGGCTAAGGCAGTCAAGGATGCAGTTGGCCTTCTTTGGTGCCAGGCAACACTACTGTCTCTTTCCAGCTTGTTGCCCACTGGGAGACCCAGATCCGCCTGCAAAGCTGCTTCCCAGTCTTCCCCCACCTGTATTTCTGCATGGTGGCGTTCCATCCCAGATGCAAGAACTTACATTTGCTTTTATTGAACTTCATGATGTTCTCAAGCCATTTTTCCAGCCTGTTCAGGATCCTTTGAATAGCAACCCTACTCTCTAGTATATTGACTGCTCATCCCGGTAAAGTGTCATCTGTAAGCTTGCTGAGAATGCACTCTGTCCTGGCATTGATGTTAAGCAGTATGGACCCCAGTATGTATATCTGAGGGATGCCACTGGTTCCTGGCTGCCAGCTGGACTTTGCATTACTCATCACAACTCCTTGAGACACCAGTCCATCCAATTTTCTACCCACCTTATTGATCACTAATTTGGTGATAAGGTGACTGTGGCAAAGGCTGGGCTTTGACTAGCCGTCAAGATTAGTCAGCTTTTCACAGAAAGCAATCAGGTTGGTTCAGTGTTATTTGCCTCCGCTGTTCTGTCACCTGTTCCAAGGCAAACCTCCATGCACTCAAGTCACTCCTTTACATATATTTACATATATTGATGGATATAAATAGATGAATAGATACACATAAGCACAGACATGCTTGTATTTGATGTCCTGTGTCAGTAGGCTTTAGAGAAAGAGGGCACCTAGGTGTAGTTCATTCATAGACCATAAGGAAATCTAGGCTGTTTAAACCTGACAAAACTCCTTCCTCTCAAAATTCTGTCACAGTCAAATGCTTTTCTTACAGGATGGAGAAAGCCAAGGCTTTTCAAAAGGGGGCAGAATGCAAGGAAAACTGCTAGAAATGAAAGGAAAGCTATGTACTTTCCATTGCTTCCATAGTACCAATATAGAAGAAAAAAGTCTCACGGTGGAGAAAAATATAAAGCCTTATTTAAATATCCCTAAAGCTGCTTTTTTTTTTTTTTTCTCCTGTGGCCTGCTTAGTGAGAAAAATTGTAGATACATTCTTATTTTTGTAAATTCTTACAAAACTAGCTTCACTTCTATGCTTTTGATAGATACATCTTTGTCTTTAACCTTACTTTGGAGAGACACGGAGAGTAGCTAAGATGCAACAAAGACTGAAAAGAGGTGGAAAACTATTTTCCCTTTGTTTCTAAAGGGGGAATTATTATTATTATCTAATTTCTTCCTCATCACTCTCCAAAATGCACTTTTAGGGTTTTCTTAAAGATGGCAGCTGTAACAAAATACACTTGAAATTTGAGAGATAATAAGCTAAACACATACATTTTCTTTCTCTCTCTTTTTTTTTTTTAATTCTGTTCAAATTAATGGTAAAAGGAATAAACAGTGTTGTTTCCTCAGCTTTGAAAATTACCATTAAATCTGTCAAGAGTGTTATTACAACTACAAAGCAATTACTTGCAAAATGAGTTTGTATAGCAAATGTTGCCTTTGTAGAATTGGAGGCATTTCATAACATCAAAGTTATAACCTTAAAATTGTCAAATTGAGATAATCTTTCTATTAAATCAGGACATTAAATATTGAATATATGCTCCACATTTTGACAGTATGTGCACAAACCTGCTCCTACATTACTGCTTATGCCTTAAAAATAGCCTTTTCTTCATAACAGAATTGCCTGCCATGGCAGAGCTGAGCCTATGACATCATGTTATGAAGAGAAATAAAAATTCTGACTAGACAGCTTATAAAAATGGACCTTGAATCTGGTCTGAGTTCAGATTGAGGGGATGTTCAGGCCCATACCTAGTAAAAGTAGGTAGAGTATTTTGCTAAAGTTCTTGGACTGAAATTTGGAAATTCGGTGTTTTTAGAACCTTGTTCTACCATCTGTTTCTGGTATGATTCTGGGTAAAACACATGAGAAAACTATGTGGTCACAAAAGTTCATTCTCTGATTTTCAATTGCATGGTTGCATAAATGCTATTTCATTTCACCATGCTAAAATAAGGTTATCCTGGCCTTTTTTTAATTGAAAGCAACTTCTCTGTTCTAAGATCTTACAGTGTCTCCAGAAAAGCCTTCAAAGAGTAGCTTTCAACAAAAAACAAGCTTGGGAACTCTAGTTACAATTTAAGAAAAGATAAAGCCAATAAGAATTTCATGGTCAAAATAATTGTAATTTTTAATATTCCAAGTAATTTATATTAAGACCATACTAAAGTTAGAAAATGGTGAGTCATGCCTGAAAATTTCAAAACCCGAGATTATAACAATGCTTTAGATTCCTTTTCCTGTCTGAACAAGAAGGGCAGAGTAGATCTAGGGGTTTTTTTAAAAACATTTGTCAATAAAATGATGTGTTTGAGTATGATTGTTCTAAACTTTATAAAGCTGTTAGTCTTCTTGATTCCCAGTCATACCCAAGCAGATACCCTTACTACCTTTTCTTCGGGATACCTGGTGGCAGTGTGTCCACAGCACAGGGGAAATGCCCTGCAAATGATGAGCTAAACGAGGACCCTGCATCCTGTTCCTGTTTGGCTGGACGGTGGATATTTGGCCACAGTGCCCATGTGTTATTGGTTGAGTGACATGTTTCAGGCTGAATCTGACCCAAGTCCCAACAGTTTGCTGTAGGCAGAATTGCTTGACATGCACTGAGCTTTCTGAGAATGCTACTGTGAAACTGTGTCTGGTGGTACACATAAAATCGGATGTATGGCTGTGTTAATTCTTCCTTCTTCCTGCTGTGTTGGACCACACGAAGGCTGTCACAGTCAAGGTTTGCCAGAGCTCTTAATGGGTCTCATGAAGAGGGATGCTGCTTTCCACAGCTACAAGAAAACCATGTTTTGTGGTAATTATGAACACATGAGCACATGTTTAATATCACAAATGTCTATGTTTCTGTGTCTCTGTAGTAAAATACACGTCTCAAGGTACCTTTTACCCTCTCTTAAGTACCAGAACAGGAAGGACTGTGTTCAAAGCATTGTTGAGTTGGGGATATAGAAACTAATGGAGAATAGTTCAAATACTTTCATGCTTTTGTGCAATGTCCATTTTTTGTGATATTATGTCATGCTGGTTAAGGGCGCCTGTGCATTTTTATTTTTTGTGTGCTTGCTTCACCAAATCAGGGGTTAATTTGTAGCAAACTTTTAAAGTAAAAGAAATTAAGTGTTATCATTGAAATGTATTAATTCCACACAAGTCTGGCATGTAAGTAGGAAACTTTGACAACTTGTAAAGAGTGTTCCGGTTCCAGTCCACCCATTAATAGCCATCAGGAGACTGGAGAACAGAAAAGGATCAGATCCTAGTCTGGGCTGTATTATGGTTTATCTTCTCAATGGGAACTAAGTGTGTATGTCTAAGAGAGGAACTTGGCCTTGCAGCAAGGTTTTTCAGACCTGGCTGTATGACAAGCCTCCTGAGACAAAACCATAAACTATATTGCGCTTGTTGTGGGACTGCACTTCTTGGAAAAAAACCAAACCAAAACATTTTTCTCGGCCCTATTCTCATCTGTGCAATCATCTGTTCCACAACTTAGCAAAAGGGGTTTGAGATACTTTGTCTCTTTTGTCTCTATTGCTTTTTTGTTTCCGTAGTAGTTAGTTTTCTTCTGTATTGTTCTGAAACGTAAAACCGTATTTCTTTTAGCTCATGAAAGTTTCTAAATATTTGCCTTCTCTACGCTGCCAGGCCTCATTTTAGCATCCCAGAAATGTTAATGGGATGTCCATACTCAAAAGGCTGTTAAAAGAAACCTAACAGGCAGATATATTCCTTCTAGATATATAATGCACACCAATTTCACTGATTAAAAGAACTTGTAGAGAGGTAGCCCATTAAAATTGCAAAGCCTTTATTATGAGGAGACCATTCTTTAATATTTAGAGTTTTTTTCTGGAAAGAATTGACTGAAGTTTGCTACCTGATACTTGATTTTATCTGGTGGTGGCTCCAGGCTCTGTGGGATGCCAGTTTGACTCTTTTAGATTTCTGTTAACTTACAGCATTTAGCTGTAGCTTAATACCTAGAAAAGAAGTTGAAGTCAATCATGGTCAATGTGATTGCTACTGGGTGCACTCTGCTAAAATCATAGCTCTAAATTAATTAATTATTTTCTTGAAAATAATTAGAAGTTAATGTTTGCACCATGTTTGCAGCATTGAAGTAGTTGCTCTGCCTCAAATCCTGCAATACTTCATCAGAATCTGTCTTGAATCTTATTACTTTGGACAAAGGAAAAGGTCATAAGTGCAGTAAGTCTGTGAGGTGCTATACAAAATCCGCTGCCAAGAAAGGGAGCTGAAGCTTGTTACTCACCATGGGTGGTGCAGGTCTTACCCTTGGTTTTTGTGATAAGCATTGCCTATTGAATTCCTGTTGTTGAAAAATTCCACGTATGCAAAAGAGGGGAGCAGCATAGGAATTACTTTATTCTGTTGGAATGTAAAATAAGGAATAAACTATAAGCTTTTCATTCATATTGCTTTGGTTTTGTGGTTAAGTTGCTAATAGCTTATGTACAGTCATACATTTAACAAACTTAAAGACAAGATTGCTAAGTCAGCAGTGGGATAGCTGAAGGAATCCGCTGCATAGGTCCACTGTATAATCAAGGTTGTAAAGAAAGATGCACAATCTGAAGGTCTTTGATTGTCCTTGTACTGCAACAAGGAGTCTGTCAGGAAAAGAGCTCCTGAACATCTATTACCCAAATATAGAAAAGCTTTCTGACTGAGGTAACTGCTGAATGATCAGATAATCACTTGGATAATCATCTGGCATTAGCTGTTGAGCTCCCACACATGTTCTGTTAAATAACCGTCTACACCTGACTGATGGGTGGTGGTTTGATTCTTATGAAGTTGTATGAAAATATCTAATTGGTTGCGAAAGCGTGATCTGCCTTATCTAACTCAATCTCAGGTTGGAACGTTTAGCTCTCTGAAGGCGACTATGTCCTTGCTGGAAAGCAAACCAAGGATGAGTAGCTTGTGCACAGGCTTTCAAACACCTCAACTAGGAAAGATGACTCTCAGATACCATTGTCCTTCACCGTACCCCAGATTCTGGTTCAAATCACCTCCTTGCACATATCAGTTACCTCTAGCTTTCTGGTAGATCCAGATCATCATAATCTCAATAATCAGATCATGCATATTAGTAAATTAAATAGACAGTATCATCTGGCCCCTTTGGGAAGCATCTGTCCAAAGTTCACAGAAGTGAGGAAAGGTTTCTAACATATTTCCAGATATGCCTTACCTGGTAAAATCCAACAATGTAAGCTGATGAAGAACTGTTGTCTCCCCACAGAATAGCAGTATTCCAGGCACAAGACACTCCTACCTAGTTTGCACTAGAGTTATTTAGGATTTTCACTGGCTCACTATCCAGCTTGTATCCTTTCTGTTCTTAAAACAAGATGTACTTTAGGTTGAATACTACAAATACACAAAATAGTGCTTGTGGATGATGTCAGTAGTGGTATTTTCTTCTCTGAAAGAAATATCTTCACTGAGGGCTTTATTTAATTTATGTGTAAGTGGCTATAGGTATACTCTGTGTGTTTTGGTTAGACTTCACAAATTCTAAATGTGTCATGCATCTGGCAGTTCGTTTAGTTTTCACGTCACCTATGTGAACTGCTGTGGAGGTATTTTTTTGTTCATTTTAGTGGATCTAAATGTGGTACCTTAGGAAAGGTAGTCTTAGGGGATACACATGAGATAGATCTGACTGAACTTTGATTAGGGAACCACTAAATAGTTGCAGCAACCTCTGCAGTGGAAGGAAATGGTGAAAAGCTGAGAGGGAACTTCTGGATTTAAGCTGCGCTGTGGAAGAGTAAAACAATTGAGTTGTGGCGTTATATGGCCTCATAACTAGAGAAATGCAGGTCTCGTCAATGGAATGCAGTTTAGTGGCTGCAAGAACAACTTTTAGTTTTAGCATTTCCTCACTTCTCACTGATTAGCTAAGGAACATTAATATTTCTACCAAAGCTTTCACATGTAATTCATATGCTGTTGAAAAGTACTCTGACACCCTAAATTTTTGAGCAAAAATAGATTAAAAAGAAGGCTTCAAACCATTTTGCAACATGATATCTGAGGATATTTGTGAAGTGTTCTCTGGATAAGAAACTCTCCTGTCGGTACAGAGTCAATTATTCTTTGCTGTTGGCTGCTAGGCATGCTAAGTGTCATGAAACTGTAACAATAAATAGATTTTTTAGGAGTCAAGATAATACCAAGAGCCTCAGAATGACCTGCAGCTTTATGTCTTCAGCTTATTAGTTCTGCAATAATAGTATTTTGTTACAGATTGTATGTGACCTTAGCCTTTCTTTCAATGTAAGTGCAGGAAAATTTAAGCTCATTTATAAGATACCTTAAATAATATAATTCTCAAGAGCAGATACGGATATGAACTTACAGCACACCAAGGGAGAATGAGTGAGCCCAGGTAGGCTTGTAAATAAAAGCCAGTGAAAGAGGAGAAGAAAAATCAAAGATGTAAAAGATGGAGGAAAAAACCAAACCCAAACAGTCTGACAGAACATTTTGTTGATAAAGGATAGAAAGAACATTTGAGCAATGTACTGTCAGGAAAAGGTGTTTGGAACCACTAGCAAATATTAATTTTTGCTGAGTTTGGGAAACATAACTTTTGAAATTGTAAATACTTTTACAGCATTGCATGGAAGCAACATCTGCCTCTTGGCAGTCTCAGTTTCTACCTACAAGACCTTGAATTATCTTTTTTTTTGGCTAGCTGTTCTTGCCTAAAACATTCTCAGGCTAGTGAGAAATTGTCAGCTGAATTTACCTGTGATAAACAATCCAACTACAACATTTAAAAGATAGATTTTTAAAAAGTGTGCAAAATTATACCCAAAACCCATGTTATCCCATTTCAAATCAAATGCTTTGAGATGTCAGCAGTGCTTAACATTTATAATAAAGAAAATAATATGTTTTTCATTTGTAGAAAAAATAGTCAGGCCATTGTCATAAAAAGTACCTGCAAAGCAGAAAGAATATATTTCCAGTGCTGCACTTGCTGGCATGCTTCAGCTGTGAACTACATTAACCTGTGAAATATGTCTTTGATCCAGCTCAGTTTTTTTAGCCAAGAAAATTTTGATGAAATCTTTTGCCCAGTTTATAAAACACCTGGCAATATTTTTGAGCTACTGGTCTGAAGAATAAGTCTTAGCTTTAAGTCACCGTCACTGGTGGGAAAAATTTGTAAACATCTCTGCGTCTCTTCTGAACTGAAATACTTTCAGCCTTCACCTTCCCATTTGCCTTTCCCAGTAGGTTGCTGAGCTAATACATGCATGAGTATTCTCAAGAAGTATGCATTTTGTGGCCTGTTTCCAGTCTAAGTGCAGCAGTGTGATTTCAGATAGGACACTCAAGTGACTGGGTAAGACTGAATAATTTTTCTGTTTTACAGCTGTAGGTACCTGACCAACTGTTACAGGGAACCACAATTTGTATGTATCTTCTTACAGTGAAACTATAAGGAAATGGAAATTTTGCAGAAAAATTGGGATCGGTGAGATTTTATTAGTAATCTTTCTTACTATGGTGGCATCTCCAGACCCATCAAGACTGAGACTCAGTTCTGTGAAAACACATAAAACTGAATATTTTGTATTTCTTGTATCAGTTGATTGTCATCAGATCTGGAAAGCTGAAATATATACCTTTTAAAGGATTGTTCCTAAACTGAAGCTCATTAAAGTCAGTAGAATGACTCCTATGTAAATTTAGTTGATCTTGACTTAAGTTTATGATGAAAGTGTAGCTTCACTATTCATGCTCTGAGTGAAAACCTGCACATGTCTTTATTGCAGTAAGTATCTTCTCCCAGTTCCCTCCAAGCTGCTCTTCCTTGGCTTTTGGCACTACAGAAATCAGCTTGCAGGTCATACAACCTAAAGACACAGAAGGAATGATTTGGGAACTACGAAATACTGACCTCTGTGACACACACACCACCTGCTGCTTAGTTATTTTTGTCAAGCCGCCTTGGCGGTCTGTCTGTTCAGAGTCGTGCTCAGAGGTACGGATACCAATGACCCTCTGAGATGCCAATGACACTTTTGTTAGCATCCAGAGAAGAACTGATGGCATAAAGTGAAGAAGCCAAATCTAAAAAGAGGCCTGGCAGTTTTGCATGTAACGAGAAAGATCATTGTTAGTTAAACTAGAAAAAAAAGTCAAATAATTTCATTTTGCCACAGCAATCTGTGAATGTCCCCCTCTTTACCTTGTTGCCTAACTGTGGCTGGATTCCTGAGAGGGGCATGAAGAGACTGCTAAAGATTTCACGTGGGAATATATGGCATATGTTCCAGCTCCATATCCATATATGTACATACCTCTCTTGTAGACATAAGGCTAGTAGTTGTCAGTTACTCACAGACACATTCGTATCTTTTATCACTATTCACATCATCTTGAAATTTAAAGCCTGGAAAGAATGTATTTTGTAACAGCAAGCATCCTTCCAGCTCCAGGTGCAGAGGAGTGTGTCCAGGAATGCTCCAGGCTAAGTGCTTTTGAAACTGCAGTTTTGTTGCCTTGGAAAAAAAACCTGACCATTGTTTAAGGAAGTTGGCTAGAAGTTGTCTTTGGTTCCTGCTCTGCTAAAAGATGTGGTGTAACTTTGGGTAGGTCACCAGGAATCCATCTCCTGTGAAGAATATGAGGAGGGGGGAAGTCATACGGTAATTCGGATGACTTCAATTAGTAGGAGACCTGGTTGATATTTTAAATTTTTCACAATTTAAAAAATGTTATGATCAGCACTGCTCAAGGTTGTTTCCTCAGCTGGTATGTAGTTCCAGAGTTAGACAAAAGTTCTGGATGTTGAAGAAGCAGCCTGGGAGAAATTACACATCCACAACACTCATCTCATGTCAGAGGAGCTACGCTGATTTACTTTGCTGAGTAACCGGCCAGTTTCTTTGCAAGTAACTTATCCCAGAAATAGTGCTGTGGAATGAGTGAAGCAGGAGTCAGTTGAGTTTTCCTCCTTTTTTTCCCCCCACCCTTTAAAGAGGCCAGTAGAGACACTTATTTTTAACATCTACCTTGTTTTCCTGAAATAGAAACTAAACTCATAGTGATTTTATCTTAAAGTATTTTTTTTTCATTCTTCTTCTCTTAAAGTCAGCCTGGAGAAGAGAAGGCTCCGAGGAGACCTTATAACGGCCTTTCAATATCTGAAGGGAGCCTACAGGAGAGCCGGAGAGGAACTCTTTGTCAGGAAGTGTAGTGACAGGACAAGGGGAAATGGGTTTAAATTGGAAGAGGGGAGATTTAGATTAGATACTAGAAAGAAATTCTTTACTGTGAGGGTGGTGAGGCA
>JAOXNO010000001.1:131628189-131642171 GCA_028565335.1 Limnodromus scolopaceus
ACCACCACCCTGGGCAGCCCATTCCAATGTCTGATAACCCTTTCAGTGAAAAAATTTTTCCTAATATCCAGCCTGAATCTCCCCTGGATTTTACCATACTTTTTACCATACTTTTAGTATGGTACTGGATGCATTTCCCACGTCAGAAGTACTAATAGGACACAGGTATGTATGAAAGTGAAAGAAATGGCACAAGTGGAAACAGGTTTAGAGGATTCATCGTCGTGGTAGTGGTTTGTTTGTTCAACAAATGGTGTTGGGTTCATACACAGTAATGCAAAGATCAGGAGTTCTCAAAAGCGATGTTGAAAAACACTGCATGTTTAAATGTCATAGGAATAACAAGACTTGGAAAAAGTTTAGCCAAGAGGAGAATAAACTAGTGGACCTTGAAGTACCCAAAAATACATTGACTAAAGAAGAAAACAGAGTAAGGAATCCTCCACTTCACTTTCCCCCCGCTTAGCTCCAAAGCATAGAATAAATTGCTATGTTAGATTTCACTGTTACAAAAATTGCAGTCCTCACATTTCAGGGGGCTGAAGCAATTCCCAGCCTTCATTCTGCGTCGCTATTAAAAGAGTTTCTTTATATTTCAACTCTCTGTGGCTCCCTTATATATGATGGAACAAAGCCATTAACCCCTTCACATCTCTGTCCAAATGTGATTTTCCTCAAGTGAAGAGCTCTGTCTGTGGCTTTACAAAAGTGAGAGCTCTCAGGAGTTCTCAAGGTTCATTCAACTCAATTGCCCACAATTGCTCTGAATGGGCACAGTAAGTGGATAAATAAATTCCCAGGGCAGCTAAAGGATGGGATCAGAAAGCACAACTTCTCCCGCACCAAAGCGTAGAAAACAGGGCTGGCAAGGACCCCAGGAGATCCTTACTAAGTTCTGAATATTCCTGAAGTTCAACTCTAACAGCTGCACTGCTGACTTAAGTACAGCAGAACTGCATTCTGTTGACCAACACCCTGAAATAAAGAATAACCAGTCTCATATAGGCGGGGTCCTTTACTGTTTTTTCCTGTGCTTCTATGGCAACATAACTTCACCTACAACTTTCCTCTGTCTCTGGACATAAAGAAAAATGTATTCATGCTTCTTGGCTCTCTAAAAGCCTGCTCTGTGCTTATTTTCATCAACCCCACTGCATGAGCTCCTGGGCGGCAACATCCCATTTCTGTGTAAAGAATGGCACTCTATGTGTGAAACTCTGTGTACGTCCCGTGCCTGTGACCTTCCTCGCTGCCTCCTTCCTCCTATTCTCTTTTTCCTAAGAGCAGACAGTTGTGTGAGAGGCTCTTGTTTTCTTCCTCCACTCCCGAATTCACCCTATTCCCCGTTCCGGGGGTCCTGTGCTCAGTCTCTCTGCCCCCCATGTTTCCTACTCAGAGGCAGGAGCAGCAAATACTATTTGCCCTTTACCTCTGCCCTAAGTATGTGTTATTCACTCTACTGGGTAAGGGTTGTGCAGGGGTCCTGTGTTGTGACAAGGTGTTAGTGGAAGTGGTTGTTTGAGCTGTAGGTAACTGTAGGAAAAGCTTCATTCTGTGGCTGTGGAAAAAACCTTTCTCTTTTTGCTCCCAGATCAGTACAATCCTGGGTAGTAGACTACTATTGCCTGAAATTCTGGAATTTGTCAATGCCTCATGGAAAAGTTATCCCAAGAATCACAGGTGAAGAGAAAAAACACCAAAATCCTGTTGAGTTCTGCCTAGGTTGTTACAAGTCAAACCTGGTGCTGCACTCCTCCTGGAATGGTGGAGTGAGAGGAATTCAGCTTCAGTACAGATTTTGGGGGTTATCATGCAAGTGCATAATGACCCCTCATGTGACTTAGCTGATGCCCTCATCCCTTATCTTGTGAGGTGGCCACAGGACAGAGTCCCTGATTAGTGTGGGTCATCAAGCTACTTGAGGCTTTCCTGTTCTTTCTGTGGCCTTGTCTAAAGAAGTAATTTTGACTCAAAGAAAAAAAAAAAAAAAAAAAGAAGAGCAAAAAGCAGGGAAATCTGAAGTTTGCAGAAGTGATTAAGTGGTCCCTGTTTTCTGATCCTGATTTCTCCAAAAGCTGCATAAGTCAGTTCAAGTACGCAGGAGACATTTTTAACTCATCACTAGTGTAGCAAATGTCTTTCCTGTTGCTTCATGTGTTTTTACCCTCCTCGCTCTCTGACTACACTTTGACATATGATTATAGGTCATGTTCTTAAGGAGAATGTCCTTAACTTAAAATCTATCCTATAAGATAATATTCTCACATACCTTTTAATATGCATTGCATAACATACATTTATATTTGCATACACTTAGGTCTCGTCTTTACTTAGCCCTTTTTTATGAAGTTCTCTAATGAAGTTAATGCATGAAAAACCAAAAAGCATTCCTGCTGGTATACCACTATCCTACTCCATGTGTTGGTCATTTCCTTGTTTGTTTATGACATTGCCTTATGGGTCACCAGCAGCATTTTTGAGTGTCAAGAGAAATCTGGTACTCTTCTGGTTGAATTCTTTGCTTGAGGAGGAACATCAGCAGTACATATGTTTCCTTGTAAAGTTCCAGCACTGCAATTTCTGACTGTGCTGGTGAGAACTGGTTGTTGCAAATAACACAAAATAACACTGTGGGGATACAGTAGGAATGGAAACTGGAGTACTGGTATGATTCATCTATTTTAAAGCTGGCTCTTAGGGATTTTCTGCAAATCACAAGTGGTTCCCGACTGGAAAGTGTTTGTTCAAATACTACTATACATAGCTTGTTCTACTCCGCTTTTGATGGTGTGTGCTATGGCCATCTGATAAAGTTTTTAAACCTGTTGAATATGCTAGAGTTTAGATCATGCTCCATGAATTCTTAAAGTATTTTGGCCTCAGGGACGAGATTTTTGGGGCAGACTAGGTCTTTTAATGTAAGGATTAAGCTTTCAAAACTCTAAAACATGGCAAATGTAAAAGAGTAACTCATATTTACAACGATTATAAAGTTTTTTCTAGTCTCCAGAGGCAACATGATTTAAGAACATTAAAGCTCAGTTTTTAATAATCAGAATCACCAGATTAAAGCAGAGACTTTTTTTTTTATGGTAAGCAAAAACATTCATCATAGATTAATGGAATTTCGAGTCAGGTTTTTCATATAATTACTTGAAATGGTAGTTTTCACTTTCTCACACTGAAACTTTTTTCCTATGGTGTGAACATGACATCAGCTTAGCTGAAATATATCTTCATTGCATGAATTAAACTTATGTGAAAAAAGACAAATTCATATTTGTATTTACTTTTATTATCTTGTGCTCAAATATAGACTATTTTTCCTTATATATTCAATGTGAGTTCACTTCGTATACCACATCATTGTTTCTGAAAAGAATATTAATATTTTTCATGGCTTTTTAAGATTCTCTTTCAGGCACTTCGCAGAAGTCAAAGATACGATCTTTGCACCGAAGAGTCTGAGGGACTATGGGGGGTTGTGTTAATAGATAAGCTTCACAACTTTAATTTAAATCATCCTTGACAACATCAAACATCCAGGTGCAACATAATCTGATATGGCAAAATGAAATTGATGTATGAATAGGGTTATCATATATTCGGGTTTTCCTAGTTTGGTTTTTTTTTTCCTTACTCAGAAACATTTTGAAGCTGTATTTTAAGTCTGCACATGTACCATGAGTCCATTTATCCATTAACACAGAGCAGCCCACTCAGAGGGCTTGCAAAGTCAGCAGCTGTAAAATTGTACCTTTTTTGTTGTCATGGTACAACTATATAGGTAGAAGAAGCCCTAGGGGGCAGAGGTAAGCACAGAGCAAGTTAGGGTATGAATGGATAAGAGACCAATTCTCTATAAAACAGAGGCTTTTGTCCATGTTCTTGACCCCACACACAGCAAATAGAGAGTTGCTTGCCTTTGTAAGGATTGCCGTATTTATGGTCTGCATTAAGTTATTAGTGTACAATACCCTGATTTAGATTTCTGTCATCTAAATTCAAGGAATTTTTTCATTAGCATTGGTAGTGAACTGATTCTTTGTGATCAGACACAAGAGATGTTGCATTCTGCCTTTTTGCAGTCATGGAGATGTTCCCATATACTTTTTTCATCAGTTGTCATCCGTTTAGACTGCAGCATATCAGTGAAATATCATCTTCTCTTGTTTTATTGTCAACTAAAACCCCGTTGAAGAATCTGTGATATCTTTGTATGGTATATTATGATATATTTTGTAATGACAGGCTGTGATGACATAGATTTGGAATAATAATATACCTCCAGTTATTAAAACAGACATCTTCAGACATATCCATCTTCCACAACAAAGCCTGAGGAAAATAAAAAAGCACTGCTAATTGGTGGATCATGAGAAATACTATAGAAAAACAGTATAGTGAGGATGGCTGAGAAATAATAGATCATTCACTGATTTGCTTACTAATGCTCCTTCTACAAGGCCTGTAAACACAAAGAAAAGCTTAAATATTGAGTCCCATGATGGGTATGCACAAATACTAGCTGTGGTCCAAGGAGGATGGTCTCTGGGTTCTGTTTACAGTAAAGGGTGGTGACAGTCAGATTCCTCTTAAGCAGTTACTTAAATCTAAATATCCAGGTGCCCTGTAAGAGCCTTTCCCCAACAGTGGAGCACTGCTTTGCAGTCTTTCACCAGTTTGAAGAACCTGTTCATTTTCCCAGGGAAGTTCGGATTTGAGAATAAGCTGCAGGCTCACTCTTCTTAGATACATTTGCACACCCATTTGAAGCGTTTCACAGAACATTGGTGCTCCACTAACCTGCCTAAGCTGTACCGAGTGTCTCTGAAAATTTCCGGAACTATTCCTCCTCTCCCCCCCAACCCTCAAAAGGCGTCATGGGACACAACAGCGTGTGCATTTCTGTGTCTGGTGCAATGCTGCTGGTGCTGAGCATCAGGATAATGTTCTCTGTCTTACATTTGTTGTAACTTTTTCCTTTGTTCCTTTCCCTTCTTTTCCATCTCCTCAGTAAGGAAGGATCCTTTGATTTGCTTGTCAGTGATCACTTGTATTTTAGAGAGCTTCAAGGAATCAGATCAAGGAATCTTCTTGCATTTGTTTATGGCATTGAACTCTGAAAGTTTGGGCAGCAACCAGCCAGTTGTCACATGAAAAATAAATTTTAAAAAGGCAATAGGATGAATGCTATTCCCTTCCAGCTGGGGAAGTGTGGCACATAGTGGTGATTTAGCAGTTGTGCTGAGCGCTACCGTGGTAGAAGACTGTGATGCCAGTTTTTCTTTCTGTGAAGAAAGTACTGCCAAGGTTGATCTATCCAGCTGACACAAGCCTTAATGGCTTAACAGTGATCTTGCAGCTGTTTGATTAGAATCATTGTCAAATGTCAAGTGAAATATGTGGTAGTGGTATTTCACTGTCGAATGGTTGAGGAAGTGTGCAGGATAACACTTGTAAGTAAAGAAAATATCTTTTTTTAGACTACTTGGTATAATTGGAAAAGTTAGAGAAGCTTTTGGGCACAAGATCCCCTGTAAAGAGCTCAGTGTAATGGCTAACTCTTGTTCAGGGAGTAGCTATTTCCTGAGCTAAAGAAAAAGGAATTCATTGCCACAACCTTTTTCCTTCACCTTAAAGTTTTGTAGGGGACTGGTAAATATAGCAGATACTTTGTCATCTACTCATTTGTGTATTTTCAGAGAAGATTTCTTAAGCATTAGCCATGGAATAACAAGAACTGAAGTGGTGACATCTGCTCTTACAAAGCAAACCCCTTTGCTTCCTAAGACCATAAGAAATTGAGATCTATACCATAACGACTGGCTGATCTAGTTTGACTCTTTGTCCTGCCTAGGATACAGAGGTAGGTGCTCGTCATCAAGAAACACCTAATAAATACATGCCAAAATTAATATCTCCCCTGGTTCATTCTCCTTACTATTTGATAAAATGCTAATGAAAAAGCAAAAAATAACTCTAATTGGAAAAAAAAATCATATTTCACAGTTTCTAATTTTTTACCTTACTTGTTTTCTGATTAATAATAATAATACCTGAACTGAATTATAGTTGATTGCCTTAAATGGCAGAAATGATTTCTGAAGGTTATAATTTTGTTCAGAATTGTGATGAAGTATTTTTCATGTGTTACCATAAATTTTGGAAACAGTTATATTTTTGAAAACCAGCATTTTCCCAAATTTCTACTTAACGGTTTTGAAATGTCAAAGCATTTCCCCTGTAATGATTAAGTGCAGAGATATGGTGACAGATACTGGTCTCTATTAATGTTTGCTTGAGTTAGTATACCAAAGCAGAATGTTAGAGTATTGCCTTCAATTATAGCAACACTAACAGGGTTTATAAGTTCACAGTAAGCATGTTCAGATGAGAAATAAGGAGAACTCTGTGAATGAAAGAGAAGCAAGGAAATACATCCTGTGAGCAGCCAAGTGACTTAATCGGTATGACAAAATATGTACTCTCTTCTGTTTCTGGTTCAGCATCTTAAAATCAAGGAAGGGAAAAATATTCCTCTTATAATACTATACCTAATAAAACTATACATTTTCTAGATGTCTAATAACTTTGAAAGCAGGCAAGAGATGTGCATTTATTGTGATGTGTATATTCTCCATAATTAGTCTACTGCATGATGGTCTGGAGAACCAACTGTTCAACCTTAGATATAAGCCTCTGAATAGAGCACAGTTATATACAAGATATGTTAAGCTATAAAAGGTTTGACTATATACACAATGGTGGCTGAGGTTGTGTTTGTATATAGCTTCTCCTCTGCTTTGGCTTTTCATAAATGTTGGAACGAATCTTCAAGTTTGGGGGCTTGTGCTTTCCTCAGGTAAAAAGGTAACATCTATCAATGGCAGATTCAAATGAAAATTTGATGTAAGTCAGAAATATTTTATTATACACACAGTGATGGAGTACCAACTGAGTGATGGAGCTTTTTTACATAAAAGCTCTCTCCATGTCAAGAAGTTACAGAATGAATGTTACTCAGAGATACACATTACACCTTCAATACAAGACTGCTATTGAAAAGAAAGAAAAATGTTCTTAAGCAGATACAATATGAATATAATTACAAAAATACTACTAAGCTATCAAATGTACAAAACTTTTTCAAAACAAGTATTTTTCTATCAACTAAGGGGAACAGAGAACTGGTACTAAATGCATGTGGTACCTCATGACATGCTCGACATGCTTTTAACCTTTCTGAATATCTCTAGTCTGAGGGATAGCTGCACCACTCATCTTCATTCGCTTTTGTAACTTGCAATCCATCAGGTGAAATACCACGGCCTCAAAATTAGACTATGGGTTCAGTTAGAGGCAGGCAGGTATTTTGGGTGACATTAAAATACAGAAAGCCCCAGGAGCATGATGATATGGACTTCTTTGTTTAAAAGCAATGAGACAAATATTTTAGCAGCATGCATTTGTAAATATTGCAATTTTTTAGATACAGGATACATGCAGTTATGTAGCAAGCAAGCCAGAATAGAAATCACCTTTCTTTCCAATGCAGCCAGATATCCACATAGCACATTCAAACACACATATGGTATTTGTGTCAGGATTTATGCCAGTTTGTTAGTACGAGACCCAGCAAAACTGAGGTCTTAAAACAGATGAAGGTTCAGAGGTCTATTCAGTACTATGGCACCACCACCAAATACAGTTATGAGTACATTTGTTTTTAAAAGCACCCCATTTGAGTGGATTTTCCCAGCCACTCACCCTTTACTGCTGCCATTTAAAAAAAGGAACATATTTTGTCTGCTGTCTTGAGGTTCCTAGAGTAAATTCTTCAGAGAAAAAATCTCACTTTTCAGTTAGACACTCTCTTCTGTTGATCATGCTCAAGCTATAGGACTTGTTTGCACAGAGAAGTCAGTGCACAGTAAATTGAATTGTGAACTTAATAACTGTTCAGAGATTTTACACTGCTTCTCTGCTTGAACGCCAACAGAGTGCTATATCAGGCAACTTGCTTTAGAAAATACAGAGTTACTCCAAGTGTGCAGTGGATAACAGGCTGTAAATCCACACACTTCTTTACCTGAATTTTAACTTTCCTGTGTGGGTAAACTAAAAAATAAATACTCATCAGAGAACTTGTGAACTTAACAAAAATTAAACATGCAGGACATGACTGGGAAGTTCAGCCTTTCTGCTGTTTCCAACATAGCCTCAAACTGTAGGACACTACAAGTAAAACCAGTTCACTGATAGGATTAGCTACATAAACTCTGTAGGAACATTTCTCAAAGGTGCAGATCTTCTGAAAATCTGAATGCAGCGCCAGCAGCATGCATTGTCCAACAGCTCTCAGAGAAACACCTTTGGCAATTCTCTAGGCTTTTATGCTTGAGCTATTGGCTGGAATTCCCCTTTGAGGAAATTTAGAGGCTGGATATAGTCTCAGAATTTAATAAAACTGTTTGTTTTAACTTGCTTTAATCTTCAGAGAAAGGTGAGGGAAATTCCAAGTGACTGCAAAGACACAGAATAACTAAAGTCTTTCGATTTTAAATCTGTTAGACCTTTAGCTAATTTTATGTGCCTCAATGTGTGCACTTTCATATCCCCTAGCAGATAGAGACTAGTAAGCAATCAATCAAGTCTGACATGTTCCCGCAAGTCAATGAGTTTGAAGAGTACCATGAGTCATTTTTCACTCTTTGTATAATCTACTGTAGTGCTTGCTAGACGGACAGGTGTACTCTCACTGGGTAAAAAACTGGCTGGATGGCCAAGCCCAAAGGGTTGTGGTGAATAGAGCAAGACCAGTCACAAGTGGTGTTCCCCAGGGCTCAGTACTGGGGCTGGTTCTGTTTAATATCTTTATCAATGATCTGGAGAAGGGGATCCAGTGCACCCTCAGTAAGTTTGCAGATGACACCAAGTTGGATGGGATTGTTGATCTGCTTGAGGCTAGGAAGGCTCTGCAGAGGGATCTGGACAGGCTGGATCAATGGGACAAGGCCAATTGTATGAGGTTCAACAAGGCCAAGTGCCACATCCTGCACTTGGGCCACAACAACCCCGTGCAGCACTACAGTCTTGGGGAAGAGTGGCTGGAAAGCTTCCCGGCAGAAAAGGACCTGGGGGTGTTGGTCAACAGCCAGCTGAATATGAGCCAGCAGTGTGCCCAGGTGGCGAAGGCCAATATCATCCTGGTTTGCATAACAAATAATGCGGCCAGCAGGACTAGGGAAGTGATCATCCCTCTGTACTTAGCACTGGTGAGGCCTCACCTTGAGTACTGTGTTCAGTTTTGGGCCCCTAACTACAAGACATTGAGGTGCTGGAGTGAGTCCAAAGAAGAGCAACAAAGCTGATGAAGGGGTCTAGAGCACAAGTCTTATGAGGAGTGGCTGAGGGAACTGGGGTTGTTTAGTCTGGAAAAAAGGAGGCTGAAGGAGGATCTTATTACTCTCTACAACTATCTGAAAGGAGGTTGTAGCAAAGCGGGGGTCAGTCTCTTTTCCCAAGTAGCAAGTGAAAGGATGAGAGGAAATGGCCTCAAGTTATGCCAGGGGAGGTTTAGACTGGATATTAAGAAAAATTTCTTCACTGAAAGGGTTGTGAAGCATTGGAACAGGCTGCCCAGGGAAGTGGTTGAGTCCCTGGAGGTATTTAAAAGAAGTGAAGATGTGGTGCTCAAGGACATGGTGTAGTGGGACTTGGCAGTGTCAGATCTATGGTTGGACTCAGTCTGATCTTTTCCAACCTAAATGATTCTATGATTCCATGATTCTATGTTAATGAGTGATGGCCTGTCCCCACAGAATTCTAAGTTGTAATTTCTTGTTCTGATGTCTGCTGTTCTTTCACAGAGTGAATTTCAATTCAAATACATCTAAAGATGGAAAACACTCAGGAAACAGTATGTTTTCAGAAGGCAGAGCAGAAACTTGAAATATTTTTAAGGTGTTTAGTTGGTCTGTTATTTGTTTGTGGTTTTGCTGATGTGATTCATGCTTGCCTGACCTCCTGCTTTTGCATAGAGACCTCAGGTTGTCTGTGACTCACCTGAAGAAAATTCTGCTCCCGCTTTATTAAACTCATCCAAATCAGATTTGCTGACTGAGGCTATCACCATGGTTGTGTGACAAGATTCTGAATAGAAAAACCAATTTCCTTCCTCTATTCTACTCCCTTCTCTAATATTACAGCTCAGCTTCTCTACCTGATAAAATAATTATGATTGTACCTTTTCTACAGTAGCTACCCTGAAGTTTATCCTGATGCCTGAGAAAAAATTTAATGAACCCGAAATAGAAAATAATATACAAATTATAATTTAAAGAATATAGAGAATCTGAATATAAAATTGATTACTTTTTAAGAAGTGATATTATTGTTTATGCCACAGGATATACCCTAAGCCGTTTCAGTTTATTACATTCTCTTTGGATGCTCATGTCTTTAGCATGCATTTGAAATTTTTAATAAGATTTTCTTGAAAAGGTCTTCCTATTGCATGGCGGATAAACATTAGACCTCTCAGCCAGCAGGTCTTGGTAGCATTAATAACAGCAAGCCTAGCTGAGAGAAAATGAGTTGATTAACCTGCTAAAGGTGTGGATGAAGAACAGCTGACTGTATGTGCTTATTTTGTGGCTATTATTTTCTGCAGTATGGTGTTTAAGCTGTACTTATGTGAATCAAGGCCGCCATCCCATGGTTGCTCACAGATTAGTTTTCATGGCTATTCTAGCAAACAACAGCTGTTCCCTCACCTTCTCTCTTAGCAGGATGGTTGCACTTAAACAGAATATCACTTTGTCCTCACCATGTTTTAAATGCTGTGTTTTGCCGTGCTATATATTATGTTGAACTTCCCAGCTGCCAAAAATCTGCAACTTTAATTGCCTCTGGCAGATAATTTTCATAGCCCTGAAAAGTTACCTAGGGGGAGGAGAGCACAGGGAACAGATTAAAAAAAACCCGTGGCATAGCCAGATTAAAACGAACCTGTAGTGTAGTCCCCCAAGCTAAAAAATAATAGTTATTTTGGCATCATAAAAGAAGTATTTTGGATGATGTTGCATCTTTGCTCGCCAAGCTAAATGTTGCAGCAGAGTTATGGCCAAGTTAATTCTTGAACCTCAACTTGGTAAAGAGACAAAATGTGAAGCTACAATAATTACGTATTACCATAATACTTACTAGTTTCTCACAGGAGGTGATATCTAATATTGCTTGGGGACCCATAATAACTTATCCTTCATGGACATTTTTACAGATGATTTCTAAAATAAACTAACATCAACTGCTTGTTCCCCAACCTTGCATATAGAATGGATTCAGAGCACTCTTAACATAAGACTACAGTTTCTGTCTTCAATAGAAATCCTCAAAGTAAATCCCAACAATTGGAGGAAAGGACTGAGCAGTTTTCTGTTTATGAAACTCAAGTAGCTGTTTGTTTGAGACCGCTTGTTGGTATATGTGTCCCACTTGAACTGTTGACTGCTGCTGCCAATTTTTAAAGAGCATTTATGTAATTATATAATATGGGTTTCTGCTGAATGTGTAATTTCCCTTGACTGCATTGTGCTTGACACTAATGAAATCTGAAGATACACCCATATGTGAAACTTAAGGGGGTTGGCCTGCACAGGAACAATCTATAAATGTAAGGAAATCAGCTGAACATATAAAGTCAACACACCTAAATTACTATGTCTTAAACTTCTCTGTTGATAATTTCATTCTCGAGTAGAGTAATTTCAGTGTACAGCAGACTAAGCCAAATGGCAAAATTCCTTCACAACTGAATGAGAACATCCACACTATGTAATAGGCTCTAATTTAGGAAGTGTGAAAACATCCTCTTGTGATTCTGGTTAGAATGAACTAAGAAACTACTTTCCCCAACTACTCATCACCATTCAGCAAAGATTGCTGCCTTTATCCATATGGCTGGTGCAGGTTGGATGAGCATTCTGATCAGTTTCAGTATAAATTTAGGCAAATTACATTTATACCTTTTTTTTTTTTTTTTAAACTAAGTCATATAATTTGCCCTGAAGCTTTGAAAAAGTGCTTTACTGGCTGAATTGGTAGAATAACATTTGTTAGATGATACAGCAATAATGAATTGGAGGAACTCAGGACATACTATTTCAAGCTGCTGTGATAGAAGGTGAATTTCTTCATCCTCTGTAGTTCTTGCATTTTCACTGGCAAAGCTGGGATTGACCAGAATTAACAGCAACTTCTCTTTTTCATTTACCAACATTCTTTGAAATACATCTTATTCTAACTGCTTTGGATTATCATGAAAAAATACTATTGCAGACATGGTTAACTGTGCTTGGATGATGGAATTTTTTCTTCATAAGGTGATGCCAATCTGCTTTGATGCTGCATAGACATAGGATAATTAGAAGCGCCTTGAGTGCAGTTAAATTTATTGATTGCTAACAGCAGAAAGGATGCAATATGTTTATTGATGCATGCCTATGCTTCAGCTAGACCATGGCCACAGCCCTGCTTAAATATGGTGATATTTCTAGCATCTACACTCAGCCAGTGATTGGGATCTATCCTGCTTCAGACAAACAGGCCAAAATAATGTCCTTCTGCCTCAGACATCTTGTGTGTCTAAGAAAAGAGGTGGGTGCAGGCAGATCAGAGCACAAATTACATTCACAAATAGTCATGTTATACCCTCTGGCATAGCCAAATATGGCCACATGATGAAACATCTAAATGTACAAAACTGCTTTGTCAGTATACCTTGTAAAAGTGAAAGCACTGTTAAGTGTCTTTTTCTGCCTGGAAAAGATATAAACTATTAATTATTCTATTATTCATGTATATAATTTCATGTGGAGGAAACACAGGTGGTTGGTATTGTACACTTGAAATCACCAATTTGTTATATTGATAGTGCCGTATAGCCAGTAGGTGGCAATAGCTATTTAATTTAGTAAACTAAGGCAACTACCCGGCTCATGTTCTGGTGCTCGCCTTAGCTTTGAGCCTTAACAAAGTAACTCGGCCCCCAGGACTCTTACCCAGTGTATTCTCAGCTTTATAGCTGAAGAACCTGCTGTGCAGACACGCAAAGTCATTTGTCAGGGCAGTGTCAGAACTGGGACTAAATTTACGTTCTAGTCTCCTATTCTTCTATGTATTCTATATATTATCTCATTATGAACATCTGAACATTTTTCCTTACGTTACATACAAATTTATGGTGTGTTCTAAAGCAGCTATGAACAAATACTTTCCCAAGGCCTCTCTTTCTACTCTCTTTCTACTGTAATTACTCCTTTGTAGTTCTATTGAGAGAGACAGCAGAAAGCTGTAGCTATGCATACTGGGAGTATAGATACAGTTTCATATAAGATATAAAATTACCTTTATTTTCTGTGGATGATGCAGAACATTATTACTAATAGGATATGAAGAAGGAAGGGTTTGGACACAGTCCTTAAAACAGAGTATGACAGCTGTAACGCTCAAGAGTTTGCTTGGGACAAAGCCATGAAGTGTTTTCTCAGATTAGGGAGACATTACTTTCATAAAGCATTATGTCTGGAGTTTTGGGCAACAGTGCTGTCAATAACTGCTCAGAAGTGCATGTCAAAAACAAAAGGTCTGTTCCTTGACTTGTCAATAGATTGGTTTGTTTTCCGCAAATTGACATCAGGTGGCTCTGCTGTTTGGACCAACTGTTCAGCGTATCTCCAGCCAGAAATTTAATATGAGGTGAGAATGAAAGAGAATGTCCATGAGAGAAGAGGATAAACAAGAGGCAGATGGTCCATGTGTGAAACCTGCAATGCCAAGCAGTGGATTAAGTTGCTCTTTTAAAGTGCTACTTCACAACCTTAAAGCAACTGAGAAAAGTTACATTGGAATAGGCTGCCCAGGGAAGTGGTTGAGGCACCATCCCTGGAGGTGTTCAAAAGACGGGTTGACATGGTCCT
>JAOXNO010000001.1:131642271-131654079 GCA_028565335.1 Limnodromus scolopaceus
CAGAGTTAGGTTGATGGTTGGACTAGATGATCTTTAAGGTCCCTTCCAACCTAGACGATTCTATGATTCTATGATTCCACTAGCTAGAGAATGAGAAAATTTATTCTGGTCTTTAGCAGAACATCTCCCATTTGCTGAACTACTGTAGGAGCTGCTTGACTAAAAAGTGACCTAACAGTAGCTGATTACTGCTCTGTAAGTAGAGGGGAAGCATAAAAGTGCCATTTCCCTGCGTGGTTTTATCAAACGGATTACCAGAATGACCAGCTCTGGGTTAGAGCTAGGAAGCAGGTGAGACTCACAAGAAAACCATCTGAGCAGCCAACTGTTTGCTCAGTCATAACAACACATCAAAGGTTCTTCAATCAGTGCTTCTGTCATGGTGTTGTAGGATAGCCCCCATGACTGGAGTGTGGTCATGGGTTGTGCTCTACACAAAGTGGAAGCTCAGATGCATGGATCTTTGCTATGGAAAGGACAGTAAGTCTGTCAACAGTTTATGTTGTCAAAAGTAAAGTCACAAAGGGATACATAGTGGTAGGAATCTGTTATGGGCTTCCTAGTCAAGGAGATAAGGTGAACAAAGTCCTCCTTAAAAAACAGGAAGTCCCCTGATCACAGGTCCTGCTTCTCATGGTGGGTCTTGAACCACTCTGGTATCTGCTGGGTGGACATCATAGCATGGTGCAAGAAAGTAGTGAGGTTTCTGGAGTATATGTGGGATGATTTTTTGATTTAGGTGCTGGTTTGACCAGCTTGATGAGGTGCTCTGCTCACTTTCTCTCCTGAATATGTAAGAACTGGTACAGAATGGGAAGGCAGTCTTGGCTACAGTGCTGCATAAAAAGATCCTGATGGGCTTAAGGAAAGCAAATAGCAGACTAAAGACCCTAGACTTCAGGGACTTGCACAGGGAACTACTAGGAGGGATATCATAAGAGGCTGAAGGGCAAATGAAGCCAGGAAAACTGGTTAACCATCGAGATTATTCTCTCTAAATCAGAAGAAAAGAAAAAAAACTAAAGAAAATGAGCAGATGTAGCAAGAATTCATCTGGCTGAACAGGGAACTCTGCCTGAGCCCATACACAAAAATCAAATGTATAGCAGGTGGAAGCAGGGTCAAGCTAGCCACATGGAATATGGAAGCATCAGCTGGGTATGCCATGTGGGCCTCTTACTGAACAAGGTGGACAATCTTGTGCCAAAGGACACAAAAATATTCAATGTCTTCTTTGCTTTGGCCTTTACGCACAAGGTCTCCTCTCAAGTTTATCCAATTCCTTTGTCTAGTAGCAAAGCTTGAGAGATATTACCCATGGTAGAGGATGGTCAAGTTGAAAACTACTAAGGCAGTCTGGATTTATAGTTTATAGTTTATAGTCCTATATGGGATACATCTGAAGGTTCTGAGGAATTTGGTGCATGTCATTGCAAGACTCCCCTCTCTTATCTTTGAATGGTCATGGTGATAGCAGGTTTTTGATGATTTGAAAAAGAGAAATGCCATGCCCAGCTTCAAAAATGGTGAGAAAGAGGATCTGGGAAACTGCAGGCTGGTAAGCCTTACCTCAGCCCATTAGAAAATTAAAGAAAAAATCCTGTATGCCACTTCCAGTCACATGAAGAAAAGGATGGTGACTGGGACGACCCTATGTGGATTTACTGAGGGCAAATGGTACCTGACCAGCCTATTTACCTTCTACAGTGAGATGATTGGCTCTGTGGATAAGATGAGAGCAGTAGTTGTATATTATCTTGATTCTAATTATGTTATTGATACAGTTTGTTAGCAATACTTATAGACACATGGAGAAGATATGAACTGGATGCCTGGACTATGAGGTGGCTAAGTGTGGAAGTCAGTATTTAGAAGCTTAATTGGCAACCCATTACAAGAGGCATTACTCAAGGGTTGATGTTATGTATTATATTTTTTTTTAACATCTTTCTCGACAAAATAGCTGATGGGATGCACACTCATCACATTCATGGATGACTCCAAACTGGAGTGAGCTATTCATACACTGTACAGCTGGACCATCATTCAGAGGGAACTTGACAGCTAGAGAAATGGGCTGGCAGAATCATCATGAAGGTAAACCAAGTCCTACACCTGTGATGGAGAGGCTTCATGCATCAGTAGGGATAACTACCACAGAAAAGAATGCTGCAGACAAGTTGAACATGAAGCAGCATTGCACCCTTACGACAAATATACATTGGGCTACAGTAGCAAAAGCTGAAGGAAGGGACTACTTCCTTCTCACTTGTGAGGCTGTATTTGGAATAACTTCAGGTTCCTTGGTACTGGCAAGATATTGACAAAGTGGGAGCATATGACATACAAGGAGAAGCAGAGAACTGTAGTTGTTTCACCTGAAGAAGTGTAAGGGTCAGTGGGTCTAATTGCTGTCTTCAGCTACCTAATAGGTAGTTACAAAAAAGATGGAGCTAGACACATCTTGGAGGTGCACAGTAGCAGAACAAGTGATGATGAACACAAGTTGCAGCAAAAATATTCTGACTGGATGTAGGGAGGAATTTGTCATCATGGGAGGGCTTAAGCACAAGAACAGATGCCAAAAAGGCTTAGGAATCTCCACGCTTGGAGATTTTTGAAACCACTTATCTAGCATCAAGAAGTTGGCCCTGCTCTGAGTAGATTGCACTAGGTGACCTCCAGAGGTCCCTTTAAATACAGTTTTTTCTGAGTGTATGGGTATCTTAATAAGTCCTTGATGCAAGCTGGATATGTTTCATAAAAGTTATTAAACTTTTAAAAGAACCCCATAATTATCCATGAAAGTCTCCAGGTAATGAAGGTAATGAGAGGTGTGCATTCATTAATCATGCTTGCCTATGCCCAAACCAGAAAGGATTTCAAGCATGTATCAGTGCCCTGAGGGTGCCACCAGCCCTGCCTGGCCCCCTGGGGCTCCCCACCCTGCCCAGGGCCCCATATCAGCCTCCCAGGGCCACTAGTCCTTGCCCCGGAGATGCCGCAGCGGGCCGATCTCCAGCTCCCCACAGCCCTGCCCTGCCGGGCCCACCCATGGGCCCATGTCCTGGCCTGTGCCTGTGCCTGTGGCTGTCCCTGTCCCCAGGGAGGCACCTGATGCCCGGGGCTGGGGCTGCCCTGAGCCTGCTTGGGGTTGGGATGGGCCCTGACTGCCAGGCCCTGCCATCACCCACCATGGGGAGCACCCACAGTCCCAGTCCCCGGGCAGCCCTGACAAGATCCTGCAGCGTTCTGTGTATGACATGGAGAGCTTTTACTTAACGACAAAATTATTTGTATTGAAATGTTGTGTAGGACACCACAGAGAATCTGCTGTGAATTTCAAACAAATTTGGTCACTCCTCTTCCCCTGATTCCAAAATTGCATCTTCCAAAACAGAGGATGGCCTTTAACTTTTGTAGTCGTACCAATGGCTGCATCTTGGCTGCTGCTGTGTGCCAACAGGGACAGAATCAAAAAGCTGAAGTGTTTTCGTGTCCCAGGAGCTAAGTTCTTCTCGTGGATGGCAGGAAAACCGAGAAGGTGGCCCCATCCGGGATAAGGGGAAAATCAAGGTGAGAACAAAAAAAAACAGAGGCCAACAGAATTCTTGACAAATCTGGTCTCCTTTTAGCTGTGTTATGTGTAACAGCAAGTGTGCAAAGAGGTGGTGGTAGAGCTAAGCCAGGGCTTCCCTTCTGAAAATTGCAAATGGATCGTACCTCAGAAGAAATGTTTCATGGGAACAGGACATATTTCTTGGCAGCTTAGTCAGGAAGGGTTTCTTCACTTCATGCTAGAATATCCAAGTAGGCGCAAGTGTCTCACAGCCACATTTCAGAAAAGACATTGATATGGTGAACAGGACATTTGCCCAGTGTAAGCCCTACGTTCAACACTTGCTCTGATGCAGTTTGCAAAGGGCAATGAAAATCACCTTGAACATGAAGGCTATTATTTGGGTGTTTGGTTTTTTTGGTGGCATATTTCTTTTACTGCTCCTGTTGGAGCTTTTAAGTTTAAATATTTTAAATACACATTGGAGCAAAGAGTTGGATGTGACTCTCCTGTATCCTGTGTGAAGGATCTAAACATGGGGCTGTAAAGACATTTTGAGGGGAGAAGAAAAGACAGCATCCAAAGTTTCTTTTTCAGGACTTAACACTGATTCTTTATATCCTTGCTGTGACTATCCCGGGATTGTACTAGAAACTGATCACCACTTGTCTTTTCTTTCATAGAAAACTTTGAGAATTTCTTGGAGAGAAGAAAATCTCAAATATATTCACAAAATGGGGTTTTTCTTCCCTAAGCAGTTTGTTTTGCAGAAAAAAATGATCTCCCTTGCTGAGCCATGCTGCCAGAACTCTTCATTTTCATGAAAAGGAAATTACGGTTCCTGTGATGGTGCCACAAATGACACGGACGGTTGGCAGTGCCAAATCATTATTGTTTGATTAAACATTTTCAAGCAGAGAATAAATAAATCCTCATAATAAATGAGGATTTGGAGAGGGGTGATAGAGAACTGTGCTAGGGTATTGTTACCATGCTAAATGTGTATGCTCCCAAGCTATAGGAAGATTAACTAGCATGACTACTTTTCTTCACACAAAGGGTGGGTCAGAACTAGCAGATGTAGGGTGTCCATGTCTAATGAGAGGGAAAATGCCATTATATATCAGGAAGTTGCAGGAGGTAAGGACTTTTCTTCTGTTTTCTGCTACAGACTTCACTGTGAGATGTTGACCTCAGTGCAAATTCAGCTCATGGAGAAAAGACCCTTACATATCTCATTTCCAAAGGCTTTTATTGTGTTTCAATAGTTGATGGTACTGGAATATATGTAAAGATTGTGAAAGAGTCACATGGTATCTCCTGTCACCGAAGTGAGTTTTCTCTTGTTTTATACCTGAATAAACACATTATTTAGGACTTTGCTGATGACTGGCATCTCGACAATATGACAGTGAACTCCTAGCCTGACCTTAAAGCAGCAGCCAGATTGAGTTGGTACAAGTTCCTGCTGTACAGTTAGGAGTTTGCATGCTTGAATTCATGCTTTGAAAAGTTCTGGAGAAGTGACGGTTTACACAAGATTGCAGGGGATGAAAGATGACCTTTAAAAAACCACACAGCATACTGTCTAACTAGAGTGAATGTCCATGTAGGCTGATGACCTCCAGGTAACAGCCCTTGGACACCTGGCAGCAGAATGCGATGAATGTATGATCTTTTTAGTTGGTAATTCAATTTTCTAGGGGTGCTTAGGAATGCAAAATGCCTCACTTTAAAGTGTGACTGAGACTGCAATTGTTCATTCAGGCTTTTGCCTCTGGAAGTGCAAGGTGTTTGCTTTTTGGATAACCTCTTTGTAGATTTTGTGTGGATAGCAGTTGACTGATGGTGCATTTTTCTCCCTTGTTACACTAATGCTGAGAGACTTTCATTCTGAGCTATTCTATCCTACCAGGGAAAAAAAATTAAAAAGAGACAGACTATTCAAGGCTATGTCTATTTTGCTAAATAAAACAGGACCAGCTTTCTGAACTTTAGCTCTCTGACCAAGAGTATGGACAGGTTGAGGTCCAAGCTGCTTATGGACAGCCCCCTCCAAAGCATATGTCTTTTATTTAGAAGTGTTAGCACACCTAAAGAAAGCAGACAGTATGTGTGTGACAGGCTGCAGATGTCTACCAAATGCCACTTCTGCTTGGATTTCTCCTTTTTTCAAGGAAGCATACACAGAAATTATCTGTTAACACAGGCTCAGTTGAACTATCCCTAACCAATGACTATTTTATGACTGTAGCAACTTATGCTTAAGGACCATGCTGATTACCACATTTATTATTTTGATACAAGAAAACCTTTCATATTACATGAGATGGTTAATTCACTGGGGCATGTTTAATTTGCACCCAGTTGCAACATCTGGAAGTGAACATTACAGAATGAATAAGTTATATTATGAGCTGAGACTCCCAGGGACACGTGGGTGCCTGAGTGTCTCCCTTCCAGTGAGTGAACTGTGGTCGCTTTGACTGGTGGTGGCTGGTGCACGGCATACGCAGTTCAGAGCTAAGTCTCCAGGCATCCAGTAAGATGCTTGCCAGTAAACTATGTATTCTATTTAATCCTCTAATGATGAATGATTGCTTCACCATAAGGTATTCACCTTGCATTGCTTTCAGATTTGGGGGCTTTGTAAAAACCTGTATTAGAACTGCTGTAATTTCCAATACATCAGTAGCGTGCAACTTGATTTCTTCTAATTATGATAGAGTGTGGACTGAAAGCCAAGCACATAGTAAAAGTACATTTCAAAGCAAAGGAATCCATATATGTAAGTCAAGCCAATTAATACTAAAGCACAATCAATGCTATTTGGCCAGTGAATAAACTCACTAAGCAGCTAACAGTGAAGAAACTGGAGTTCCTCTATGCACACAAGAAGAAATCTATTGTATAGAGATTATGGAGCGGGTCTCCCTGTGGGTTTGTGCAGCAAAAAGCCTTACACTAGCTACATATGCTGCTAAAGATACCAACCTTTTGCATTTCCTTTAAACATTTATTTTCCGTTCTTACAAGAGGCAGTTACCTTGGGAAAATAACCCAAGTGGTAGATTTCAGCAGATAAACTCTTACCTACACCTCAGCTTTCTTCCGCAGGAATCCTAGTGACTACTACTTTGCTAATGCAGGAGTTGAGCTGGAAAAGCAGCTTTGAGCAACACATAGGAGATGATAGCCACCATTTGCCCTTGCTTGGGCCAGTCCACTCGTATTCCTTTATTTTAATAACTAGGTTCCCAGTGAGGCGGGATCCTTGCTAAGCCTTATAGAATGTGCCCTTATACCTTATACTTTTGTTTTCCACGTAGATATTTTTTTCCTCAGGTATTTGTTTTTGACACTGCTTTAGATTTCCATCACTACAACATTTGAGAGTTGTAGTGGTCTTTGATGAATTTTTTTCTTTCTGCTTCCATATGAAACTGGAAGGCTTTGTGATTTTTTGGTGTTTTTTTTTTTTTGGTTTGTTTGTTTGTTTTGTTTCGTTTTCAAGTCCTAGTTGCATGGGGAGACACCAGAAGCACAGAGATTGCATGGTTCAGATTCTCAAACCCAGTGAGGTGCCTGACTCCCACATGGCAGAAATTCTTCTGTGCGTTGGAGGGTGTGAGTGTGACTTGGTTGGAATCACAGAGAAAGCATGTGGCTGACCGGAGAATGTGGACAATGAATTGGCCTCCTGTGTCTCTAGTGAAATGGGCTTGGTGAGCATGCACTGAACAGCTGTTTGGCAGCAAGAAGCGAAGACAGTGAGCAGGAGGGTTTGGAGAGAGTGCTACATCTCAGCCTAGGGTCTTTAATGGGCCTAGCCTGATCCTCTTTTTCTGTGTGGTAGTACCTTACGGCATGAATTATTCTATTGCACTCAGAGGAGGCAATTCATTGGAAGATATTAAAATTAAAAACAGAGTTGCATTTTCAGGAACTGTGTGGCAAAGGAAGCGAAAAGAAAGAGTGTTAATACCAAACATTTTCAAGTTGTATATATTAGTGTCATTGCTCCCAGTTTCTGACTCAGTAACAACAGCATATGCATCAAGTGGTGAATTTTTCCTGAAGTTCACTGTTCTGACTGCACTTGCTGAATGAATTTTGTTAATCTTCATTTTAAGTGTAAGAGCACATCTGCTATGGTCTTCATACATCTTGCTTATATATTCCCTTTATTATACCCCATTTAGCTGGGCTGTTTTAATTCTGAAAATTACCAAAAAATAAAAAATAGGGACATACTAAGACATACTAAGTTTTTAAAAAAAGTTTCCAGAGGCTTGAACATGGCAACAAAGCCTTAGGAACAATCTGACATTTTGCTGGAGCAAAAAGTTCACTAAAAATGTATTGTGAAAAGATATAGATAGATTCCAAATATCCCTGTTGTACTTCCTTGATGTTGTTTCAGTTTAAATCAATCTTTTGGAAACAAAATTTGTCTTCAGAACAGTGGCTCAGGGTATATAATCTTCATGTATTATAGACTAAGAGTATCAGATAGACCCTATGCAAATTACTAGAAGCTTCACTGAACAGCAGTGCCTGGCTTATCATATATTTTACTTGCTTCTGCCTCTCAGCCAGAAAACACGAATGTGTATCTGGTGAAAATGTGCTTGGTGCTCAATGACCTTTTTAGTTCAAGAAGGTCCATCTGTCTTTCCTTTTACTTCGTGCATCTTCACCACGGAAACAGAGTTCAAGGAAAGTGAAGTTTCAGTTTTCAAAAAACTGATGCCTAAGACTGGTTATGTGACTTGTGTTGCGAAAAAGGCAAAAAAAGCAGCTGAATATTTTGTGGCTTAATTTCAAGATTCCTATCAGTGTTATAAAGTACTACCAAGATGATCTAATAAAGCTGGTTATTTTGGTGTTTGCTCTTACTTGTTTCTTTAAAATAAAAGCAAAAGTATCTTCCAAAATTATATTAATATATTCTTTTAATTACAAACTACTTCACTTAATTTTTTATAAGCTCTATAACTAGTTCCAATTAATTCCTAATTTCTGCCCATAACATCTGGATATTGCAATAGTGCACATGCTCTATAAAAATGTACGTTTAGATCAATCATATCCTGAAGTTTCACATGGATGAAACCGATATTCCTCCAAAAAAGAGAAGAAAGTGAATGTCCATGCTGATTCCACCCTAGCTCAATCATGCAGTAGGTGTGATGTTAGGTGTTTAACAAAAGAGAAAAAAGACTGCCACACTGGGAATCCAGCCCACAGCTTTGATCCTTTAAATATATTTTTAAAAAATTCCATAGGCAGTGAAAGGTGAGCAGTAATATTGTTCTGCAGATGGGGAAAACTGAAGCACAGAGGGTGAAATACGTCAGACTAGTACAGTGGCAGAACCAGTAATGAAACACAAATATCTTGCTCTGACAATTTACTATGCAATTTGCTCAAAGGTTTTTGAGCATGTCCTTCTGGAGTGTTTCAGGCTGATAAAGATTATGTGTACATTAAGTCCACACTTGCACTGCTGTGCAAACCCCAAAGGCCCATGACACCCCTTACTTGCTTCTGGAGCCTTCCCAGAGCCCCTGGAGCTCAGAGGGGAGCAACCTGCCTCTGGGTCGAACGGCAAATCACAGCTGAGAGAGGGTGTAAGAAACTGGTTTTAGCTGCCTCTCGGCTGCTCGCTCCCTGGCTGAGACCAGAACCCATCTGTGCAAGCATCCTCCTTCGTTTCGGTCCTGGCAGCAGGCAGCCGTCTCTGCTTCGGAGCGGTGCCACTAGCTGTGCCTTCCAGGAACAGAGGAGGATGGATGCAACGTGTTCTTGCGGGTCTGCGAGTCACCCCGTGACTGGCCCCAGCCACAGAGACAAGATTAGCACAAAAAGCAAAGTGGGAAAATGGATCCCCCCAGTGAATGCCTAGTTTCACTGCTATGAACTGCTCGTATTTCAAATAGCGGTGTCTGTGTTCGTCATGCGATGCGTGTTTTCTCTTTAACATCATTCTCTTCAAAGATGTTACTTTTAAGACTTTATTTTTCCCCCTCTTTTGGGCTCAAAACTTAGAGTTGGCTTAAAATAAGTATGGATTCTTCTCCTTTTTTGTTAGGATGAAAAATCAGTGACATGAACTCTTTTGTGATAGGCTCCCCATACGGCCCTTCCGATGTGGCCTGTAACAAGGGAGTAGTCGAAATTTTATGAGGAAGCCCATAAACTTTTCAACTTTGGTCGAGCCTGTCATTGCGTGTATTTTATTCATGTCAGCTTGTTTCCCACCATTCTTAGCTTTTCATTGACACCACAAGCCAACACTTGCTTGAAAATGTCACCATTGGAGAACAGTTTGATACCAAATGACCTCTGTTTCTTTTCATTTTCTCCTTAGATCTTAAGATATTATTATTTTTTTTTTCTGAGGGCCACCAGCGACAATAATGACCCCCTTTCCAAGAACATGTGATCAAATAGCTCTGGGGTGTTGCTATTCTTCATGTAAGGGAGAGTTGGACTGGGAAAAAACCAGAGGAGGATACCACTGAAATAGAAGACTGCCAGATTGTTTCGGTGAATCCACGGCACTGTGTGGCTGCACAGTGTTGTCTGTGCAATTTAAGGGATGGTTTCCACTAAAATCGTGTCCTTGTCACGTGTGGAACAGGCTGCCCAGGGAGGTTGTGGAGTCCCCTTCTTTGGAGATTTTCAAGACCCGCCTGGATGCAGCCCTGAGTAACATGCTCTAGCTCTGGGCAATCCTGCTTCAGCAGGGCAGTTGGACTAGATGATCTCTATGGTCCCTTCCAACTCTAAAAATTCAGTGAAATTCAGTGAAATTCAGTGTGACTGCACAGAAAATAGCTTCCCCGCTCCCGCTCACAGCTGCATATACGTGTGTAACTTGTCTTTGTCATATGGGATACGGTGAGGGAGGGGCATGGGAAAGGCTGTCCGTCTGATTTTCCCATTTTCCCTCGGCAAGAGGAGGTTCCTGTGTTTGCTCAGCTGGGGAGCCTTGGCCCAGGCTTTCCTAGGTCTCCTGCCGAAGTGGCACCAGGATGTAGTGCTCAGCCCCAGGGCTCTTCCCAGTAGGAAGGGGACGGCAGCTCCCGCTCTCTGAGAGCGAGAAGGATGTCCTGCAGCATAAATAGCAAAGCGAGAAGTGAACATTCGGGGCTGAGAGTCTGAGGTGAAGCACAGACTCTTTCTGTTACGTTTCTATTTAGGAAGGAAAGGGGGTGTTCCATAGCGTCTTGGCGCTCTTTGTTCAGGGTTTCTCAGTGACTGCGGAGGAAATGCCTGGGAAGGAAAACCAGCTTTTGCTGGGAGTCTGAAGCTCAGTCCGGGTCCCCTGTCGCTTCAACAGCCAGATTGGAAGGGGCGGCTTGTCATTATTTACAGAGTGATGCAAATCTGATTCCAGTGAGTGTGTGGCAGTGAGGAACGCAGCCGGTTGTCCTCACCCCATGCCCTTCTCCAGTGAGACGTCCAGCTGACGTACTACACACACACACAAAAATGGGGGTGGGGGGAAATTGTCTGCCTTTTCGACAAATTTCCCTGCTGGAGGCAGTTTCCTCTCCTCCAGCAGCCCGTGGTACGCAAACCCAGCATCACCTACCCTCGCACCAGGAGCCGGACGCGCCCCCTCTCCCCTCCAGGGCCACCCCGGCCACCAGCGCTGCCCCCCCCACCGCCCCCGGGTGAGTGCAGACCGGGGCGCGGGCGGCTGCAAAGCCCTGCTGAGATCACAGGAAACGGGGAAGGGTGGAAAAAAAACCCCAACAAAACCCAAACCAAAGCTCGGAAATGCCTCGGGAAGCGACTTTTCCTTGAGAGAGAGAGAGGGGGATGGGGGATGGGGGGGCCGCCACCACCCCCCCTCTCCGGCCCCGCCCTGATCGGGACCCGCGGTTGCGGCGGCAGCCACCAGGGGGCGCCCAAAGGCGCGGCGCCGCCGCGGGGACCCGCCCCGCCGCTCCCCTCCCCGTTGGGTCCGTGTCGCCGTGTCGCGATTAACCCCGCGGGTGCGCCGTGGGTCGCGGAGGCGGGCGTGGAGGCGGGTGAAGGAGGGGTGGGCATGGCGCCCGCGGGAGCCTTTGACAAAGGGGACCCGCCCCTGCGCCCGGGGAAAGGGGCGAAAGTCTGGGGGAGGGAGGAGGGCGGGGAGGGATGCTGGCCTGCGGGCAGGCGCCGTCGGTACGGGCAGGGATGCGCCCCGCTCCCATCTATGTCATTCCGGCGTCAGGGATTTGGGGGCGGGAGGA